>REGL01000051.1:123773-145914 GCA_004194395.1 Aurelia aurita complex sp. Pacific
GCTGATTGCATGGACGGCTGTCTATTACCAGATTTGACAAAAATACCATACCACCGTCCTTGAAAATTAACAATGATGTCCAGCGGGTGAGCAAAAAAACATTGAAATCTTTCTACAACAATTACTGAAATACATAAACCGTTAAAAAGATTTTTTAATTTGACTTACACATGTACGTTTCGAACCAAACTTGGTTCATCTTCAGCGAATCTAAATAATCGCACATGGCAATTTATACCAAGGGACAAACATGAGGAAAAACGCAGTAAACAAGCGAGAGTTACATTTCCTAGCGTAGAGGGACCCGATACCTAAGTTTCAAGTGGACGAATATTTGGGCAAAGAAACTGTGAGATATTTGGGGCAAAAGCTTTGGCAAAACATTACCTCACAGCATTAGAGAGTCCCAGTCATTGATAGCTTTTAAAAAGAATTAAGAACCCACAAAATAGAGCGTGACTGTAGATTGTGTAAAATATTCATTTCTGGCTTGGGATATCAATTTCTGATAGTTGGCATCAGTTAGCTTTTATATAGCTATCTATCAGAGCTGTAGGCCAACAAACATTAAACAAATTATTAGTTATTATCAACATTATTATATTATTATTTCTCCATATGCATTTGTATCAAGAATCATACAATTAATTTGGGTCAGTAAAATTATGGCAAACCAGCTTCCATGCTGCCCATCTATGTCGAAGCGTCAATCACATTACAGATGGCTTTTAAAGGTGAAGGAAATAGGAACAAATATTGATGTGAAAGAAAACAGGTTAAACCCGCAAACCGCGCGAAACGTATCACAACCCGCAAGCCCGTACATCTAAAGCAGAAAACCTGAAGGCTAAAATTGACCAAAAACCTGCAACCTGTGAAACCCCCAAAGGCCCCTTCTAAAACCACCTGGGAGGCGTCTCTCATTCACGGCTAGGCGGACCATTTACCACTCCTGTGTATTAGTGTACTAAAAGCAGAGGAAATAGCCCATATTCATCCGACAGACTAAACGAGTCCGCTTAAAGTTGGGACACATATCACTGCTAAGGTTTTTGACAAGATCATTTCAAGACCCAACTGAGCCAAGCGTCGAACATCCCATTCAATTAGATTGATTTCCATTGGATTGCAAAGTAAAATTACGACAGTAGCGAACGTACAGTGAAGCCTAGATAAATAGTGACTTATAACACACCTCGTATTTCAGGTGATGTCGTTGTAACATAATACGCCTCCGTTGCAGCCACAATCGTTGTAAGAATTCTTGGCATTGCTGTTGCATAGAGATTCTCTCGATAGTAATAGCGAGGGGGATCTCTCTTGCAAGGACGTGTGTCTATTTGTGTATTTGACAGAAACCACAATCCTCCATCCTTTGAAAGAGTAACTCACGTACATTATGCAGCTATATGAAATGCCCTTTAAGCAAACCCTGATTGTCTTGATAGACCCATCATTTTGCATGTTAAAGGACAAATCCGGGTTGGAATGACTTGTGACGATCTATTTTCAGGATGCGTCATGACATCATGCTGTTGCCTCTAAATCTCGATTAGCCTCCTTCTCGTGCAACAGTACAAAATGCCCCGAATCCATATCAGGCTATTGTTGTCCTTTAACACGACTATTGTTAAAACTGAAAACATAATTCAAGGTCAACAAATATCTTTTGTTGGTGAAATATTTTTCTCATTTGTTGGAAAAAAGCAAACAAAAAGGAAAATCTAATAACAAATACTTGATACCATTATGGGACCATTATGGAAACAAGGTCACACTGACCTTTTAATGCTATCCCTGCCATTTTAACCAGGGGTGTTTTTAGATTAAATGTTTTTAACTCTTGTTTTTACTTAGTATCACATGCCTGTAATTAGATTTTTCCGTTTTGATAAACTTATTTTTATTTTAATGTTAATTTTTGGCGAAATTATACATATACGTCGAAAAAAAGAGAATCTGAATAGAACGATATTTTCATGCATATAGAAGAATTTTCGAATATGAAAGAGGCTCTTATGCCATTCAATCAAACGTTTATCTAAAAACATTGATCGATTTTCAGGTCCTTTTTTCAGAATAGCTGAAAGGTCTTTCCTTTTTCGAAGCCCAACAGAAAAGTGACAACCCAAGGGACAATTTTCAGTGACAATTTTCAGTGATCGACGCTTTGACGGTTGCATAAACATCAAATTTTGCAGGGTTTGAGTCATAGATTGTCTCTAGCTACAACTGTTTAGTCTGTTTGAACTACCTTCCTTGACGTCGTGAATGTTGACTTAACAATTCACAATCTAGCGTCTTCCGGCTATCGACACTATACCTATTTTACCCCCGCAGACCGTACTCCTTTCTGGCTAAATATATAGTATGTATACACGAATTCTTCTCTGAATTTCTGGACGAAGCTACCCAAAGTACAACCAATATGGCAGCACGAAGACACATATCAATCAATTGAACATAAAAAATGCTGCAACTCTTTCCAAAATAAAAATTGGGTGATTCCCTTATCAAAGCCAATGCCTGCAATGCCTAGCAACCAATGCGTTGTCACTCGTGACTTTTTGCGAAATCAAAACAAGTCTTGTATTTGCATGAGACAGTTTGCTTTGTTGCAAAATCTATGTGACTTCGAAGGGGTTTGAAAGGAGTTCCAATGCACGTTACGTTTGATCAAATCAGATGACAGAAAATACTGCCAATACAATATGTGAGAATAGACCATTCTGCAGTCAATGCGAAGGCGCTGTTCGCGTTGCATCTTGGGGTCGCACGAGGGTTTCGAATTCGAATTCGAGCTTGTCGAAGCTAGGGTTTTCGCACATGAACAAGCCCTGTTCGATGCCAAGATGCATAGCTTTGAGTGCCTTCATATTGGACTGTGGAATGGTTAAGTGCATGCGAACCAAGGTTTTGCGATTGGCCACAAAACATATCTTACCAAGCACAATTAAAGAGACGTTTCCACCCAGGGTCCTTTGAGGGTGCACTGGAATTTTGAATTATCTGAGAATCAAATTTGGCCTAAGCGGAAACCATGGATCAACACTACAGTAATTGATCTGATTTGATCTGATAAATTACATGAGAGCTTTCAACCCCGGGGTTGAGTTTCAACCCACCTGACCGAGTTGAAATAAATTGGCTATTACATGGGTATTTTCACTCCCGGGTATGAAAAAGCGAGCCGTAACATTTCACCCCCGGGTATGAAAAAGCGCGCCATACGCAATACATCATGCATGCCTCAAAAGCAATTCGACTCCGGGGTTGAAAAAAGATTGCGATTACATGGACATTCAAGTATTGAAAACAATGGGGATTAACGGCTCAAGAGTTCTACCTCGGCTAGCACTAGGTGGGATGAGATTTCAGCCCCGGGTATAATTTCATCCCCGAGGTTGAGATTTCTCCATGTAATTAAAAATTCAAATCAATAAAGGAATACATGGAGAGGTGAGATGGAATTACAACTCGGCCAGGTGGGTTGAAAATCAACCCCGGGGTTGAAAACTCACATGTAATCAGGTTGAAGTGTTCTATCAGTTCAACTACTGCACTGTGGATCTATAGTTTCCGTTCATCCCAAATTTGATTTTCATATAGTCTGAAATCGTAAGCGTGTTCGCAAAGGACCCTGGTTGAAAATGGCTCCTTAACTCGAGCCTCTATCAAAATGTTGATTCGTTACCAGTCAACATAAACATGAGTAGCATCATAGATAGAAAAAAGAAAAATTGATCGATAAGACTTACGTTAAAAGCTTTTTGTGAATCAACAAAATCCGATTGCCTGTGATACCCCCAATACCATCTGCTGCCACCACCTCCACATCGATCTCCGTCGTTGATGTTCCCTGGTCCTACATCAAGACTTTTCAAAATTCCAGAAACCTGCAAAATTTAATAATCACATGAACCATGAACATTTAATAATCTCCGCCTACCTCAGGTATCAAATCTTATTCAAAATCCAAGCACTTGCGTGTGTGTTTTTACAAACATATGCATCCACTTTTCGTCAAACTTTAAAATAATTTTATTGCCCTTTTCTCTCAAATGAATTGCTTAAAGGCGTCAGGTAGTTTGTCAAAGTCCAGGATGAGCATTTCTCATATCATCAGCATGTTTCGAGGGGCGCATCACTCTGTAAAAATCTCGTACACATTTGGCAAAAATCCTTTTGTTTTAAAGAAAAATCCGTACAAAATCCCTAGAAATCTTATTGTTTAAAAAAAATATCTCGTGCGCCTTTTTAGAAGAGTGATGCACCCCATAATTAGTATCACGCGTTTTTATGTAAAAGAGCCATTGTCATCCAGGATCCAGGATCCTTTGCGGGCTTGCTGGAATCCCAGACTGTCTGAAAATCAAATTTGGCCTAGGCGGAAATATGGATCTACACTGCAACTGATTGAAAAGTGTGACGTCATTTGACTTTTCTATTAGCTAAACAACTACAGTCTCGATTACTAAATCCCGCGTGTCCCGCGTGTGCCAAGTTTAATTTTCAAACAGTCTGACATAGCAGCGTGACCGCAATGAACCCTGGGTGACAATGGCTCTTAAATGATCATCTCCATGATAATCATAGTACTCAATGTCAACACCACAGCGATTCCCTACCACATCCAACTTACCGCGAAGGCTGGTTTTCAAATTCACCAAAATCCAAGCACAGAACACACAAAATGTAATAAGTTGACAAAAATGCGCTGGTTCAACTTCAAGACTTCTTCATTATGCCTGTAACATTCAGTATGATATGAA
This sequence comes from Aurelia aurita complex sp. Pacific, assembly GCA_004194395.1. Taxonomy (NCBI): domain Eukaryota; kingdom Metazoa; phylum Cnidaria; class Scyphozoa; order Semaeostomeae; family Ulmaridae; genus Aurelia; species Aurelia aurita complex sp. Pacific. Next base: position 128,546 of record REGL01000051.1, read on the forward strand.
TACTGTAAAGTTCTATTAGCCCTGAAAGGGCTTTCAAGCTTTTTTCTGCGGCTCCAAATTAAGGCTTAAAAGAGAGAGGCTTAAATTATCGTAATGCGGCTTACCTGACTTGTTTTAAGATCATTTGCATTGGCAAGGAAATGAACACTTTTGTCGACGGCAGAAATAGCAAATCGAGACCCTGGTGATGCTTTTAGAGACAACTTGACTTTTGTGCCTGGGAAAACTTCTCCTTTAGCAAATTTCATGGATACCTATAAACAAAACAAACATCGGTATTACCCAGTTCATATTGACACAGTTAAAGAAGCTATGTGCAAACCAGGTTAAAAATCAACCAATCAATTGCATTCGATTTGCTAGATTGACCAATTAGAAGGGCCCATTCGATAACCTCGTTCCGTTAAAGCTGGTTTAATNAGATTAAGGCATAAAAGAGAGAGGCTTAAATCATCGTAATAAGGCTTACCTGACTTGTTTTAAGATCATTTGCATTGGCAAGGAAATGAACACTTTTGTCGACGGCAGAAATAGCAAATCGAGACCCTGGTGATGCTTTTAGAGACAACTTGACTTTTGTGCCTGGGAAAACTTCTCCTTTAGCAAATTTCATGGATACCTATGAATAAAACAAACATTGGTATTACCCCTTTCACATTGACACAGTTAAACAAGCTTTATCCAAACCAGGTTAAATTTCAACCAATCAATTGCATTCGATTTGCTAGATTGACCAATTAGAAGGCCCATTCGATAACCTCGTTTAGTTAAAGCTGATTTCACTTAAATGAAGAAGTGTGGATGGGCTACAAAATTGTGTTTATCAAATAACCATATATTTCAAACTTTTGAAAATCACAGAAAAATGAAGATAAGTGGAATAAAAAATTTAATTATTTAAGCCTATTTCAGTTTGAAATACGATGGTAATCCGATCAATCAATCAATTAATCAATCAATCAATCAATCAATCAACAAATCAATGATTCATGTTGAACAGATGATGATGATCAATTACTCGATCAATCAATTATAAAGATCAATCAACCCTTATAACAATCATTATCATCATAATCCTAAATAATCAAACAGTAGAAGAACTTGTACAGTAATAAAATTGCTCTAACCAATGCATAGCAATCACTTTCCTGCAAAAGTAAGAACTAAAAAATGAAAGATCTTGTAACAATAATGTCAACTTGACGTCATTGATAAAAATAAAAACAGAATAAAATTAAAAGCAATAAATAAATAGTTACCTCATTTGCAAAGGAATCCTCCACATCAACAACCGTACTGTCAGCAACATTCTCTGCATTTCTTACGTAATAAACAAGCATTCGACAAGATGGCGACATCTCTTGCGTAACTTTGAATTTAATGTTAAAAGAAGCAGATGAGAATCGTTTTGGTAAAGGTGGTCTTGTTGCTGTTTTGCGTAGCCAATATGGCAGATATATATCCGGATATATTCCCTCGATATAAGGTACTGTTGTAGGAGGTTCCGTTGTTGTCATGTCCGGTAAGGTTTGTTCCGGTTCAGTTCTATCCGGCTTCGTTGGTTTCGGTTTGGTTTGTTGAGCTGTACTCTTCGGTATTTCGGCTGTGGTCGGTAATAAATCCTCGATTCTTGTGCCATCTGATCGGTAGTTTGCGCCAACGAATTCAGTGACTATGCTTCCAGACTGCGTTGCGTATCCTTTACACATCAGCTACAACCAAACACAATCATTATAATTCAAAGTATATCAACGGTGCGTAAAGCAGCTTAGCTGAGAGGCGGCTGGGCTGGGATAATCTCAATATATACCTATTGTGTTGGTGCTCTTGGTGGGTGAAAATAATGGGAGTATAAGACGCAAGTGATCTCCTTTTGCTCTCTATCCGTTTTTTGACTTGATTGATACTTCTCCGCAACCTCTTCTCCAGGGCCTTTTGTCATATAAGGACGGATGGCAAAAGGCGCTGGGAACGAGGTTGACTTCTCCGTTCATCTACTTTGAATCTCAAACTTACTGTAAGTGATCAATTCATCTTCTCCAAAGCGAAACATTTTGTCAATTTATTTTTGTATCATGTTGAGATGATAGTCGTTCAGTCGCTGCCTTCTGCAAAAGCTGCAGAAATCTACTTACCACCATACTATGGACCTTTATAAACTATGGTTTTCTTTAAGATTGTAGGTTATTTCTCCATTGACTTAGGATTCACAACTATTTTAATTTTTCAAACCTTTTCATGAGTTCTTTCAACAAAAAGAAACACGCAATAATTCTAAAAAGAATTAAGATATCAAAGATGCTATTGAACACATATAACGAAGTACCTGAAGTTCCTTTCAAGCCAGTTCAAATAAAAGATACATCAACCAATCATGCAAAGTTTTTAAAAATTTGATTCCTATGCTAAGCTGTTGAGAATTACCTGGATATGTTAAATAATGTTTAAAAACCTACCGAATAATAAACAGTGCGATTGGTTGGGTCTCTATCTACTGTCGTGTATCGTACTTTGATGTTAGCTTCAGAACCAACCTGAAAGATGACGTAATTATAAAGAATTCTTCCTGCAGTTGATACTTCGGTTGGAAATTTGCACAAAATACCAGNAGAGGCTTAAATTATCGTAATGCGGCTTACCTGACTTGTTTTAAGATCATTTGCATTGGCAAGGAAATGAACACTTTTGTCGACGGCAGAAATAGCAAATCGAGACCCTGGTGATGCTTTTAGAGACAACTTGACTTTTGTGCCTGGGAAAACTTCTCCTTTAGCAAATTTCATGGATACCTATAAACAAAACAAACATCGGTATTACCCAGTTCATATTGACACAGTTAAAGAAGCTATGTGCAAACCAGGTTAAAAATCAACCAATCAATTGCATTCGATTTGCTAGATTGACCAATTAGAAGGGCCCATTCGATAACCTCGTTCCGTTAAAGCTGGTTTAATTTAAATGAGGAAGTGTGGATGGGGTACAAAATTGTGTTTATCAAATAACCACATATTTCAAACTTTTGAAAATCACAGAAAGATGAAGATAAATGGACTAAAAAATTTAATTATTTAAGCCTATTTCAGTTTGAAATACGATGGTAATCCGATCAATCAACCAATCAATCAATCAATCAATCAATCAATCAATCAACAAATCAACAAATCAACAAATCAACAAATCAATGATTCATGTTGAACAGATGATGAAGATCAATTACTCTATTAATCAATTATCAATATCAATCAACCCTTATAACAATCATTATCATCATAATCCTAAATAATCAAACAGTAGAAGAACTTGTACAGTAATAAAATTGCTCCAACCAATGCATAGCAATCACTTTCCTGCAAAAGTAAGAACTAAAAAATGAAAGATCTTGTAACAATAATGTCAACTTGACGTCATTGATAAAAATAAAAACAGAATAAAATTAAAAGCAATAAATAAATAGTTACCTCATTTGCAAAGGAATCCTCTACATCAACAACCGTACTGTCAGCAACATTCTCTGCATTTCTTACGTAATAAACAAGCATTCGACAAGATGGCGACATCTCTTGCGTAACTTTGAATTTAATGTTAAAAGAAGCAGATGAGAATCGTTTTGGTAAAGGTGGTCTTGTTACTGTTTTGCGTAGCCAATATGGCAAATATATATCCTCGATATAAGGTATTGTTGTAGGAGGTTCTGTTGTTGTCATGTCCGGTAAGGTTTGTTCCGGTTCAGTTCTATCCGGCTTCGTTGGTTTCGGTTTGGTTTGTTGAGCTGTACTCTTCGGTATTTCGGCTGTGGTCGGTAATACATCCTCGATTCTTGTGCCATCTGATCGGTAGTTTGCACCAACGAATTCAGTGACTATGCTTCCAGACTGCGTTGCATATCCTTTACACATTAGCTACAACCAAACACAATCATTATAATTCAAAGTATATCAACGGTGCGTAAAGCAGCTTAGCTGGGAGGTGGCTGGGCTGGGATAATCTCAATATATACCTATTGTGTTGGTGCTCTTGGTGGGTGAAAATAATGGGAGTCTAAGACGCAAGTGATCTTCTTTTGCTCTCTATCCGTTTTATGACTTGATTGATACTTCTCCGCAACCTCTTCCCCAGGGCCTTTGTTATATAGGGACGGATGGCAAAAGGCGCTGGGAACGAGGTTGACTTCTCCGTTCATCTACTTTGAATCTCAAACTTACTGTAAGTGATCAATTCATCTTCTCCAAAGCAAAACAATTTGTCAATTTATTTTTGTATCATGTTGAGATGATAGTCGTTCAGTCGCTGCCTTCTGCAAAAGCTGCAGAGTTCTACTTACCACCATACTATGGAACTTTATAAACTATGGTTTTCTTTAAGATTGTAGCTTTTTTCTCCATTGACTTAGGATTCACAACTATTTTAATTTTTCAAACCTTTTCATGAATTCTTTCAATTAAAAGAAAAACGCAATCATTCTGAAATTCAATCAAAATATTAAAGATTGGGAGTGACCACTTATAACCAAAGTACCTGAAGTTCCTTAAAGCCGTCAAATGAAAGGAAAGATGCATCAACCAATCGTGCAATGTCTTTTAATGATTTGTTTCCTATGCTAATGAACACATATAACGAAGTACCTGAAGTTCCTTTCAAGCCATCAAATCAAATGAAAGATGCATCAACCAATCATGCAATGTTTTTAAAAATTTGATTCCTATGCTAAGCTGTTGAGAATTACCTGGATATGTTAAATAATGTTTAAAAACCTACCGAATAATAAACAGTGCGATTGGTTGGGTCTCTATCTACTGTCGTGTATCGTACTTTGATGTTAGCTTCAGAACCAACCTGAAAGATGATGTAATTATAAAGAATTCTTCCTGCAGTTGATGCTTCGGTTGGAAATTTGCACAAAATACCAGATTGGGGGGNGCTAAGGAGCAAAATGCTAAATATCTATCAACGAGAATAAATACAGCACTTAGAACAAACCTGCGCATTGAAAGGAAGCCCTGGCTTGAAAATATCTGGTGTTCCTTCAAATGAAAGTTTAACTGGGCTTTTATGGACTTTAAGTTCCTTTTTCGTTGCATTTAAAGCGATTCCAGTTGCTTTTTCTTCGACTGAAGCTTGAATTGTGAATTTTATGGGTGACCAACCAGTATATTCATAAACTTTGAAATAACGAAGATCAATTTCCAATGGTGTACAACCATAGATCTATGGCGAAAGGAAACACAAATCAATGACCGGCCTTCTTAGTCAAAACCTTCCATTATAAATGAATCAATTTGTCAGAGAGTGTAGGGAGACACTCTCCTTCGCAGAGGTAGTATTTAACGGGAGACTGATCTCCCGTAAAATACTGCCTCTGCGAAGGAGAGTGGTAGAGAGAGTGCATGGGTGGCTAGACACCGCAGTTGCGTTTGATTCCCACAGCTGTATGCTTCTGCCAAGGAAAAATGTACATAGTTCTACGGAGGAGGTAGCAAAAGAGATGGGTGAAAAGCGAAACCTCGTTCGCAGAATGATATAAATGTTCCTCCGCAGTAGCATACATGTTTAAGCATAGCTGCGGTGTTTACCTACCCATAAGGAATGGCTCATAATTAAAGAATTTATTTTGATTCCGCCTTTTCCCATTTTTTATGATTGATGTCTACATTTAAATTTTCAAGAGGCTATGTTTACAAGAATAGCACTGTTATAGAATTGCTTGAAAACGTAGCAATTAGACAGAAATTTTGAACAGAAATGGCAGTACTTCAAAGTAAATGATTAGTGGTTTTACATGAGGCAAAGATGACTAAATTGCGGCTATTCTGAGCTCCGAAATGAGAACTTGAATATGCCTTTCAAGCACTGCTATTCCGCTTGCAGTCATGTAAACCAAAAAATCAAACCAAACTTCAAAAATCAATGTCTTGGCTTTCCCTTGACCAATAAACCTAATCGCCTAAGGTTTGTTTTACCTATTTCAAGTCATGTGACAATACTCTTGGGAAGTTTTAGTATTATGCTACTTTTTGCACTCATGGCATAAATTTGCATAGCACGAAATATGTTAGAGAAATCAAAAGGTGTTTTATCACATGACTTCAAACATGTCATGAAATGGAAGAAAACAAACCTTAGCCGATTTTGTTGCACACTGACCCTCAAGGAAGAATATGCCCAATAAAGAAGGTGCAAAATGAATTCATTCCAACTAGGGAATGATTTAATTTTCCTACCCTGAATCACTGCCCACGGGCATCTTTTCAACAACGAGAATTTCGCAATACGTAACAGATTGCAAGTTTTAAAGAATGTCCTCAGACTAAAGAGCTCGAATGATACCTTGCACCAACAGTTCTTCTAGTTCAAAAACTTTAATCAATACACTTCAATCTTGCACCCCATATATCTTAGCCCCTTCTACCCCCTCAAAATACCACTGTATGACGTCAAGGTCATCACGTATTGTAATGAGACATACGAGAAGTACTGACCGTTCTTTTGATGTCTTCACATATTGTTAGCTCTTTTTGCCATCCTCTTCTCCAGTATGCAGGGTGACGCGCACATATTTTTGCTTTCAACAAACCATTCACATTCTTTCCATAAGAATACCTTGGATGATGAAAGGTACACAAATGAGAATGTAGAGGGCTTTAAGAGACATTCTATAAATAGGACAAAGGTACGCATACGCACGTAATTGCTCCCCAATGAAAATTTATGCACGCACGTGTCGAATCATCAAATACAATAGGCTAATTTTAGGCCTGCATATGCAGCTCTTTAGCCTGAGATCAGGCAAAAAAGCAATGAAAAAAAAATGAAAACAAACACTTCCTCTGCCATATCAGTTCAGTTCAGTGTTTCATTCTAAAATGACCCATTTGAAACTTCTTATCATTAAAAACATGCCGTCATTGGGGTACAAATAAGTTCAAGTATTTGAATGGATAAAAGAGTGACAGTTATAGCCTCTGTTCGAGAGAAAATCTGAAAAACAGACCAAACAGTGTGCCTAAAAACAGAGCAAAGGCTTTGATCATGAACCGAAAAGGCTCTATTTAGTCTCCCTCTATCAGTCCCCCCGACTTATATCAAATGCCAGAAGGTACCAAATATTTTCAATTTGTTTGGCTGAACAAGTTTGAATGTTCATTCTAATAATTTGTCTGATATGGGTAGGGGAAAAATAATTTCACATTTGTGTATTTGACTCGCAAATCGTATGATTGATTCTGAAAATATTGACGTAAAAGAAGTGAGGAGCTATCATTCATATCCTTTTCATCTGACTTCGCGAATAAGCCCCCTCTCTTTCAAACCCCATTTGGAGTCTCAAACCCCAAGATGAAAGCTATTCTATTGAAAAATCTTTGAAGCGAGAAAATTGGATTCATTGTAGCTCCGCAGAAGCCATTCAAACAATGCGCGAGTTTTATGGGAAACGCTGTACTTGCGCCCTTTTACCAGCTAGTTCGATCCATAAATAGAAAGAAATAATTCTTACTTTGCACAGATTTCTCCATCAACTTTTAGTGATCCCAATGCAATGAATGGCGGTGGCTTAATTAGCACTTGGAACTTTGGAAGAACTGCAAAGAGAGAGTAAAAATGTTTTTGCCAACTGTAATAATACACGTACCTTTTATAAGAAACTGCTTGTAAGAAACTCAGCTCTCAGATCGCCAAAGATAAGAAAATCCAGTACTACAACGTTATCTATTTTGATAAAAGAAATCATNNGCCAACTGTAATAATACACGTACCTTTTATAAGAAACTGCTTGTAAGAAACTCAGCTCTCAGATCGCCAAAGATAAGAAAATCCAGTACTACAACGTTATCTATTTTGATAAAAGAAATCATCAATATGTCTGCTTTACTTTGTTTCCTGCGCCGCATTGCTCAGAAGGTACTTGAGGAATGTTTGAAGTTGGGAAGGCAATCGAAATCTTTAAACAAATATACATCAGTAGTAGATTACTTACCGTACTTTTCGACCTTCACTTGAATCGTTTTGTAAATACCCTAAAACATAAGAAAATATTCAATATAAAAACATGCCAGAGGATATTCTTGTGTGTGCCTTTTCGCAAATTTTAGAGATAAAAAATATCACAAAAATCTAATTACAAGTCTAGCATCCCTGAGGAGAGCCAAATTTCTTGATCCCCACAAACAAAGTCTTAAACACCAAGGAAATTGATGGAAAGAAGTTTGCTAAAAAAGGAGACTGTTTATAGTTTATACAAAGATTGATCGATATTTTTCTACATCTTGAAGAGATTGATCGATATTTTTCTACATCTTGAAGATTTTTCGAATGTGCACAATACTCGATCGACCTTTCGTATAAAATGTATGAAATTATCGCTCGATTTAGGCTCTTTCGTAGACTGGTTACATGTGATCCAGGCTCTTTCGTAGACTGATTACATGTCATATTTGCGCTCCTCTATAAACTGATGATCCAATTCGATGAACGAAGTGGAAACTGGGACTGAGGTAGCTTGTCTAGCTCTTTCGTAGAATCGCATGGTAGAATAGCTAGAAGGTCTATTTGCAACTCTCCTGCTATCAGAGGTATGACGAAGCCTAAATTAAAACAGTAAGTAACAATATGAGTAAATCTTACATTGACAACGGCCTTTATTCTCCATACTCCAAGAACTGGTTTGATTGTTAATTTCAGTTTCAAACTTGCAATACCTAAAAATCAACATAAACATATAGAATCCTTTGTACCTTGAACAGAGAGGTCAAAAGTCAGGGTGGTAGGCCTGGCCTGAATATTTGAAGCGCAGCTAGTACAGACGTCGACAGGTAGCTAAGCCAAGAAAAAAGTTAGCACATGATTTCCTTGAGTACCCAAAAATTTCAAATTTCAATACTCTTCACTGTCTCAAAAGACGTACACATGAAAATCTTACCAACGGATTGTTCCTGTCGGTGAGTTTTTGTGAATATATTATGGCGAGAAACAGCCTTGTGCTACATAGTCTTTTTTACCTAGCTTTTCTTATAAAGTTAATGGACGATGTTGTTTGTACCTCCTGGGCTTATAAATTCCTTTAAATATGAAAATCTATTCGGACATTTTTACCTTCCGAGAATGCAATTTATAATTAAGTAGGGTTCCTCACGGAAGAAACTGAAAAGCGTGATAGGTGTATTCCAGCAAAAAATTAATAGTCAATAAGCTAAAGCATAAAGGTAATGAAATTAATTCCCAAAGAATTATCCCATATTTACCTCCCTTGAGTTTCACATCTGACCATTGTCTCATTAAAGTTTGAGAAGGATTCTGCAAGCAAACAGGAGTATTTACATTTGAGGCACATCAATGTTTTAGTTTCAACAATCATTTGAGTTCGTCTCAAATTAGAAGTCACATGAGATTTGCGATAATGCTAAATGATTCATATAAAACATTTCAGCCTGTTATTTTTTCATGGGCTTTTTTTCAGGCAGAAAATTCAACTTATTGTTGTTCTGTTCATATTTGCGAACTGCTTCTCTTAAATTCATCTTTTGGAGTTTGCTTCATTTGCATAAATCCTTTATTCTTCAAACGTTCATGTGTCAATGAAAAGTAATGGATGCCATTTTGCAAAATCTACCCATATTCCAGAAAAGGCATGTTTAAAAAGTACCCCCTAAAAACTTACTTACAGCCTCCCAGGAAGACTGCTTCTTAAATCTCCAAACTCAAGTACATAAAATGTAATAAAAAGCTACAAGCAATATGACAAAACTTGACTCACCAAAACTGACACCTTTGATACCTGAAAATATAGAGGAATAATTGGATTACAAAATATCAAAACTTGAAGAAAATGATACATGAATAAAAGTTAGGGGTCCAAAAAAAATTCACATTGCAGAAATAGCACACAACTATTTAAGTTATACCATTATACCCCTTTTATCTTATAACTCNTTCCTGTCGGTGAGTTTTTGTGAATATATTATGGCGAGAAACAGCCTTGTGCTACATAGTCTTTTTTACCTAGCTTTTCTTATAAAGTTAATGGACGATGTTGTTTGTACCTCCTGGGCTTATAAATTCCTTTAAATATGAAAATCTATTCGGACATTTTTACCTTCCGAGAATGCAATTTATAATTAAGTAGGGTTCCTCACGGAAGAAACTGAAAAGCGTGATAGGTGTATTCCAGCAAAAAATTAATAGTCAATAAGCTAAAGCATAAAGGTAATGAAATTAATTCCCAAAGAATTATCCCATATTTACCTCCCTTGAGTTTCACATCTGACCATTGTCTCATTAAAGTTTGAGAAGGATTCTGCAAGCAAACAGGAGTATTTACATTTGAGGCACATCAATGTTTTAGTTTCAACAATCATTTGAGTTCGTCTCAAATTAGAAGTCACATGAGATTTGCGATAATGCTAAATGATTCATATAAAACATTTCAGCCTGTTATTTTTTCATGGGCTTTTTTTTCAGGCAGAAAATTCAACTTATTGTTGTTCTGTTCATATTTGCGAACTGCTTCTCTTAAATTCATCTTTTGGAGTTTGCTTCATTTGCATAAATCCTTTATTCTTCAAACGTTCATGTGTCAATGAAAAGTAATGGATGCCATTTTGCAAAATCTACCCATATTCCAGAAAAGGCATGTTTAAAAAGTACCCCCTAAAAACTTACTTACAGCCTCCCAGGAAGACTGCTTCTTAAATCTCCAAACTCAAGTACATAAAATGTAATAAAAAGCTACAAGCAATATGACAAAACTTGACTCACCAAAACTGACACCTTTGATACCTGAAAATATAGAGGAATAATTGGATTACAAAATATCAAAACTTGAAGAAAATGATACATGAATAAAAGTTAGGGGTCCAAAAAAAATTCACATTGCAGAAATAGCACACAACTATTTAAGTTATACCATTATACCCCTTTTATCTTATAACTCATATTTTTCCATCAGGAAACAGCTCAACACTTTCTTCAGCTGGGACTGAAATTATTGCCATGTAACTCAATCTCCAACATGTATCATACAATTTTTTGTCTCCCCAATCCTGAGTGTTTGAATTCCATTTTGAGGACACATGTTTTATGATGCAATTACTCACCTTTCCTTTCACTGCTTTTAGATTGCTGTCCACTGCAACGATACGCATTTGTACTGAAAGAATAATGGTTCCAGTTAGCTCCCCCATTTGGATAAAACTTATTGAGAAAAGACACACTCTTGAAGGCAGTAAATTGGGGAAGCAAGGTAATGAGAATAATGCTAAATTGTGGACAAATAAAATAAAGTAAACACTGTGGACTAATAAAATAATTTTGATCAATTAAATTTCGCTTTTTGATTTCATAGCTTTCTTTACCGTTTTGAACAGAAAAAACATTTTTGGATGTTGATAACTCCCCTTTGACAAGATGAAGTTCACATCAATAAAAAATGCCTTTTTATATGTTTCAACATAGATGATTCTCAGAATCGTTTCTACACTTTTGCAAGAGTATCAAATCTTAAAAAAGGATTGCACATATGGTTTAATGCATCTGCTTGACTTTCATGGCTTGAAAGGAACTTCAGGTACTTTACTACAAATTTGTATTGGCAATCTTTCCTATCTTGATCATTTTCAGAATAACAGTGTTTCAACTGTGACACATTTAAAGTAATAAATATTATCAAACTCTAAATAATACTTGTCTCTCCTGGCTTGTATATTGGTCTGTCACTTTGAATGAACACAGAGGTACTTGTTTTCTTGATTTCAATTTCCTTGGTTTGATTGTTGAACAACCATTTTGTAGGTTTAGTAAGGCCATTTGTTCCATTAGGTACAGTGGCGGACCCTTCAATCTTTACAATCCCTTTGGAGGGTGCATCAACTGGCACCTAAAATCAAGATGACTCGTGATTTATACGGATGTAAAAACAAAACATCTGAATTGTCAACCGTAAGCCTTTCTGGATGTAAAACTAAGATTATGGCTACAAAGACTGGCTAAAGTATCGTGATGGTGAATTGACTACAGTAGCCTTTCAAACAAAAGTCTTACCTTTGTTTTCTTGCACACTTGAAAAAGCCCCCCCCCCCCTTGAATAAGAAATGTTGACACAGACAAAATATGGGCATGTTTTCATATGTTGACACAGGCAAAATATGGGCATGTTTTCATAGCCTTTTAATTTTTCAGATTTTCAAATAGATTGAGTGATATAGAAATGTTCGCTTACCTTCAAGAGAAGCTCTGTCAGCTGGCCTAAAAAATAAGCAAATCATAGAGAAATTCATAGAGCACAAGGTAAAGAAAAAATCACTTTGAAATAGGTACAAGTTAAAGATTTACAGCTGAAAAACAAGACAACCTTTACTGACATGCTTAGAGCTATAAGAATAAATTAAATTTTTAGAAGGATTATAAAAAAGAATAAATTCTTTCATCATACCTGGTTTTGCAATAACTTTTCCAGATGATGCAATTTCATTTGAGCCCCTTGTTTTCACCAGTTTTGCTTCAATCACAACATCAAAATTCACATTATGTGTCATGAATAAAACTTTCTCTTTTACGCCACCCCTGAAGATCCGAGGAGTATATGCAAGGTAATGCCTGATAAAAAAATCACATGTTTCAGATGGGAAAGTTTCAGACAAAAGCCTTGGACCCCCTTTGGACAAAAGACTTCAGGACACTTTCTGAAAAATCAGGAATGATATTCCTCTTTACAGCTTGATCAAATTGTTCCCGTGAAATTAGTTTACATAGAATTATCTAATTTTAACCAAAGATTTGCAATGAATGATTCATATCAAAGAAGCATGTCATATGGCAAAACAATTTTTGGGTGCCTATAAGTTGATTTTGACAAAAAAGTTCAGGACGAACTTTTGTCCACAACTTTAAGCATCCAAAACTTTTGGATTTTAATGTAGTTAACTTAATTACAATTGTAATTGCCTAAGCAATGACTAAGCAATGTACATTATCTTACCAATTGCATTCTGGGTTTTTCAAAGCTGCCCCTGGTTTGTTGCACAGTGGTCCATTCTGAAGTATATCATATCTTACTGGAGTCCCTCCATTAGCTATGCGTAAGCCAACTGCAAGAATGCTGAAAGAAAGATTACCTTGATAAAAACTCTGATCAAACTGAGAGACACAAATATGAAAGCAGGTACAGCAGAGTGGTTTAAAGTGAATGGGGCTTAATAAGTTATGTCAAGCAAAAGCGAGCAAAAAGTAAGAGACCTAATTATGCAAGGGATACAGCTAAGGCCATAGATGTAGAGTTATGCGATGACAACATTTAAGTGCTCTGAGCAAAATTGACCTTAAATTGAAAGATTGTGCCTCCTGGGGGGTGCACAGAATGTTGAGGTACAGTGGCGGATTTAGGGGGCAAGTGGGGGCAATTGTCCCCCTTCAAGATGAAAACTCAGCTTGGCGCCCCTCTTTTGGTGAGAAAAGTGCCCCTCATCATGACACTAATGCACAATTCTTTATCTGTTTCGATTTAAATATGGGGTAAAGATATAAATCAAGGTATTATTTAGTGGTAAATCAAAGCATTTTCTTTAAAAAGCGTCAAAAGAATTTTCGCACACCTTTGGCGTGCTCACTTGCTATTCTAGATCTACGTATGCTAATGTGGACTCTTAGAGAATTGATAGTTTGTGAATGCTCACAAAAGTCTCGAAAGACACCCAAAGCATGGTTTCGTGAAGTTGCTGGTAAAAGTCAGTAACTTTTTATCAATAGATGCAAATGATACTTTTACAAGCGCACTAAGGATGTCTTTTGAGACTGGGGTATGGTATTCCCAACAAATGACATTAATCTGTTTACCAATGGAAAAATTTCTGAAGTTATTTCACGCCTAAGCTTCTGCAAGTGTGCTTGGTAATCTGTTGACCAAGGTGTTTCTCCATTTTGCTATCGAAAAGTAAACAGAAATATAAAATTCAATTGCAGCAAATCTAGCCTAGCATTTTTAATCAGACTTGGCAAAGTTATAGATCAACTACCTAGCTAAAGATGGAACTAAAAATATCGAACATTTTTCGAGTAGTTTTGGAGATAAATCCACTTTTCTGAAATCAACAAAAAGACTTGAACTAGGATTTGCAAAACCAGAGTTGACGGAAACATTGCAATTTATATATCTTTTGATTGCCCAGATTATACAGAACAGTATCCTTTTTACCGCTTTTCGATAGGCCGAATAATATTGGAGAAATTAACTGTTTTCTGAGGAGAGAGGTTTTGCGAAACGGCATCTTGCTGTGCACTAGAGCGGAAAGCAGAGTTACCTTAACATACCAGCTGGGTGGGCAGTTGTCCCCTGATCGTCCATTCCTTAGACCTAGCCTTTTCAAATGACAGGCCTATTCTGAGTCCTCTCCCTTATAACAGGTTTGTGCAAGGTTAAAAGCTTTGCATTTGCAGCAGCAAAAAATCTAAAAATAACCCATTCAAATCAACAATGGATAGCCAAAGCAAGAATGCTTTCTGAATGTTTTCTTTGTCTAGATAGACAAGCCTATACCTATACCATTGCCCGTTCCCTTTAAAAAATCGGCAGCAAAATTCACCATGCGAGATTTCCATCGTAGAGGTAAGCCTAGTAGTGGCCTAGTGGTAGGCCCTCACTTAGGCAGCAGGTCTAACTTATCCTTCACTGTTAGGAAGTCGCATCCTTCCAGGCAGACTTGTCTTCATTTTCATGAATTCAATTCTCTGTCCGTCAATAACATCAATGCCCATTCGTCTTTAAATCTCAAAGATGTCTGTCCCCTCTTCTGTCCTTCGACCTTTCCTTCGCGGCCATTTTGGCGCGAAAGACCAAACAAAGACACAGGGTATCGATGTAAGAGGTGGCAAAGAAACCTTCGCAGCGACGACGGTTGGGTCAAAAGTCAAAAGCAGGAGATGCTCAATGGCCTCAATGGCTCAATGCCCGACCAAAAAACGACAGATTTTTCTTTTTGCCTGAAAAAAGCAGCCTGCGTCAGGGCCGTAGGGAGAAGCTTCGGATTGGGGGGGGGGCAATTGTTCTTAAAACAATAGAGAACAATACATCTAATTAATTCGTGTGACCACCTTGGTGTGACGTAGCACCATTGTTTTCAAAATTGTTGGGGGGCTTGAGCCCCCCTGCCCTCCCCCCGCTTCCTACGGGCCTGGCCTGCGTTACGTGCAGCGTGTTGAGGCTGCACACCACACAGGCTAGAAAGAGGTTAATTTTTGAGCATATTTTCAACACTGAGGTGACTGCAGCCCCCTGGCACAGCTTGTTGGTCGAGTCGAAGTATGTAAATCAAAGACGGGGTTGAAAGCAGCTAAGCTGGGAGGTTAGGGTCCCAGGGCAAGGGGACCTGTATGGAAAGTGTGGTTCTTGCACACTCAAGAAAAACAATAGGGTATTCAAAGCAGACAATAGATAAACAATAGAGCACCCTTCTTGCACATGCGAGGTCTATTGGTAAAAATTGCCCTACTTTCCATACTGGCAAGGGGGGAAGTCAAATTTGAAGTTCTCAACTAAATCAGTGTATGAAAACAATAGAAGAGTAGGCTAGCATAAATGCGTGTCTTTCTTCTGTTACAAAATAAAATCTTCGTAAAAGAGCAAGACCGAACAAATTGGAGCCATTTTACCATTTTCTGCTCAAAACTGCAGACTTTGTCAAACTCCATTTACCGCTAGGTCGACCTGTGCACTGAACCAACTTGACCAAATTTTCTTCTGACTGAAACCAAGACAACTTTCGACGAAAGCAGACTTTTGAAAACGACTTCAGCGGCAACCGTAAATCGACAGAAAATTGCAAACTTTGACTGATGATGATAATGCTCAGATTTCCTTTAAAAAATCATCAATTGCCTGCTTGGACAAAGTTCTCAACATAAAATTATTTGAGTGAATCAAGGAGTGTCACTTTGATGACAGACACACCAGGGTGCATTCCATGTACGGCCCGAAGATCTTCGGCGTAGACCTGACTTTTTGTCGGCGTAGCGGCGTCATTTTTCAATAAAATCGGTTCTTGGCGTGACGGCATACGAAAATCTGCCTACCTTGGCGTTAATGTGAAGTTGTCCTTGATCTTTCCTTATGTGAATTAGCAGTCTCTTTTGATATGATCAAATATATATGATGTGTATTCTGTAGTGCTATGTTCGTTACGTGTCGTTACGTGTAGTGCTATGTTCGTGTTTCCTGTTTTATGTTGCCATGAGGCAGTCATAGTTTTTTGCTCCAAATGGTATTGTAATAGTAGTAGGGTATAGTATTTNCAATACATCTAATTAATTCGTGTGACCACCTTGGTGTGACGTAGCACCATTGTTTTCAAAATTATTGGGGGGCTTGAGCCCCCCTGCCCTCCCCCCGCTTCCTACGGGCCTGGCCTGCGTTACGTGCAGCGTGTTGAGGCTGCACACCACACAGGCTAGAAAGAGGTAGCCTGCGTGCAGTTAATTTTTGAGCATATTTTCAACACTGAGGTGACTGCAGCCCCTGGCACAGCTTGTTGGTCGAGTCGAAGTATGTAAATCAAAGACGGGGTTGAAAGCAGCTAAGCTGGGAGGTTAGGGTCCCAGGGCAAGGGGGCCTGTATGGAAAGTGTGGTTCTTGCACACTCAAGAAAAACAATAGGCAATAGATAAACAATAGAGCACCCTTCTTGCACATCCGAGGTCTATTGGGGTCTATTGGTAAAAATTGTCCTACTTTCCATACTGGCAAGGGGGAAAGTCAAATTTGAAGTTCTCAACTAAATCAGTGTATGAAAACAATAGAAGAGTAGGCTAGCATAAATGCGTGTCTTTCTTCTGTTACAAAATAAAATCTTCGTAAAAGAGCAAGACTGAACAAATTGGAGCCATTTTACCATTTTCTGCTCAAAATAGCAGACTTTGTCAAACTCCATTTTACCGCTAGGTCGACCTGTGCACTGAACCAACTTGACCAAATTTTCTTCTGACTGAAACCAAGACAACTTTCGACGAAAGCAGACTTTTGAAAACGACTTCGGCGGCAACCGTAAATCGACAGAAAATTGCAAACTTTGACTGATGATGATAATGCTCAGATTTCCTTTAAAAAATCATCAATTGCCTGCTTGGACAAAGTTCTCAACATAAAATTATTTGAGTGAATCAAGGAGTGTCACTTTGATGACAGATGCATTCCATGTACGGCCCGAAGATCTTCGGCGTAGACCTGACTTTTTGTCGGCGTAGCGGCGTCATTTTTCAATAAAATCGGTTCTTGGCGTGACGGCATACGAAAATCTGCCTACCTTGGCGTTAATGTGAAGTTGTCCTTGATCTTTCCTTATGTGAATTAGCAGTCTCTTTTGATATGATCAAATATATATGATGTGTATTCT
>REGL01000051.1:155985-170968 GCA_004194395.1 Aurelia aurita complex sp. Pacific
TGGTTAAATTAAAGCTTTAACTGGGTGTGCAAACCATTTTTGAATTTCTTTCCAGACAGCAGACTGGCATATCATGGAAAGATCAATCAATACTTTTCTTGATGTATAAAGCCTCCTTCCCCTTTCTTCACTAAACTTTGAAATGAGGAAGGTCAGGTCAGACCTTAAAATCCAGGTTTGGAGGAAGGTCAAAGACTTTTTGCAACTCTGATTTCAACGACAACATTTGAGGAAATTTTCCGTTCATGCCCCCTGAATATTTTGAGCTGCATAACAAACTGCATGAGTCATCTTTCGCCCCTCTTTGACTTGAACGGAGATACATTGCCGTGCAACAACAACCGAATCGACAACAAACACATCAATTCAGTTCAATCAATTCAATTCAATAAAGCTCAATATGGAGTTGATATCAAAGAACCATTGTCATCCAGGGTCCTTTGCAGGCACGCTACATCGAAGAAAGAAAATATAAAGCCAAACTATGACTCTTCTCGTTTTTCTTTCTTTTTTTTGTCAACGATTTATTGTAAATAGGAGTGTATTATATATTTATTTATTATCTAATTTTTAATATTACTTTAGCATGGCTCCCTGTAAAGCAGTATGTAAACTATTGAGTGGATTACCATGCATAAAAAAGCTAAAATGAATGAAATGAAATGAATGAATTGTCCAAATTTGACCAAAACGGAAAATACAAATCCACACTGCAGTAGTTGAACGGATAACAGTTCAACTTTGGGACAACTTTGATTTTCAGACAGTCTGAGCTTTCAACATACCCGCAAAGGATCCTGGGTGACAACAGCTCTTTAATTTGCCTGTGTAATGAGTTATCGATAAGATTTGACTCACCAACTAAGTCATATTTATTAACTTGTAAGAGTTGATCACCAGCTCGAATTTGATTTGATTTTCCAGCAGCAGATTCCCTCTGTAAATTCGCAACAAGAAGGATGCCAATTGGAGTATCACTGCCTCCAACAATAGTTATTCCCAGAGGACTACCTGCTTCTCTTACAAGCTGCAAAATAATTAAAGCAATCATTAGCTTAGCTCTGGAGACAGCTCTTTTGCAATTTGCGATTTCACAGTGTTGTACAATCGTACGTAGGGGGAGCAAGAGATTTTTCAGAAGCAGAGTTTGAATCCAACGATAATTTCATACAGTTTGTAAAAATCTGATGAATTTTCGAATATTCGACAGCACAACAGTGTTCAAAAGCTATAACACCACTCACTCGAACCTTTTGTATCAAAATGAATAAAAACATAGCTCGATCCAGACCATTTTGTAGAAAATCTAAAAGGTCTATTCGTTTGAAAATTGCGCATAGTTTTTACTTTGTACTTTCTACAAAAGTAGAAATCATTTTTTTCGCTCAAGGTACGAATATGTACTACCACTACTACTACCTTTAATGTAAATTATATATGATTATGTGCATGGAAAATGTTTATCAAAACCTCCTTTGAAAATTCAAATTTCTGCTTCAATCAAGAGAATGGACACGGTTAATTTGGCTTCGATATTTCTCAGATTCCTACAAAATGTATGAAAATATCGTTTGGTCCAGAATAGCTAAAGATCTATTCGTGTCTACTCAAATCAAGATTCGGTTTCTACTATGCTATCAACGGCCTCTTGCCAAACGATTACACAATAACAACTATCGAAAATGGACAAAACATCCCTGAATGTCTGGATGTGGTTTTGGTAGCCCGCGAACAGATGGAATTCCACCTCGACGAAAGCTTATATTCTCTTGAGAAGAAACCCCATGTCATGTTGGTTTATTGTTTACGTCAATTTCTTGGCATCATTTTCACCTCCATTAAATTCACGAAACACATTACAGAATTCACCACATGATATTCTCTTTCTAAAAATAAGCGAATGGAAAATTACCTTGATCTTAAACTTTCCTTCTTCGAGATTTGACACGTCCTTGTTAGCCTCTTCTTCAGAACGAGAGCTATCTTCCGAATCGAGGCTATCGTGTTTTTGGATGTTTCTATTGCTTTCGTTGCCATTCTGATCCCCTATTTTCAAGCCATTTTCAGCTCGGTTTGGTATCTGTACTTTCGAATACAGCTCATCAAGCTCATCAAGGGTCATTTGCGGATTGGGACGGACGTCTGCTTTCGGACAGTCTGGAATTGGCGGCAAAGGTCGCAGAGGTTCGTCTTTTTGGCTTTGATCATCATCCATGGCTGATGCAAAATCATCTAATCGATCCATCAAATCAATATCAAAATCAATAGGTTGTCTTGCATCTCCGTTTTCTTGGCCTGCACGAGAATTGACACCGAGATTCATATATTCGTTATTCGGTGTACTTCGGCCGTCATCGTGACTTCTCGGTGGTTTGGGTACTGGATTTCTCCTTGTACCGTCCATGAAATCATCGATTGGGCTCATATGTCGCAAAGCTGATGGGCTATCGTACATCACTTCATCAGGATCAGGTTTGTATGGTCCTTCAAGTGGTTTCAGCCTGATCTGCGATAGATCTAGACCTACAAATATATTCAAATGAATATTTCTAAACACATGAATACATCATCCACAAAACAAATTGCAGCACACAAGTTTTGAAACACTCGCATATCAAAAATTACCTCCCAGCAAATAAAACTTTACAAAACATAAATGGCAAATAGCTAAAGTTTCTCTCCAGCCATTCAATTCAAAGAAAAAGTTCATAGAATTTTACACCAATTTTTCAAAGATTTGCAACCTATGCTTTCCAATGCATCTTCAAAGCGTTTGATTTGATCAACACAGTAGTGAGGACCAAGCTTTATGTAACAGGAAATGGGCCTATTCGTAATGTTGCGACAGAAGGACATTTGTTAACATCATACACACAAAGGGGCAAAGAAATATCTAACTGACATCATTGAGCAACGGAAAATAAGAACACGACAAAAACATGATCAAGCCAGTGGTATTCGTTGAAACTGTTGGTGTAAAATTCAAATTCCAAGACCTATTTCTTTGAACTGAATGTCTTGAAAGAAACTTTATCTACTTTGCGATAATTTTACCGTTGGATTTGTTAGAAATCGTCAATATTTTCAGAATTCGAGGATTTTTCTTCTTTTCAAAGATTTAACGAAAATTTTCAAAAAAACTTCAAATCATCATAATTTCAACAATTTTTGAGACAACATGAAATAATTTCTAAGAAAACCATTGTTTATGAATGTTTATAATATAGTATCAAGCTAGAGTCTTTCGCTCTTCTGGTTTACGAATAAGAAATTTGATGACGTCATATCCTCAAATGAGTTGAAATACAAACTGCCCAGTAAGTAAGAAAAATATTCAAGATTTGAGAAAAGTCGAACGGTAGGATTACAGCAATGTAGCTGAAGTTCATTTGAAGCCATGTGGTTAAAAGAAAGAAGTCATACAATTTTACACCAACAGTTTTAAAGATTTGTAGATACTGTAATGATTATTAGCATGTTATATTACATTGTATCAAAGCTTTCTGTTTTCTCGTAAATAGTTGGTGTAAATTAGCTCGCATTATTGTAATGTAGAACTGGAACTTTTAACCAACTTGAAATAAATTGATCCTTATTATTATTATTATTTGCAAACTATGCTGATAACTCATACCTTCCTGCTCATCCATTGGAGNCAGCAATGTAGCTGAAGTTCATTTGAAGCCATGTGGTTAAAAGAAAGAAGTCATACAATTTTACACCAACAGTTTTAAAGATTTGTAGATACTGTAATGATTATTAGCATGTTATATTACATTGTATCAAAGCTTTCTGTTTTCTCGTAAATAGTTGGTGTAAATTAGCTCGCATTATTGTAATGTAGAACTGGAACTTTTAACCAACTTGAAATAAATTGATCCTTATTATTATTATTATTTGCAAACTATGCTGATAACTCATACCTTCCTGCTCATCCATTGGAGCTGAAACATCAAGTGCTTTATCCACTTCTGGTTCTTTCATATCACTGATCGATTCGTACAAGTCTGGCTCCTCTGCAGCAGCTTCATGCGGGGGACAAGGTACATGCTCCTCCTTCGCAGCTACGTCAAGATAAGGTGATGTATCACGTGGTACATGTTTCTTGCTGTGAAACAATGAGAATTTTGATCCTTTTTCTTTCGATTTCTTCCCAGGTTGTGTATCTTTTTTGCTGAAAATATTGAGAAGAGGTGACTTCATTTTGATATGATTATGGTTCTCATTCTGACTATCACTCTTTCCATGCTTTCCTTTCTTCGATAAATTTTCCAAACTGGAGCTTCGTTTCTTCTTTGCTACATTGAATGGTTGTAATTTTGGGTTTACAGTATCTTCAGAGCGTGGAATATTCGTTTCCTCTGGAAGATCATTGATGTTCTTGAATTCTGAGAACTCTGAACCCCAGCTCTCATTATCTGAATCATTTCCAGACGCAGTTCCATTTCTTCTTCCGGGAGATCTTCCAGGAAATCCATTGTTTTCATTTTTCTTTAAATTCGGAGCTGTCTTAGCTCTGAATCTAAAATTTTCAGGCAACTGGTTGATGGGTAGGCTAAATGCCTGCAGTTTGGGATCGACTAAATCCGTGCTCGTTGGGGCAGTGTTTCTCACTGATTCTAAGTCAGAGAATTCTGAGCCCCATCCTTCACTGCCATTAAAACTTGGTGCTCTTGCACCTTTCAAACTCCCTGGGGAAGGCGGAATATTTTCTTGCCTTGCAACTACGATCTGCTCGGATTCACTTTCCTCCAAAACTGCACTAAAACGTTTAGTTTCTTTACTCCCTGCCCGATCTGGGCTATGAAGCCCCCCTCTTTTACTTTCCTCTATCGCTTTCTTGCTACTATGATCTGAAGATGTGTCTCCGCCACTTGATTCTTCGCCAGGTGGCGGTGGCGGGAAGCTGAAGTTCATTAATGATTCTTTGGATGACTGTTTTCGTCGTGCAACGGATTCCTTCGTCTTTCCACCGATATTTTCAAATCCCGAAAAAGTGCTGGAACTACTAACGGAGCCATCACTCTCAAGTTTATCTGTAGCTTTCTTCAAAACATTTGGACTTTCCGGTGGTAAATTTTTGCTCGATTTTCCAATATTCTTCAGACGTGTTAATAGAGGAGACGGCGGCTTCTTTTTTAATGACGACTTTTTGATATCTTCAGATTTTTTCGATGAATTCCCATCACTATTCTTTCGTTTGAAAAATTTACGACCCTTTAAAGATACATCTGAGTCAGATCGATTACTTCTTGTCGATAAATCACCAACAGAACTCGATAATCTTTGGCTACCTCTTTGGCTACCAGCTCTACTGTGAGGTACTTCTTCCTCAATCCTATCATATATACCATCGTTTTTAGGGGGTGGTGGGGCGGGGCTTCGAGGAGGCGACTCCATTGACTTCCTTCTAGCTCCTATCGAGCGGCGCCTATTACCTTTCGCTCGGGCTTCGTCGAGGCTGCTGGTTAGCATCCTTGGAGGACTGGACAACCGGTCAATGCCTGACTCGAGAGAGAGGCCAATATCCTTAGATCCAGGCCGAGAAAGTTGTTTACTATTTGACGGAATATGTTCCATTGATCCTGATGTCTGCCAGTCCTGCGGTGCTGATATCAATGAAGATGAGAGGCCTTTTAAATCATAAGAATCATTGATTTGAGCCTTATCCTGTTCATTGGCCATTCGCATCGATTGCTCATCCAATGATATCGTCCTCTTCATACTTCCTTCTGTTGCTTCCGAGAAAACATCTCTAATACTGGGAATACTGGATGCAGCTTTCATAGATGATTTTTTATTGCTTGTTGATTTGACTTTATCGTGCGTAAAATGAACGATTTCTCTTCCTTTCGAATCTTTCGCAACATGATCATCAAGTTTTGTTTTGTTGGATGATAAAAACTTTTTCTTTAATTTGTTTAGAAATCCTTTCTTTCGTGGTGTCGTTTTACCTGAGTCTAAATGTTCTCCCATAATAATAGGCATATGAGGAGAGAAGTCTTTACTCAAATCTGTGTACGATCCATAAGGTGTCGACTTTGATTGTGCTAATGACATTGGGGTTGTATTACTTTCTGAGGGTGTGCTCCTCCCAGGGGGTGACAAAAGCTGCGGACTGATAGCATCTGAGGGCGTCCGCGTCGGTGTCTCTCCACTAAAACTGTCCGAGTGTGATAACAGAGTAGAGTCAAGAAAATCCAGTGCGGAGGAGATGCTTCTGTTGCTTCTTATTGAAGCTGATGGAGAGGGAATTCCTTTAAGATGATTGGTCTGTTGGTTGTCACGTGACTCTATGTCTGTGTTGCTGAGAGAAGGCTTAGGGGGTGGTGCTGGAATTGAATACAATGAACTTTTATCATCATCATCATCATAATCATCGTCATCGTAAATCTCACTATCACGGCCATAACTATTTCCAAGATGGTTCATCTCATGATTGTAGCTCTCGTTCAAATCAAATCCATTACTTTGGAACTCTGCAGCAGATTCTACTACGTTGTTTTCTTGTACAGCGAATGTCTCTTCTACAACGGGTAATCGAGGGTCCCTAATTCGGGCCGGAGGGGGGACAACACTTGAATCACTCCCAGATGAAACCATGCTTCCAGGACCTCGTAAAGTGCTTTCAGAATCATTATTCGAGCCTCTATCCGAGTTGGACGCAACGTTAGAAGATCGAGATTGCTGCAAGGCGAGAGGACTGGTGACTTCCTGGGTTACACTTCGGGGTGAGTTGACAGTAACTGACTGAGGGTTTGGCTTAGGTGGGGGTGGGGGCAAAGCTGTAAACATGCTGTCTGTATCGGAATCATCATCTTGGTCTCCTGCAAATAACGAAGGTGGTCCAACTGAGCCATAAGATTCCTCAACTTTGTTTAGCATACGATTTAATGGTAATAGATGAGATGGAAATGAAGGTGGGGGAGGGGCCGCTGGGAGACTTTCTACGTCACTCATATCATCTCTGAACCCTCTTTGCTGCCCCTGTGAAAATATATTTAACCTGTCTGTTGCTTGTCCGCTAAGCCCCCTGCCATCGAATATCGGTGGGGGTGGTGGGGCAGGGGTTTGAAATTCACTGTCATCTGAAAATATGCTTTCAGGAGGTTTTGGTGATCCATAAAGATTTTCTTGAGACATTTTACGCATTAGATCTGCAGGAATACCATCAACCAAAGGATTGCTTTGTCTTCTGATTGCCTCTTCACTAAGAGTCGAAGATTTTGCAATTAACTGAACATTTCCTCTTGGCACAGAATTAATCATCTCCTGAACTTTTGAGATTGGTTTCCCAGTAAGTTCTTCGCCATTGATTGAAAGCAAAATATCACCAACCCTAGAATAAAAATTTCATAATAATTCATGTCATAAAAGATTTGAAAAATTGTACAGAGTATACCAATTCAATTTCTCCAAGCGTGAATCTCAAGGAATTTTAAAATCAATGTATGTAGATCCATCTATATCCATTTGGACATTATCAAAATAAATTCAAACTAAAATTGAATAATTAACACTGAATTCACACTAAAACATTTTTCAGCTGCTTCAACTACGACTCGCAGCTGCAAACATAAAACTCTTGCATCAAAATGCAGTTCTTATCATGGCTGCGACAAGAGAAGCGCTCCTAGTGTAAATTCATGTGAAAAGGTCAGTTTCCAGTCAGTGGAATTTTCAAGCGGGAGGAATTTGATACAACCGAATTCCATAAATCTGTATTCAAGGCAAGAGCGCATTTCTTCACACGAACAGTAGAATCCCTTTCCACCCAGAAAAAAGTCTACTGCCTGGAAACCTGGAAATCATTCTAAATGGGTCAGCAGCTTACCTGATATTTCTATCTTTTCCGACAAGACCAGATGACGTCACTTCCGTTATCATGACCTCGTCTTCATCCAGCATGACTTTGATGCCCAGGCCTTTAAACATGCGTTGATATTCAATGACAAATGCCTGCGTTTCTGATCGACATCCAAAAGTCAACAAAGATGCATTCAATTGCAATGGTTGTTTTCTACCCTCATCAAAATCACTATCATTATCATTATCATCATCATCATCATCATCGTCGGTTTCAGATGACTGTCTCGCGGGAGCTCCTGCATTAATCAGCGCATCATCTTTATCTAAGCTTCTTGAATGTTTCAAACTTGCAGTGCTGTCTATCGATTCAGAATGCCACTTTTGAAAATCTTTCATTAATTTCTTCTGTTTGCTCAATTCCATAGAAGTAGCTTTTCGTAATTTTTGAGAAGCGCCTTCACGATCCTCCTGCACGGCGGTTAATGTCGTTGCGTTTTGTTGAGCTAAGTCTAATTTCCTAACACGTGGTGTTATAGGTTTACCATCTTCAAGATGGGGAATCCCCATTGATGATGCTGCTTCGCTTGAAATCGAATCTATTGTGCTATGACGAATGAGAATTGGACGGTTTTGATAAGACGGTTGTGACCTCGATTCAGTGCCAATGGATCCTGGAATTAAAGCATCACGTGACTCACGCTTAGTAAGCCTGGGGGGTCGCGGTGCTTTGTCAAATTGCATTCCAATATGCTCGCTTCCATTTCGAGTAGTTTTAGCCAATTTCTCTTGCTCTAATCGAATATCTTCTTCTTTGTCTCTGAAAACAACGATCTTAACTGATGTACCTGAATGCTTGAGAATCTGCAAGGCCGCTGGGTGGCTCAAGTCTTTCATAACATTCCCGTTGACTGAGTAAATCAAATCACCCACTTGTATTCGCCCGTCAGCCTCTGATACACTGCCTGGCATGATACGTCGAACCTGAAAGATAAAGAAATAGTTGTTTGTACAAGCATTGATAGTTATCTCACCTTGTACAATGTACAAGGTCACGTAATAGATAGACTTGCCCCAAAGTCTATCTCTTCAGTCCATCTTTTACCGTTCCCTCTTTTGGTAATTCCTGGATCTGCCATTCCAACTATCTCTCTCGCCCTTTTGACGGAATATTGGAATGGCGGATCCAGGGACCACCGAAAAGGGAACAGTAAGACACGAACTGCAGAGATAGACTTGGGGTAAGTCTACGTAATAGGCGATTGCAACCAAAGATGGTGGGCAGGAATTTTTTATCATGATGCTTTGCGTCGTATTGTATTCGATTGACGTGATTTATTCGATTTCTTCAACTGGTAAAAATCCCTAGATGCCATCTTTAGACTATGCCAAAAATTGGGGACGCAGCCATTGCTTTAATCGAAAAGCATTGTTCATCACCATTGTTTTCAAACAAAAGATCTTTGTTCTAACAAACATTGGGGGCTATCACAGCCCCTTTGCCCCAAAATGTCCGCCACTGCTTTGTGCAACTGTACAGTACAGAGTGTTTGCACGTTTTCTGGGGTATTATAATTTTCAAAAACTTTAGGCCGAAACAAGGAAACCGGTAGCCTGAAAATAAACCAGGTGTCCCAAGCCAAGTACTCCTGTTTGAAAAATCACCAGAATGTGATTACATGGCCGATGATCAAATTTCTTTCTTTGGTAAGTAGATCAAAGATTAAATTACTCTCCCAATCCCAGGTACCAATTTTCAACAGTCAAGAAAATATGAAAGGATGAAATCACAATAATCAAAACTCTGAAAGTTCTAGAAATGTAAACAAATAACAAAAAACCTGGAAGAATCCTTCTGCACCACTGTCAGAGCTCGGAACGAGACTGATACCCAGAGCTGATCTTTCCTTCTTCTCCAATTCAATTAAATGTACGTTTAGGCCATCAGGGACATCACCCGGCAACGGCATCAAATTAGATCGGGGCAATCCAGCATCTGCGTCTTGTATAGAAGGCGTGCTTGCAACATTAGAAGGAGACCTCCGAATACCATTGCTGTTACCAGCATTATTGAGGCCTAAATGATCACCAGAGTTCAATGAAGATTTTATGGTATCTGAGACACCTTCAGAGTTTGCCATATTCTCAACAGTTTTTATCANGGGAACGAGACTAATACCCAGAGCTGATCTTTCCTTCTTCTCCAACTCAATTAAATGTACGTTTAGGCCATCAGGAACATCACCCGGCAACGGCATCAAATTAGATCGGGGCAATCCAGCATCTGCGTCTTGTATTGAAGGTGAGCTTGCAACATTAGAAGGAGACCTCCGAATACCATTGCTGTTACCAGCATTATTGAGGCCTAAATGATCACCAGAGTTCAATGAAGATTTCATGGGATCTGAGACACCTTCAGAGTTTGCCATATTCTCAACAGTTTTTATCAATAATTTCATTTCATCTGAATGTGAGTCTGTTGAATTTTTAAATGATTCGCTTAGCTGTGCAAGCTTCTTCTTCTTCGTTCGCGCTTTTGCGGCATCGTCTTCTACCCCTAGACCTGGAATAACACTGCGTCTTCTAATATAAGGCATCGTCGGCATACTCGACGTATCATTAATTATATTAGGAACCTCGACCGATGATGTACTTGCGGGTGCTTGTGATTTATCAATTGTTACTTGTATTTTTGGGGCCTGTTTCGTGCCAGGTATTGGGCTTGGAACAATAGAGACTGGCTGTATTGTAATGTGATTCATTGTCTCCACACTGCGTGCCCTTCTAACAACTATTTCACATTTCGAAGGCATTTCTTTAAATAAAACGACAACTTGGTCCTGCGATAGGCCATTTAATTCCTTTCCATTTACTTCTAAGATTTCATCTCCCTCTTGGATGCCACTGCTCCCCCCAGTTGCTAATTCTGCAGCACCTCCGGGTAAAATAGTCTTGACGTAAACCCGTCCAGTTGTATCTGTGTCTGTTCTTTTCTCTACGCTTACCCCCATTCCAAGTGAACCTAAAACGTAATGAACCAGGGTTATCAAAAATTGCAAACTATGTTTTCTGTTAGATGCAGGGATTATCTCATTCTAATAGGGAAGAATTTGCAAGTGGCAGTAGGGGGCAGAGCTGATGGTTTCAAAATGAATCACAAATTATGCTCCAAGCGAAATTTAGTCTCTAAGAAATAGAGGAAATCTGCCAAACCGATGGGCCTCTGAATTAGATTATGAAGCTACTAATTGAACAAACTAGAACGCAGCTCGGGTATTGAGCATTATGAGACGGGGAATGCTTAATCAACGGCTCAACGACATTTAAGACATTTACATTAATTTAAAATGATATTATTTCAAGACAATACCTTTCATCAAAAATTCGTGACACGGTTTTGCAGTTCAAGGCCTTAAGTCTTTGGTAAACAGATAGTCGTGGTCCTACGATTATCATTGGGGTACATAAAGATTTGTTCGCAAGGGTGGTCGATTTTGCCTAAAATCTAGAATAAATCATTCGTGATTTTATTGAATCAACTGAATGTATTTTTATGATATTCTACGTTTAAGTCTGGGTCGAATGATGCATAAGTTTGTTTGGTATATTTTGACGAACGGCCGTGGTAAACGGAGTTTCTTAATCACCGCCTGAACAGTTACAGTAACCTTAAAGAACTTATCGCACCAAAGTAAATGCGCTGATCAATAAACGAAGTTGATGTAGAACTTGTATAATGGAGGTAACAGGAAGCGCTTAATACATTACAGAAGGAAACATATCATACTCAGATACGGAATCAGTCTTTGTTGTGGAATACAGCATAGGCATCAAATCAAAGGCAAGAAAATGATTGCACGGATGTTTATCGCATCTGCCCTATTATTCGATGGCTTAAAAGACGCTTCAGGTACTCTGTATTAATCGTTCCTTGATGATTTTGATTTCTTCATTATTACAGCGTTGCTCTTTTATTGAAAAAATACATGAAAAATTGTCAAAAACTTAAAATCATTGCAAATCCTAAATTAGTAGAGAAATAGTAGGATAATCTTAAAGAAAAGCATAGTTTATCGAGGTCTACAATATGGCGCAAAGCAGAAAACAGCACAGGGCAGATACACTAACCATCATTCGTGCAATCATTTTTAAGATTTGGCGCAAAAGCTGTGCAATAAAAGGTCTTAAATCAAGTGAACACAAGGAAACAAACCTGTGATCGATGTCTGCTTATCAATAAACAAACGCTCAACCAACTTCCCTCCATCTTGATAGGTCTCATATGATTTTGATAAACTCTTTGCACCGTTAAAACTCTGCACGAAATCGTAAGGTGACAATTCATCATCAGAAAGAATTGGGGGAGGGGGTATTGACGTCCATCCATCTTGATTTGACGGTGTTCCTGGCCCCTCATTCGATGTTGCTGCTTTGTAAGCTTCATCCAAAATGGCAGGATCATTTGTAGATGCAAAACGGACTCTAACAGCGGATGGCAAAAAAATGGCGGACCGCCGCGGCACCAATGGTCCCAGAAGCTTTTTCAGGTCTCAAGAAAAAAAAGGAAAATAGGAATATAAAGAAGGAAAAGGGGTAAGGAAGAAAAGTCAGCACAAAAGGGGAAATTGACTTCAGAAGATTTGATGAATGTTGTTAAAACAAGTTAGGCTGTTTTTGAAGAGATAAATTTTTACTTTCATATGCTTAATAAAAAACCACTTTGTCAGAGTTGCTAAAACAAGGTCTCAATCTCTAAGTTAAACCCTATCCTATGCAATTGTATGGAGAACAGAGCAACAAAACGTACAGCGCCTCCGCAGAAGCCAATCAGATGGGGCACTTTGTGACACTACATATTTCATAGTTTTCCAAGCAACAAAGGACCATTAAGGAGTTTAAATGGAAATCCAAAATGACCATATTGACTTATTCGAAAACTTACGTCATTGACGTTGTCTGAACCATCATCCGATGCGCATTCCGATATTACTGATTTCTGACTACTATTGCGTTCTAAACCTGCATGAAAAGAAATCATTTCTATTACATTAACTTTTCACATTAATTATAAATCATCTCTAAAAAAACTGTTTCAGATCACATCAAATTAAAACAACTTGACGTTAAACTGGAAGCTTTATGTCGAAGCGTGACTTTCTACCTACAATCCTGGCCAAAAGAAGCTGGGACATACGCAAACTTCAGTGTCTTCATGCTGTTTCCTAAAATATCGAGGAGAAAACACACGTTTAGAGCCTCCTAATCCCCCTCCCCCCTAATTCAATGTTGAGAAGGTCGAAGGGCGTTTGATTCAAGCAACTTTGAAACGGGGGGGGGGGGAGCGGGGGGCACGTAATAAAAAACCGAAGTAGTGCAACTTTATGACTTGTCCCAAGTATTTTGGCCAAGATTGTAGCACTATTTTGAAACGAGCCAGCATTAAAAGTCGTAAAGAAAGTAGTTTTCAAAAAGGCTGGCACATGTTTTCCAAACCCGACTCAAGCGAAGAAGTTTCAAAGCATTTATATCAATTGGCCTGGGACTAATATTTTTTGTCCAACTATGAAAAATGCGACTTATGCGAGTTTGAATTTACTTACCAGACAAATGCCTGGCAGGGGTCATCAGATCAGCAAGTTCTTCTTGCACTGGTTTAGAAGGTGTACGAAGATCTAACATATTTCCCCATTTTGCTAATGCACTATCACCACTATCAGACTTGGCCTTTGTGGATCTTTCAACTGAAGATTTCTTAGAAAGATTTGTGTTCCCTAAATTCTTCTTCCGCTTTATCTTCAGTCCAACAGTTCCGGGTTGAAGATTTCCAAGAACATTGTAAGCCTCGTCTAGGGTTGCTTGATAAAGCTCGTGCGAATTCACTTCCAGGATATGATCACCTTTCCTACAAAAAGAATAAAAAAGTTTCCTGATGTCTGTCTCAAATTAGCTGCCACGTAACAATTGCGATAACATAAAATTACGGATGCAGAATTGTTCAATATCATTATTCGCGGGCATTTTCACGTGGCATTTAATTTTAAATAGATTTTAATTTATAATTTATCCAATTTTATCGAATTTTCTAATTAGAAAGTATAAACTGTCATCTTTCATTTGAATTCTGATAACAAATTCAATGAATTGAAAAAAGAATTGAAGAATACAGACAACACGAAGTGATTCGAATGATTTGATCTTTTTAGTATAAATTCCTTCTTTCAAAGCATGTTGTTACAATATGCAGCTTCAAATTGCAAGAAAGCTGGCTATTCACCCAAATACCTTTAAATTTTGAGCGTACTGTATCTGTTCTAAAGAGTCATTCAACCCAGGGTCCTTTGCGGGCACACTAAAATTTCACAAGCGGAAACCACGTATTTACATTGCACTAGTTTGATAGAGCATGTTTACTTTAGTTCTATCAATTTAACCACTGCAATAAGAATCTATAGTTTCCGTTCAGGCTAAACTAGATTTTCAGACAGTCTGAAATTGTAGCGTGCTCGCAAAGGACCCTGGGTGACAATGGTTCTTTAACTGTCAAATATGCTCACAAAATTGTTTCATTGCAAGAAGAACCAAACTGGATTTTGAGAATAAGAAGCAAGAGAGAAGAAAAGTACCTTAATCTGTCATCGAGTTGAGCAACGGACCCATCAGCAACATGATGTATAAAAATACCATATCCACTGGTGCCTCTTTTCCCTGAACATCCAACTCCTATTCCAAGTCCAGTGTTGACAGCTGAAAACAAATCATTTCATTTTTATGTATTGAAAAGCTGACAGCTGTGAGATTTACACACTGCTTTGATGTGACCTATAAAGCCGTACAAATGACTGTAATGATAACGAGGTTCTACAATTCTCAGTCTCTAGTCCAGACCACAACAGGTTGCAGCACAAATAGTCTGAAAAGGAAGTTTGAATGAAAACCTTCTTAGACTTACAACTCATTCTGTCCTTGGGGGTGCTTTGGGGGGCCTAAGATGTCTGCAAAGGACAATGACAAGATTTGTGGGAACTTCTCCAATGCTTTAGCTACCACAACATGGGGAAGTCCATCAAGATGCGATTTAAATATAAAGTTTAAAGTAAGGTTAGACTCACTATATTGTACGGTAAGACTCACTACATAGTCCCAGTTACCGCAACAACAACAACATCAACACTTTCTT
>REGL01000051.1:171842-204912 GCA_004194395.1 Aurelia aurita complex sp. Pacific
CGATAGCCAGTGAAGTGTGAACCGATCCATCAGCGATTAACGAAATTAGGCCTTTCAAAGATCCAGTTTCAATTATCGGATTTCACCATTTTAATAAATTCACACAAATAATTTTCTTTGGCCTGACGATGACGAACAAAACTTTGTAAATATTTTCGCTGTATTTGCTTTAAAGTTTCATATTTGCTTCATACATGTCATCCTATTGTACCAAACACAATGCCGATCGTCTCAATATTTATTCTTGTATTTGACAGAGACAATGAAAATTCAATGTTTGACATATATGGCAGGGTAAAACCTACTAAAGACAAAGCGACAGGCTGAATATAACTCGCATATGAAAAAACAGTTAAAATCTATTCAACTCCCACGAGGCAAAGCAAAATAAAAGATCTCTTTGCACGTGGGTACATTTCAGAACTTTCTCCTCAGCGCTTGAAAATGATCAATTCAAAATATTTTTCATAGCAAAACCATAAACTTCCTAAGAATGACATAATTTATTTTAACACCCAAAGCATGCGGTTTGCATCTGATTCGTAGCTATGGTTATGAGATTAAAATTTGACATTGGGTTAAAATCGTCTATTGCCGACAGGAAGGGAAGAAAGGGAATGAGTCTGTGGCAGATAAGCGATCTTGAAATGGGACAAAATGAATTATGTAATTTTAAAGATAAATGCATTGAAGGCTTCTTTTTGATAGGTTTACTACAGAACAGAGAGCGAGGAAGTTCCTGGACAGAGAAGAGAACAGTCGATAGGCAGAAACTAAAGATACTTTCAGATGTTAGACGAAGAACATCAAAATCAAACAAAAATTATTTCATCATCCAAATTGCCAGGGGTGGAAAAAATAGCGGACCACAGCACCAATGGTCCCAGAAAGTTTTCAGGTCACCAGAAAGAAATGAGAGAGGAATGAAAAGAAGAAGGAAAAGAGATTCTAAAAGAAAATGATAAAAGGGCGAAATTAATTTCCTAAACACAATGTAAACTTCCCAATTTTCTCTTTGCATTTCAAACAAGTCTCTGGAAAATTTGACGTTGTTCAACCAAAAGCCACTGTTTCTACCTCTGTTTCCAGACAAAGGAAGTATTGTGTCACTGTTTATGATTCAGAAAGTAATCAGCTAAAAAAGTAACCAAATTTGCCAAAGTACAATTCATACAGTAATTATGCAATTTAATGTACTACATATCATGACCTCTCACAAAGTGGACCTTTTTGGTACATTTGGTTATCGCAGAAATTTTTTCAAGAGTTTTTTTGGTCCTAGAAATTAAAATACTTTTTCCACCCCTGCAAATTGCACTATCAAAGAGGCATCAGTTCTTGATAAAGTATGAAATTTTTTTCACAAGCTCGTGAATCTAGGCTCATGGGTCTCCTTTTAAGCAATAATCGCAATACGATTTTCTGCGCCAATGAAATTTAAATTTACAAAATATTTCTTACCAACTTTTAAACGACCATCTTCGGCTACAGCTCCACCGGGCAAGATAGTTTTGACGAAAATGCCAAGGCCTTCATTGCCAGAATCTCTGCCACCTACGATAGAGAATCCCAAACCTTTTCTGTTCTTATCTTTTCGCACTGTGATCAGAACTGTGTCATTATCATCATCATGTCGAAAATTACTGCCAGGTAGGGCTGCAAACGTCTGAAGAGGTGATTGGTGTGCTGTCCTTGTGTTTTCTCCTACTTGAGTGTTGATGCTTGATTGGCCAGCAGTGGCTACAGGTTCATCGAAGACATCAGCCTGAGAAGAATCAATCATAACCTTCTCAACAGTACTGTGCAAACATGGCAAAGATGCAAACACTACGTTCATATGATACCAGCACCATTTGAAACGGCAAAAAATGTAATGGCAGAACAATTTTAGCCTACCTTCACACAATATTCCAACACAATTTGAAAACAGGAACAAACTTGACAGTATGAAAAGGTGACAAAGAATGTTATCTGCTCCTGGAGAAGGAAGTTATCTTCTGCTAGAGAAGAAAATTATTTGTTCCTAAAGAAGAAAGTAATTTGCTCCTAGAGAAGAAAGTTATCTGCTTCTGGAGAAGAAAGTTCCGTTTTTCAATAACAATGATTTTTGATTCATATTTAGAAACTGAAAATGCAACTTACTTTCCTTCTGTAAAACCTTCGCCCAGATTCATGAGAAGTGCTAATCTCTTGCGATGATCTAGACATTCTTTTCGATCTTCTTCTTATACTACCAGGGTGACCTGACGAGCCAGCGGATATTGAGCCAGTATCATCCTCACTCTAAATAAAACGTTCAAGCTTTAATCCCATTGATCACTTTTGATGAAGGAAAGTTGAAAATCGANGATCCATCAGCGATTAACGAAATTAGGCCTTTCAAAGATCCAGTTTCAATTATCGGATTTCACCATTTTAATAAATTCACACAAATAATTTGCTTTGGCCTGACGAACAAAACTTTGTAAATATTTTCGCTGTATTTGCTTTAAAGTTTCATATTTGCTTCATACATGTCATCCTATTGTACCAAACACAATGCCGATCGTCTCAATATTTATTCTTGTATTTGACAGAGACAATGAAATTCAATGTTTGACATGTATGGCAGGGTAAAACCTACTAAAGACAAAGCGACAGGCTGAATATAACTGGCTTATGAAAAAACAGTTAAAATCTATTCAACTCCCACGAGGCAAAGCAAAATAAAAGATCTCTTTGCACGTGGGTACATTCAAGAATTTTCTCCTCAGCGCTTCAAAATGATCAATTCAAAATATTTTTCATAGCAAAACCATAAACTTCCTAAGAATGACATAATTTATTTTAACACCCAAAGCATGCGGTTTGCATCTGATTCGTAGCTATGGTTATGAGATTAAAATTTGACATTGGGTTAAAGTCGTCTATTGCCGACAGGAAAGGAAGAAAGGGAACGAGTCTGTGGCAGATAAGCGATCCTGAAATGGGACAATATGAATTATGTAATTTTAAAGATGTATGCATTGAAGGCTTCTTTTTGATAGGTTTACTACATAATAGAGAGCGAGGAAGTTCCTGGACAGAGAACAGTCGATAGGCAGAAACTAAAGATACTTTCAGATGTTAGACGAAGGCCATCAAAATCAAGCAAACATTATTTCATTATCCAAATTGCACTTTCACAGAGGCATCAGTTCTTGATAAAGTATGAACTTTTTTTCACAAGCTCGTGAATCTAGGCTCATGTGTCTCCTTTTAAGCAATAATCGCAATACGATTTTCTGCGCCAATGAAATTTAAATTTACAAAATATTTCTTACCAACTTTTAAACGACCATCTTCAGCTACAGCTCCACCGGGCAAGATAGTTTTGACGAAAATGCCAAGGCCTTCGTTGCCAGAATCTCTGCCACCTACGATAGAGAATCCCAAACCTTTTCTGTTCTTATCTTTTCGCACTGTGATGAGAACTGTATCATTATCATCATCATGTCGTAAACTACTGCCAGGTAGGGCTCCAAACGTCTGAAGAGGTGATTGGTGTGCTGTCCTTGTGTTTTCTCCTACTTGAGTGTTGATGCTTGATTGGCCAGCAGTGGCTACAGGTTCATCGAAGACATCAGCCTGAGAAGAATCAATCATAACCTTCTCAACAGTACTGTGCAAACATGGTAAAGATGCAAACACTACGTTCATATGATACCAGCACCATTTGAAACGGCAAAATATGTAATGGTACAAAAATTTTAGCCTACGTTCACACAATATCCCAACACAATTTGAAAACAGGAACAAACTTGACAGTATGAAAAGGTGACAAAGAATGTTATCTGCTCCTGGAGAAGGAAGTTATCTGCTGCTAGAGAAGAAAATTATTTGTTCCTAAAGAAGAAAAATATTTGCTCCTAGAGAAGAAAGTAATTTGCTCCTAGAGAAGAAAGTTATCTGCTCCTGGAGAAGGAAGTCATCTGCTGCTAGAGAAGAAAATTATTTGTTCCTAAAGAAGAAAGTTATTTGCTCCTAGAGAAGAAAGTAATTTGCTCCTAGAAAAGAAAGTTATCTGCTTCTGGAGAAGAAGGTTATTTGCTCCTAAAGAAGAAACTTATTTGCTGCTAGAAAAGAAAGTAATTTGATCCTAGTCTTCTTTCAATAGACGAGGACCTCTTCTTTCAAGGCAAAAAGTTATTGTAACTAAAAAAATAAGTATAAATCGTTAAATTTTACGTTGAATGAAAAGAAGACATTTTGGAAGACGGTCTAAGTACTCTTCATGATTAGAGAACGCTACTACATCTGTTAGAAAAGCTAGAAGAAGAATACGATGGTCCCACTGGACTGCTCGGTCGCCTATAACTCGGTCATAGTAGGAGTGAGATTTATTTTGCAAGTTCGAAATTAGGTTAACTAGTGAAAACTACTTCCTTTCAACTTTTACCAATAAATGCTACTGATAGGCTAAACTAAAGAATAATGTTTCACATAGCAGGTTTTATTTTCTGTGATTGAATATACAATATTTGTCTTGCAGTGGGTTTTGTCCAGCATAGCTTGCTAAGCACCAGATCAGTATGTCATGGGAAAGGGCACCTTGTACCCAAAAATCCACAGTCAATATAGCGATATACAGTACAACTAAAAATTTTGCTCTATAATTTAGTCGCAACTTTAGGCCTGTTTTGAAGGTTTTACTGTATCGTAACTTTTTCGTTGTTCTCTTAAGCTTTCTAGGTTTTGGCCCATTCTTTAGATAAGCTTTATCTTTCTTGAGTCGCACAGGATACATCAATTTTCAATATAGCCAAATCCTGAATGTGTTCTATGAAGAAAATTGAATTGAATTGAATATGCCTTCTCGTGAAAATCTCTTATAATTTCAGAAAAGAGTGTCTGATTTCAGCCAGGTAAATTTTTTAATGGATTTGAACATTTCCATAATTCAATAATATATTCAACAATCCTATCGTCTTGATATCCAGGGAGCAGTGGTCTTTCAAAGAGGGATTCCTTTATAACTCACCCAGTAGACATAACAGAAAAAAACGAGAAAGAGAATCGATTACTTACAGCATCTCTTGCAATAACAAGCTGCACAACAGATGATGTTCCAGCAAGCAATTCAACAGCCTCACTATGAGATAAACCAATCAAATGCCTCCCATTTATCCACATCAGTTCATCTCCGATCTTCAAACGACCATCCCTGAATACAAGAACAATGTTTCTACGTGAACAAAGCAATTCAATCTTTATTCAATAAGTCTAAATCAACATTTTTTTTAACAGACAAGCTTTGGACAAACAATTTTGGATAAAGAACTTTGGAGAAACAAGATTTCGACACAGTCTAAAAAATTGTAATCTTCCTTCATAGCTCATTGATAAAATCTTTTGCTTAAATGAGTTACATACTTGAATAGAATTACAATTTTCACATGAAACAGTCAAATAAGGCGCTGGAAAATATTTCTCCACAATAGTGTATTTTTCATTTTAAATTCTTTAAACATGGTGGCCCCATCAGCTAAGACTGGCTGCTTTTCAGGGGGCCATGGCAAAACTAATTCACAATTATGTTAAAATAGAAAGGAATATTTCCAATGTTAAAATACAATAAATGTAAAAATTAAAAGCTATTTTCTACTTAATCTACATTTAAAAGTAGACAGAGAGGGGGCTAGCTTGGCCTCATGTTCTAATTCATTCCAAACCTTTGATCCACGGAACGAAAATGCTTTTTGGCCATTGTTCGTTTTCATTCGTGGAGCAAGCAAGTCAGTCTCACAATTTCTCAAATTTACAATCTTCCAAGCAATAATGGTTTCAGGTAGAAGAATGAAGCTGCAGCACTTCTTGTGAATAACCTTAAGAGAGTTTTTTTGAAGAAGGACATTTCTGCTCTTCATGATTACAACAAGAAGGGTAGATTTTGTAATACAACAGCAACAGATGCATTTGGTTGACACCCCAATTCAAAGTGATTAGCAACTGCAGACAAAGGAAATTCTCTCAGCCAGTAATTCAAAACAAAGAAACTCGCAAAAGTTGCACTGAAACCAGGTCACCTGGTGCTAGTGAAAGATGGTTTTTAAGAGAAGTTACGTACTTAGAACCAAAGAAGGGTAAATCTGAAGTTCTGTCTGTCAGTCTTTGATTATTTGATTCAGAAGACGAGCAGAAGGCGGCATGGTAATGCTTACATATTTAGGGCCTAAATGAAACGATTACAAAACAGCTCTTGAATCAAATAAACAAAATCCGCCAGACAGAGCTTTAGATTTGCCCTTCTTCTTTTGTTATAAGCACATATGTAACTTCTCTTAAAAACCATCCTTCACTTCTATGAGACGAGAGTTCGCCCTACTAGTTCGGGGAAACTTTTGCGGCCTTGTTTGTTTTAAATTACTGGTTGAGAGAATTTCCTTTGTCTGCAGTCGCTAATCATTTTGAATTGAGGTGTCAATCAAATGCAACTGTTGCTATTGTAATACAAAATCTGCCCTTGTTGATTACAACTGGTATGATCAAAAAAGAAGTAATGATACCTGAAACTAAAATTTACCTGGCCGCTGCCCCTTCATCCATGATATGAGTAACAAAAATACCATGATTGTTTCCTTCCTCAACGGCATCTCTTCCACCAGTAATTTGAATTCCTAATCCCTTTGTACCCCTGTCATTCAGCAAGTGCATTTTCTTTACTGACCTCTTCTGAAAAGAAAATGAAAGAGATGTTGGAAACATTTTTGTCACTACTCCACATCTTTTTACAATGTGAAATGAGATCTTCATAAACACAAAATACATTTTTCTTTTCTCAAATATTTGATTTAGACAGGTAGTGTTAGCTCATTCCTTTACAAATGATAATCAATACCTGCCTCTTAGCAAAGAAAGGATGTCACTCAAATTAAAATATGAGACCTATTAAAGCATAAAGCATCAGAAAAAGAGCTCATGCAGTTTATCTAAACCTTGTGAACAGAGATCACTAAAATAACCAATTGACTTTCCTGCCAATTTAAAGAGATTGAATTTTGAACTATGTTCTCCCGTAGAACTTCTAAAAAGTAGAAACAATTTATACAATTACTTTTATTGCGTATCTTTATTCAGACAATCACAAATTTTCGCAATCACAAGCATGGGCAGCTCATTCATTTCATTTGATTTGATTTATTTTTTTCATTTGATTTATTTCATTTGATTTATTATGATCCAGCTGTGGAAACCCAAGCATTCATCAATGAATGACTTCACATCGGTGAGCTGAGTACCCAACATCTCGAAGCTTTGCCAAGATACAAAGATTCCACAAAATGGCAGTAGGCCATAATGTCCTAAATAAAGTAACTATTTTTCAGGTTCAGTACAGGCCATGCACTCATTAATCTGACAAAACTTCTCAAGAATTCCTAAGAATATTCAACGTATCCTGATACGATTTCTTCAGTCAGACAAAAGACTGTAGGAGATTTTTTCCTGAAGGAACTAAAAATGTTCTCAAAAATTCTTAACATTTCTTGAGAATTTTTGGGCAGGAAACCATTAGATGCAAGGCCAGTACTTTAGTACTTTAAATATTCAATCATCTAAGGTCAACAATTGAACTGATTAATACCTTGGAAGCGATTGAAGGAATTGTTGCCTTGCTCTCCATTGAAACATCTGAATGCATTCCATCATCATCTGTAAAAGAATGTCTCATTCCACTTGATGTTGATAAAGCAGAACATGAACTTGAAATGCTGCCAGTGAATTTTCCTTTCCTTTTCAAAAATGGGGAAGGCTCCTTTTCATCAAGTTCTGAGTCTGACCCAGCAGAAAGCTTTCTGAAGATTGCCACACATAGCTTTCCAGAACGTAAGGCACTATCAAAATGCCATCTGTAAGAAAAACAAAAACAGGAAGTTACATCTTTAAATTTTATATTTTATATTGTAGGAGTGGAAGGGCGATGAATGCAACTGCCGAATATGCAAAACTTTTGTAGCACAGGTGTGGTTCTTGAATTGATCTCGTTTTGTATATAATCAAAAACTCGCCTCTAAATATACATCATATGTATATAATGTATCATGCACTTGATGTGGAGAGGTTGGACTGCGGGGGGTGCTGGGATATGTTTTGACGCGCTGGAGCCTTTCGAACCCGTGTCCGCATTGGAATGTTCATTCAAAATCACACTCTGATGGGGTCATGGGTCCGGGGGGCCTTGGTGTGTGTTGGGGCGTG
This sequence comes from Aurelia aurita complex sp. Pacific, assembly GCA_004194395.1. NCBI lineage: Eukaryota > Metazoa > Cnidaria > Scyphozoa > Semaeostomeae > Ulmaridae > Aurelia > Aurelia aurita complex sp. Pacific. The sequence goes on from REGL01000051.1 coordinate 180,057, forward strand.
TCTTGGTGTTTTTTGTCATCCAACCGCTCTACATCAAGTTTCTAGTTATAAATTTTATAAAGTTTTTAGTTTATTATCTGTATATATTATCATTGTTTAGCTAATTAGAACCATTTTACTTTGTACTTTTGATGATAATTTTATTTTTATTCCAGTAGGCATCAGTTAGCTGTAATTTAGCTACTTTTAAACGCCTCCTATAAAGAAATTAATAACACGAATAATAAAAACACAACTGTTAAAATCTTGAACGTTTCGATTAAAAATCTTCGTCAGCACCCTAACACGAATAATAATAATGATATTCCTATGGACATTTAGAGTACTAGCCGGTACATATCAGCTTCAGCTGACACATAAATTTTAACCTGCTTGATCAAATAGATAATGTAATGTATATGTACTGCATGTACATGCCTTCAATTCTTTTTCTAGTTTGAAGAAATCTCGCATAGGTACAGTGTTGACTTTTCAGAACCTCTTCTCTAGTGTCATTCAAATCTAGTGTATTGGCACCTGCATTTCTTAATTAAAAGACATGAGCACAAAAATGAGATGTTTACCTTGCTCTTTCCAATGATATCTTTTCAGTATTATGACCATTTATCTCAAGGACTTCATCTCCTTCTTCTAGTCTGCCATCATAATATGCCCTGCTATCTACAGCCACTTTAGATATATAGATTCCTCCAACTTTCTCCTTGCCAACCTTTGAAGTTTTAGATCGGGCTTTACTTGACTGAGAAAGTATAATTCCAAAATCCTCAACTTCACAGTTGTAAAAATCGACAACCTGAAGTCCAGTACTTTGTTTTTCTAACAGAAACTCATCATTAAATACATCATTATTAGTTTCAACTTCAGTAGCAGGGCGAATTGATTTCAAATATGTGGATAACGCAAAAATCGACTTTTCAAAATCAGCTTGCCCATTATTAGCAAGTCTGTTTTTGTGTTGTTTCAATAATTTCAGTGATCTCTCCAGTTCATCTTCCTTCAGTTTATTGCTTCGTTCATTTACTGGCATAACTGATGCATCTGTTCTTTATCAAACCAGGCCAGGCTTCTTCTGATTTCATCTGTGTGTTACGCATGTACGTTTAATCTTACGAGAGAAGCTGAATTCTTTGTTTTGCTTAGGCCAGGCCTAAATACGTACCAAGGAGATCAATGGTTGCGAATGACGCTACTTTGCAACTATGGTTGCGGCCTTCTCACGACTTTGATAAGGTAGAGAACTATTTCATTCCATTATACATTGATTTATTTCACCATTTAACCATAGAAATTTCTACGCATTTAACCAATACTTTGATAAATGAAGTGTGCAATCTCCGCAATCCAAATAATTTAAGATTGCTCAATCCCGTCACTCTTAGGCCAGGCCTAAAAGGAAAAGATCATTTGGTTGCGACCGACGCTACTTTGCAACTATGCTGCGGCTTTCTAACGACTTTGATGAAGCAATAAACTTTGTCATTCCATTACATCTTGAAAAATGTAGCCATTTAACCAATACTTTGATGAATGAAGTGTGTAATCTCAGCAATTCAAATTGATGTAAGATGTCCTCTTTTTCACCTGTCCACTCTTCTTCCTTTTCAATCCAAAAATGCAATCGATGTACTAACAACAAGCAATGCACCATGGGATATGTATACAAAACTCGCATTCTGCATTACCACGTATTTTTTTTACAAGAGACAGCTTAGCTTATAAGATCACAAACAGCAGGCTCGATTTTTCGAAAGTTAAGAAAAACCCAACCTGAATTTAAAAAGCTAAGGAACTATTGTAATTTGCAATTTCAATGTTCCCATCGCCCTCAAAATTTTGTTGACGCTGTACAGCTATAGCAACTGTTTGGACGTTATTTTGAGTTTGAGTGCAAATTACGTTATCTAATTGTTTTGACTTCCGGCATTACAAACACAAGAAACACGTAAGACACTTTTGGTAGCAAAATGGCCCAAAAATTTACGAAACTGCCTACCAGCCCCGGACCTTTGTTTCTTATAAAAAGATACGCGTATATCAACTTTTCAAATATTTCGCCAGGGGGACTTTGGATCTCTGGGGCTTCAGGATAAAAACTCTGGCTTGACTTAAAAAATAAACAACATAGTCTGTAAAGATTTATAGGTCGAAACAAGATGAAAACGACAGCAAATATGTGAAAATCCAACTCTTTAAATTCCAATACATTTTCTGTTTTTTCGTCGTGTTGCGTCGTGTTTCTTCCAACTACAAATCTCTTCATTTATTCATCATCGAAAGCATCTTCAGACCCAAAGATCGAAGTTGGTATCATGGCCTTTCCTTTTTCGATTTATAATCTGTAAACTTTGTCAACAACTTATGCCCTAGGCTATCCAAATTATGCTTGGACGATTTTACATTGATAGTGAAATTCCTCCCAACTTATCATCGTTCTTCAACGTTCTAAAATCAATGTATTTCCTCTAATTTATCCCTAGTTCTTCTGGGGGACACTAACGGTCCCTGAGGAACTCAGGAAGTACCAAAAATTACAGTAACAACTCGCATATGAGGACCACAACTTTAAGGAACTTTAGGCTAAAATGTAGGACAACAGGTTTCTAAAATTTGTGAAAATTGCAAAAAAATGGAAGGAAAGAGTGTTAGATGCACAAAATACGTTATTTATGTAATTTTTATGCAGTACATGCGTTCCTAACTGCATCTCAAAGATTGATTAAATGGGTTTTTACTGAGGTCACAATTCTTGAATAAATAGAAAATAGGTTTTCCCACCAACGCCAATTTTGTTGTCTTTACAATGTCAGAGAAACGAAGCAAAAGTATAATGACGATGGGCACAATTTTTTCGGGTGTATACCTATCATTATTGGAAAACAATCCATAAGAAAACTAGATTTCAAATCGTTAACGATAAAGGTGCATAATTTACAATTCTATTCTTTGCTTTGACGATAAGAGTGCATAATTTACAATGTTCTTCTTTGCTATTGTGCAAGATTGGAACTTCCCATTAGCAATCCTTGCAATGACGGACCACTGACCACGTTTGTTTTGTAGCAATGGTTATTGAAGCCAATGCATCAAATCCAGTGGCAACACCTTGGCATAAGACTTTACAGCGTCATGTCTTTGGTTGAAATTAACAACTTTGTAAACAATACTACTGACCACTCTTCGACGCAAACCCTGCCCTTCTATTTCAATTTCTCGTGAGAGCTTTCAGTGCATTCCTTGTCGCCAAGATGGAACCGCTCTACAAATAAAGAAAAGAAAATAACGATAAGAACAACCAGGGACCATATTACCAGGTTTATTATATACAACCATATTTACCAGGGACTTGGTAAATATCGAGGTAGCTGTTTGATTGTATATTGCGATTCTAGCTGAGAAAGGTAGGGAAGGGAGAAAAATTATAAACATATGAATTTTGAGTTAGAATTCACAGGATTACCAAGACAAAGAATTTATGAATTGATGTAAAATTCAAACCTCTTGCAGAATTCAAATACACCACACCATGGGGCTTATTAGGGAGGCATATTTGTCAAAATTAGCTATGAGATTGACGCTTATTCGAGGGGGGGGGGTGGCTTATTCAAAAATGAGGTTTAAATGTCTTGGCATTTTANATTCAAATACACCACACCATGGGGCTTATTAGGGAGGCATATTTGTCAAAATTAGCTATGAGATTGACGCTTATTCGAGGGGGGGGGGTGGCTTATTCAAAAATGAGGTTTAAATGTCTTGGCAGTTTACCAAGAAATATTTCAAGAGAAGTGCAACTAATCTTATAGCTGAACGGTGCAGTTACAACTAACCACATGAAAAAAGCTACCAACCTTCTCTGAAAATTAGCTTGTGGTTGGGAGGTTTCAGCCTTAGCTGCTTTCTTGCGTTCCTTCCATCCTTCCGTCATTTTATAAAGTCGAGATGGGTCACGTTCAACTCGAACTTCAACCTAGGATGAGAGAATTAGAAAAATCTAAGCACGATGAAATGGAAAATATAAGGATCACTAAATGCCAACTGGCAAGGGAAAACAATAGGAAACTCGATGATCGATATAGCCTTTGCTTTCGCACTCGCAGACTACAAATCAACGATAAACTCTTGCAAAACGAATTTCCAAGAAAAAAACATTTCCGAACAAGTTAATTTTCCGTCGTGTTTTGAACGAAAGCAGAATCTAACAACTACCAGACCAGGCTAGCAGATATTCCGTTGTGTAAAACTTGCAAATAATCTTCTAAAACTTAAAAATTCACTAGTTTATTAAGAAGCTCTTGCAGCCCAGCAAAGTTTATGAAGGAAAAATATACCTGACTGCGAAGTTTATTGAGACGTTTCTCTTTTTCAATGTTCTCTTTTTCTTTTGAATCAATTCTGCGCCGTTTTTCTTCAAGCAATTTTCTATCCTACAAAAGAAAGCCACAGTAATAACCGCAATTTGTCATCTGCCAGAAAAACCTAAATGCAGAACATATTATGCTCTGTTCTGGTTTGGTTTTAACGACAGTTTAGCCTGAAATATATCTATTGTAAAGATGTGATAGATATATAGATAGATTTATCACATAGAAATTTTCCTGACCAAGGCTGTGTGGATAGAGACTTCCGTGAAGCGTAGGAAAGTGAACGCGAAGTGCATTGCTTGCCTCATTTCTAAAATGAAAATTTCTTCACGATTAGATATATGGAAATTTGATTTCAGATTGCTAAAGGCGAGAAAGGCCGTAGTTCCAATCTCATGTTTGAAGACTCCCTGCTAGCCATGAGACCTTGTGCTCTGTTGCTGTCCCAAAATGCACTACAACATGATTGTCAGGTCATCTGAAAGTTTACCAAGTTAGGCCAGTTTTTTGTCTTTAGATTGCTCTCCCCATCTAACGAATAAAAAGTCAAGTTATAGTAGATAAAGAGAAGAAAATGGATCGCTGAAATGCCCAAAGGAAAGCAAACTGGTCTATTCTTCGTGTCCTATACTCAGCTTATGCTCGTGTTGTTTCCTCGTGCGTGGCACCCCAAAGCCTACTAGGTTAGCAGAATAACAGACTACAAACAGAAGGTTAGAAGAATGACAAACAGAAGATCTTTCATAAATACACCTACCCTTTCTTTTATTCGATATTTTTCAGCTTCAGTTAATTTCTTTGCCTGCATCATTTCTTCCTCCCGTGCTTTGCGAGCAATTTCCAATATTTGCTCGTCCTCTTTTTTCCTCCTTTGGTATTCCTGCACCTTCAGTCGTGCTTCTTCCTACGGTATAGACGGACGGCATTTTGAAATAGCAAGTTTTTGGTCTGAAAATTCCAACCAAAATCATGTTGATGTCAGATACTGTTGTTGAAGTTGCTATGATGTTAGAATTAGCCAACAAGATAAAATTCCAGAGTGTTATACAAAACGAATTAGCAAGTTTATTTCCAATCTTCAGACTGAAATTTGGAGAATAACTATAATGAACAGCATTTGATTCAAACCAACTCACGCTAGAATATTTAATCATGTATCTAAGAAGAACCTACTTCACGGACAGAATGATTCTAAACATGGATCCAAAAATTAGCTTTGAATGTTTTATTTGTATGCTATACTTTGAAAATAGCTGGTTGCTTTTATCAACACGTTTGGTAAAATCTTCCCAAATAAGGCCTGCTTCTTCGAAAATTAATTTTTGAAGTAAATCTTGTGGTTGGCAAGTGAACTTCAATAGAAATACCTTTCTTCTCTGTTCTTCCTCCTCTTTTTGTAACCTTTCTTTTTCACGTTTCTCTTTTTCTTTATCACGAACTTCTTGACGTCGCAGTTCTTTATCAAGCTAAGAAGACACAAGCAATATAAATTCAATCATCTGCAGGGTCACCCAAAACAGGTCAGCAGAGAAATTAATTAAATGCAAAATGAAACAAGCAACAGAAAGAGAGATTCTAACTCTCTGTCAAAGCAACCAGTTTAGACTCCACCACAGCGTTTTGCATTTTTTATTGATCATAGAAATAAACAACTATAAAAGATTTAGCAAAGCAACGAAGATAAAAATCCACGAAACTCGCTACCCAGTGTCTTCATCCCAAATATAATGATCACTAATCACTGATCACTGATCACTGATCACTCAATCAATCAATCATTCAATCAATCAATCAATCAATCAATCAATCAAAAAAAGGAATCAGTCGAGGTAAATAAGGCAGCCAGGTAGACAAAAAGCTAGGTAGATAAAAATCCGTGAAATTCGTCACCCAATATATTTATTTCGAATAGAATGATCATAAATTACCAATCAATCAATCAATCAATCAATCAATTAATCAATAAATAAATCAATTTGAGTATGAAATCAAGTTTCTTAGAGGAAAACATTCATCAAAAGTGTAAAATTAAAAAATACCAAATTAAGATTATTTACCTTCCATTTCTCAAGTTTTGAAAATCGATCTATCTTTTCTTTTTCTATAATTTCTCGTTGCTTTTGTTCTCTACGTTTTTCCAGTTCAACGTCTTCCTCAACACGATGCAGCTTGTCCTGCTTTTCAGACTAAAAATACAGACAGAACAAAACAAATTCAGATTTCTTAAAACATCGAGAAGACATTTGCAAGTATTAACATTACAAAACTGGAAAAGATTCACAAAATTAAATGCTATTGTGGGGTACAGTACAAATTTTTGAACTGAACGTATAGATTAGACCTACAGTACAGGTTTTCCTCGTATCAACATGGTTTTCCTGCCTTAGAATTCCAGTTTAAAAAATGGTTTCATATGGTTTAAGAATTCTTATCATAAAGAATTCATGTCATATGTTAATGTGCACAAGGCCTGTACTGTACTTTCAGCTTTAAAGATCTCTTCGTAAGTACATCTGAGAAAGAACTTAGAATAACTACTTACATAACACACACCCACTCACAACTTAGAATTAAACTAAAATATCTATGATATGACAAACACAAAATTTAAAAAATTGGCGAGCATCAAAAATTTTAAAACAACATAATTTTATCATCAATATATTTACCTCTTTCATGTCTTTCCATTTAGCAATAGCAGTTCGTTTATTTTCCCGTAAAATAAGATATTCTTTATACCATTCATTGTGTTGGATGATGTCATCACGAGATCTTGTGGGAATTTCTGATTCTGCATTTGCTAAAAACTCTTCAAAATCCTGAAAAGAAAATAACCTTATCGTTTTCACTTTAGAAGAAGACGGTAGCAGACTTAGCACAAATTAATTAACCTGAATTAACCGAAGGAGAGCGAATAAGTTATTAGCTGCAACAAAGAGTAATGTTGAATAACCAAAAACGTGATTTGTCGACGTTTCGCCTGCTTGTTTGTATCGTTAATTTGCCTGTTCCACGAACCAAATTGACAAATGTGCAGCGATGAGGTATGGACATTCAATGTTGCTCTTTATTGCAGCTATTAACTAATTTTCTCTCCTTCCAGGGTTTCAGGTTATTTCGTTCTTTCTCTTGCAGGATTTAACAGTTTTTTCCTTGGTTACAGGTTTTCTTTCCACAGATTACTGTGTCTCATGTTGCCTTTGTCTAAGGTTATTTCTAAATATCTAATATTTGGCTTATATTCTCAGCCTGAAAACTTAGTCTATTCTCGACCCCAGAAAATTTTGTGATGCTATGGACATGTCTCTCACTCTTTCTTTATTCATGCTCTCTGTGTTGGTTACTGTTTGCATAATGTTTATATTATGCTCACACATACAGTAAGCCATTCTGGCAAAAGGTTTTCCTGATGAACTTAAGATTAAAACAATAGGAGAAAATTTGAGTTTAGAATCATTCTAAGCTGGATATGAAAGATTGGAATTTCAGCCCACCTTGAATTTTTTGCTGAGTTTTAAAAACGTTTGATGATCATACTCGTCCCAACCACCTTGATGTCCACCAGTTTGTAATAAGAATTTCTGTTGATAAAATTAGGAACTGTAAATCAACAAAAAACTATAAAGAATTGAATGAATGATATCTTGTTAAAATTTTTTGTTAATATATAATGCACACCATGAGAGACTATGCAGAGCAAACAATAGCGTTTTCTCTTTTCTGGCTAAAATAGATCCACTTCTGAAAATCGTCATAAATTTAAAGATATCTCATCATTTAGTCTTGAAAGTACGATATAGAGATGTGAGAAATTCACTAACTTGTATATACATAATTCACCACACAGCAAAGGCTTTTTTGCCCAAAACTCTTCTTTAAAAAAAACTATAGTCAGTCATGAAATGGCATAAGAATTCTTAACTAAATATGAAGAATTCTTCCAAATTCTCAACAGGTCTTGAGAATTCTTGCAATGTCAATGTGCACAAAGCATGTGCCATGCTACATAATTCAAAAGAAATAGGGATAAATAAAATATGACCTTACCTCAAAAGCTTTAACTTCTGGTGGCATTGAGATGATTTTGCTGTTTTCATTTTGCTTTATTTTTGACTGCACACCCTTTGCACTTGATGCATTGGTTGTCCAAGAATACATCTTCTTCTCAAAGGAATTCAAATCAGCATTTATCTGTTTTTCCTCTTTCAACATTTCTTCATAGCTATTTTAGAAAATATTGAGATTTTCACCAAGTTGTACATTCTCTATTTCTGGCAGTCATGCCCAAAACGAAAAAAGGTTGGGCTAGGGGAGCATCAACACCGTAACATGGCTACAATGTACAGAACAGGCAGTGTGCCATGAACGAGACAAGAATTCTTTACATTATGATAAGAATTTTTGAGCCATATGAAAAACTGTACATTTTGCTGTTTAGTACAAATTCTTAGGCAGGAAGCGATGTTAATGTGTGCAAGGCCTATACTGTAAGGGGAGCATTGATAAAATTATTTCATCTCAACCACAGATGACCAGAAACCATCACTGGATTAAAAATTTCTTCCAACAGCTTATTGGGTTTCTGTAAATAAATCACAGGGACCCCAGGAAATTGAATAACGCCCCCCCCAATGATAAAGCCCTGTAGCCTCCTTTGCAGTTGCAAAACTATGACGTAATGCCTTTCATCAGAAATCAAAAGCGAGGCGCGTGAACAAAAGGAGAGGAAGCTGCAGTTTATCTTCCTCTCCTTTTGTTCACGCGCCTCGCTTTCGATTTCTGATGAAAGGCATTACGTTATAGCTTTGCAACCGCAAAGGAAGCTACAGGGCTTTATCATTAGGGGGGGCCTTATTCAATTTCCTGGGGTCCCTGTGAATAAATATTTATTGAATCACACCAACGAAAAATTTTGACATTTGACTGAAAATGAAATGAAATGAGACAAAATAAATGAAAAAGATAAAATATCATATTCCAACTTACAGTGCTCCCTGCTGCTGCTTGTATTTGAGAATACTACTTTCAATATCTTCCATTAACATTTTCAGTTTTTCTAAGACTGCAACGATAAAACAAAATTAGAATATCTTGAATGATAGATGCAAGAAAAGCTTAATTCAAAAATTGTAATGTTGAATTGGCTTTCAGACATTGCTTGTTAGCCAAAAGTAATTTTCCAAACCGTAGCAAAAACTTTTCAGAATGCTGAGATAAGTAATAATATTTTGGCAAAATACATTTAACAAGATATTTATAGAGAAGCTTACAGTACATACACTGAGGTGTTGTTCTTGGTCCTTCAATCTCATTTTGAAATTTGGTCACATTTGCAGATATTTTTTGGATGCAAGAATGCACAGTTGACTCTAGGGTGTAACAAACGGAGGATTAACAATTTTGAAGTTGGTATGAATTGGATAGTTACTCTGTACCACAAAGGAAAAGACAATCTATTAGCAAAGGATTAGCACACAATTTCTGCAACACCTACCATAGAGCAAACAATTCTTCAAAGTATGAAATAAAAAATAATAACTCAGAATTACTTTCATTGGTTCTTTCCATCAATAGTTTCATCTCTAATTCTTCCAATTCACAAAAATCTTTTCTAAATTCATGCTTTTTATTGAAGACTTGTGATGATCTTTCCTTTTCAAAAGTTGTTATCCTGAAAGATTGGAGAGAAGATTACATCAAGCAACTTTTTTACTCCTTAAAAAGACCAAAGGCAATGCACAGTGCATCAAACAATCATTAGTAAAATAACATGTTTNACTCTAGGGTGTAACAAACGGAGGATTAACAATTTTGAAGTTGGTATGAATTGGATAGTTACTCTGTACCACAAAGGAAAAGACAATCTATTAGCAAAGGATTAGCACACAATTTCTGCAACACCTACCATAGAGCAAACAATTCTTCAAAGTATGAAATAAAAAATAATAACTCAGAATTACTTTCATTGGTTCTTTCCATCAATAGTTTCATCTCTAATTCTTCCAATTCACAAAAATCTTTTCTAAATTCATGCTTTTTATTGAAGACTTGTGATGATCTTTCCTTTTCAAAAGTTGTTATCCTGAAAGATTGGAGAGAAGATTACATCAAGCAACTTTTTTACTCCTTAAAAAGACCAAAGGCAATGCACAGTGCATCAAACAATCATTAGTAAAATAACATGTTTTTGACAAAGCTTACAGTGTAGGGATTTTTAGAAGGAAAGATTATGAATCACTGGAATTCTATTTCTCTGCAAACAGAATTCGATGAAGAATAAACTATATATCATCAGATTCATAAAAAATTGTATCTTAACAAATAGGTGTTAAGGGCTTGAAGGTCTTGTGGCGCAGTGGTGTAATCCTCTGACTTTGCAGCCAGATCAGTCAGGTGGACAGAGTTTGATACCCGGTAGAGCCCCACCACTTGAGCGTCATGAAAAGGGGTTGCAGACTCGATTAGGCCTATTCTAATTCTGCGATCCAGCACTTGGCACTAACACAGCTCCACCTTCACCTTCGCTAAATAGGAAGGTGGAGTGGATTAATGCAGATTTGTCAGTGAAAAACTGAAATTTCAGCAGATTCGTAAGAATAAAAATGGAACCTTACTTTACTTTAAATTGTTTAATCTTTTCAATTGCTTCTGCCTTCTCCTTTGTTTCTTTTCTGTTTCTCCATTCAGCAACATCATGCAAGATGTGTTCAGATCTTTGTTTGCTCTCTTTGTCATGTGGGTTTTGCTCTGCTGAAACTTGAAGTGCATCTAGGGATTCAGTCAAAGAAAGTTCTAGGTCCTTTTCATCTTCACTCATGACAATTCACTAGAAATAAGATACGTTGGAAGGTGTTAAGTGCATGCAATTAGGCATAGTAATGGAAGTGCTCTAATATGAAACATAGCTGGTTCACAAGTGCATGCAATTTCAAGTTGACACTATGCTGTTTATTAACGAGGCCCAATTCCCTAACAGTGCAAGAGAATGCAAGACGTAACACCACCGGCTCAATGCTTTTACTAGATTGTTGTTGGATAGGATGGGAGAGAGTTGTTATTGTTAATGTTATACTATATTATAGCTAGCTTGTTACTGTTTAGATATGTTTTCTGCTCTTTTCAGATTGAAAGTATCATTGGCATGCTGTTACACCTCAAAATTAACTTTAAAGCATGAAGCTACAGCTCTTTCACTTGAAATCTTTAAGCTCTGTTCAATCCCTGCAACGGTCTTCATTTGCGGTTTGTCTTTTTCTTAGTTACATGGCTAGGCCCATAGCCGATTGAATTGAATTATTTTGCAAACGAGGCTAGGTTGCTGCGAAGGAGCAATCATGATGTCCCGTGTGATGTGAAAGGAGCTCTGAAAGCAAGTGGCGAGAAATGGCGGCCGGCTGTAGAAAAGCTCGCTCCACGTTTGATGAATTTAGAAATAAATTGCACCATGAAATAGGGTTGATAGTACATTATCTATAGTTTAGTTCATGACATAGGTATCCAAGAAATGGCTGAGCAAATTAAAAGTAAAGCAAGGTGAGTATTCGTCTGCTCTGGAGAGAGAATGTTTTTTCATAAAAAGGGCCTGTCAGAAAAGGAGGCCTCCTCCCCTCCAGAAAGCAAGGCGGCTAGGCCCGATCATGTTGTCACCAATCAATAGAGCTAAGTTAGCAGATATGAAGTGAATCACATTTTTTTTGGTATTCTCATCAATCAGTTTAAGCCAACTGTTCTGAGAGTTTAGTTTATTCTGTGCCAAAAAATGTAACAAAATCAAATGCTAAAAAACTTCCACTCAAAAATTCTTTGGGCCAAAAAATATGTGATTACTTTATGAGCCAGTTATTTTGCAGTGAAGAAACTCCTTTCTTTAGATTTGGAAGAAGTTGTGCAGGGCCTATTTTGAATTGTGAATCAATCAAAAATACTGTAGAGGAACAAATTTTTAATCAAAAAGCTAATAATCGTGAAGCCAAGAAAAATTAAAAATTGAGCCTGCAGCAAACTCCAACAAAAGACAATTCTTCGTGGCATTTTACTATACTGCATTTTAAAGCTTGAAAGCCCAAAAAACCGAGAAAAATCAACTCAACAATTCATAGGATTCAGACAAATAAGTTCACCTTTAGTAGACTGATGGTATATGTCTATTATGATGACACAGTAAACATGGACACACACACATGGCATTGTCCATATGACACAAATTTGAACTGAGCATGTCTTTGCATCTGTGGCTAAATTTGTAGGCCTCTGATTGCCCTTGAGAAATTTTTGCTGTTGTATGCATGAAACAAGAGACTATAATCTAGGTTTTGCGCAGTGCTTGAATTGTTAGCTTTGTTTCCTAAATTTTATAAGTTGTAAACACATAATTTGTAAACTTGACAGAACCCGGAAGAGCAAATGGGATGTCCCAGGTGAGCAAACTGAAAATTCAGAGAGAAGGAATTCTGCAAGCTCAAATGAAGCAGCTCAAATCGCAAGAGAAAGAGCTGCACAACTTGCTGCAAAACTTGCCGCTGAAGGAAAATTAGCAGCTGGTGTTGCCCCACTCCCAGTGATTGTAAGTTATACTCCTTATACTCCAAACTGGAAAGTCTGCACCTTGTAGTTGCAAGTCGAGATGGCCTAAGTAAGGTTTTTGAGCAAATTTCCCAGTTTCCACAGTTGAGAGCAATAGGTTAAGCAATAGATCTTTTGTTTATTTCCATCTGCGTGGCTCAGATTGGAAACTGCATAAGCTCTTGCACGTGCAAGATATTGCTTGCACTATACTGTGCAAACTTTTCAGTCTGAGTTATGCTATCATGTTACTAGTCTATTACCACCCATTGCAAAATAAACATCCCTTCCCACATCAGTAAATTTTGAAAATTTTACCTTGATGGCGACCCCCCACACTATATTTATTTACATCAAAAAGTTAGAGCAGAAATATTTTATGCTATTCATTATGCTATCTTCTTTAGTTCTCTTTAATTGTATACAGTGGGAGCTTATGCTTCATCATTATATTGATATCAAGGGTCCACTGGGGTAAAATGGGCAAGTTTGAAGCAAATGGGTAAGGCAAAATGTGAATAGATTTTGTAAAATTCTCATATCCAGAACTGTTACATTAGGACCATAACAAACATCATCAAAACTTCCTATACAAATCTTGTCTGGCTACATCTGTTGGAACTGCAGTACCCTCCTTGAGATACTGTCTTGTTTTTAGGCAATCAGCATTACCCATTTCACCCCAGCCTACCCTGTATACCCCTGCAGACCCTATTCAATTTTATGTACATTCCATGATCTACCAAATCTAGCAAAACTAATTTACTCTGGGAGGAAATGCTTTACTTGGACATTTTTAAAAAGACCTTTACCAAAAAGATGAAAACGCTAAAGATGATAGTAAGGGAAATTTTTACTGAGATGTCTAATTTATTGCAGCGCAGTACAGACCTTGTGCGCATTAACATGTCTAAGAATCCTTGTTTAGCAAGATTACAGTTGATGTGTGCATAACCTGTACTGTATGCTATTACTATACTGATCTGCAGCATTTTTGTTTCAAATTAGTTTGAGTTACTTTATCATGTCAACAGGCTCCTGCAGTAGTCAACCAACCACCTTTACCACAGCAACCAAGTGTCAGTTCAACTTTAGAAATTCCAGATCCTGAAATTATGAAACTTGACAGCGGTGGTTATATGGCAGAGATTGAAATAAATGACCTTCCTTCAAGGTTTGTACTTGCAAATTGAAGGCATATTCCTCACCCAGTTTGTAGAGTGTGGCAATAGACCATTTTGACATTTAGAAAAAGGATCTGGGGAGAGCAATATTTTTCTGGTAAATGGCTGCCACAGGGCTTTTCACCAATGATAAATTGAACTGTGGCAGCCATTTACCAGAAAAATGTTGCTCTCCCCAGGCCCTTTTCTAAATGTCAAAGTGGTCTATTCTCAGTTAGATCTTGTGCATGCAGACAAAAGTGCAACTGCTGCCTGACTAGAGTCTGCAATTCCTTTGTTTTTGAAGTAGGAGAGCAAGAGATCTTGTTCAACATCAGTGTGCATATCAACATTTTGTGAAAAATCTTGTGTCTGCAGTTGCTATGCTCTGCATGCTGGGTCTTTACCGTTTTCAATTTTTCCTATCATTCTCAGTTGCCTTTTTATTATTTGATAATTCCGTGTAATCAATATCATCTTCAATGCGTTGTAACCCAAAGGGTGTAATTATATTTGTTATTATTGTGATTACGTGATTTGTTTGATTGATTAATCAGTCGATTGATTGATTGATTGATTGATCAATTTATTCTCTTTCAAAAGTTCATTTCCTTTATTCTTAGAGTGAACCTGACAAAGAGAATGGTGCAGGACAAGGTATTTTCTATTTTGTGTACTTTCAGTCTTCGCCATAGTATGCGCACATAAACACTGTCTTCCTGCTGGAACATTCTTCTTAAGAATTTTTGAGAAAATTTTACTTTCTCAAAAATTCTTGTTTCAAAATGTTTACCATCAATTTCATACCATATAAGATTTCTTATCAGAATTTGAAGAATTCTTGAAAAGCCCTCAACAGTTCAGTAATTCTGTAACAGTTGCACAAATATGTTTTCAACTAAGAGTTTAGGCCCTGTTTGAGTAAATCTGATAGTGGTTGCTGATTCATCACAGAGAAAAGTCAAAACAAGTGGAATTGCTTTATTTTAAAAATCTTCCCTAGTTTGCTAACGATGCCACAACATTTCTCTTGTTTTAGATATCACAACAAAGTGGAGCTGCCATTTCTACTAAAGGTCGTTTCATGGCACCAAATGAGAAAGCAAGCCTCATTGCACAAGGGTATGCATTTACAATATCAAAAAGTCCAATTGTCTCAAGTGCATTTATTTAGTAGGCCTGTGCTTGCAAATTCTAACAAGATGATTATTAATGGTTATATTAAAATGCCACTTTGGCAATTGCTAAAACAAACTACTGTACTGTCTATGCATTAAAACATTGCAAGATATCTTCTTGTTTACCAAACGTTTCCAGTGCTATTTGTTATAGATCCTCAACAGGTTTTCAGGTTTAGGTCCTGAACATTGTTGAGCAAATCAGGGTGTAAATCTATTTTATTTTTATTTTCAGGGAGAGGCCTTTATATTTAAAAGTCCAGGCACCAATACAAGCGAAAGTTCAAGGTAAATTCTGAATATGGTTTGAAACAGACTTTGAATAATTTAGATATCTTAAATGATTTAGATACAATTGGAAGTAAAACTGGAATTGAAGCAGTTATATTTTATCCATCAAATATCCAGTCAACAATTAAAGAAAACATCTTTGAAACTTCTGCCAATCTTTCTGTGTTATTGTTTTCATAAGAATATGTATTTTAATTCACCTAGTGTTGTAATTGATTTAATCCTTTCTGCAGTGGCTCTACACAAACTCAAATATGTAGTGAGAAGTGGTGGTAGACCGGATCCACTAGGAAATCCTTTCAATGGATCTCAGGGTTCACTTGTAAGTTTACCTTTCATTTTAATTTTTCTTCATATAATCAAGCCATATATCTTTTTAATCAAATGCTACAGACTATTAAAAACTGAGACTTGAAACTACATTAGTTGCTACAAAGCTTGAGTTTTCAGACAAACTATTTTTTGACTAAAAATTTTCAGACATTTGTTCACAAATTTTCCAACTTTTTTGAAAATTTTGGATGTCTTTGGAAGATTGTTTATTCACAGTTTACTTTGCTTATTTAATGGCAAAAATGTGTTTATTTTGCCGATCATGCTTAACTTTAATTTTTCAAATCGGTCCTCTTCAGAAATTTCAATTCAGTATTTTATTGTTGAGGATGGTTAACAAACTATGATAATTTTTCACAAAGTAGCTTTCCCAACACATTCATATTTAATGCAAAATGTTTTGAGCAAGACATTTTAGGCAGTAAAAGCGCTTTCCTGTGAGTTTCTTTACGACAAAAAAATTGTGGACACTTACAGACATGCTTAAGAAAGGCTTTATTTCCAGTCTAGATGAATTTCTGTTTTTCATGAAAACTTTCTCTGTTTATCTCGCTAATTTTTCTTTCTCTTGCTAATTTTTCTTTCTCTTAATTTCAAAGGGCACTCCTGGAGGGACCATTATGGAAACAAGGTTGCATTGACCTTTTAATGCTATCCCTGCCATCTTTAACTATGGGGTGTTTTTATTAAATTAGTTTTTAAATTAGATATGTAACTTTTGCCTGTAATTTTTTCAAACTTGTAAATATTGTAATTAGATCTTTTTTTCNCTAATTTTTCTTTCTCTTGCTAATTTTTCTTTCTCTTAATTTCAAAGGGCACTCCTGGAGGGACCATTATGGAAACAAGGTTGCATTGACCTTTTAATGCTATCCCTGCCATCTTTAACTATGGGGTGTTTTTATTAAATTAGTTTTTAAATTAGATATGTAACTGTTGCCTGTAATTTTTTCAAACTTGTAAATATTGTAATTAGATCTTTTTTTCAGAATCTGTTATTTTTCATTTTTATTTAGATGGCGAAATTTTACATTTAATTTTACATACATACAAATATTTGGGCACGAAAATTTCTGACATTCGAAATTCCCAAAAATGTTAATGTCAGAAAGTGTTTGTGTTTCACATATTATTAAGTTAAGTGTATCTTCTGTAAATGTCGTTTGATCCACATAATCATCTTGTTAACATAAATGATACCTTGTTTATATTTCAGATGAATTATGTTCAGGACAAGGTTTTTGTTGGCCTTGAATTTGCTCCACCAGAATACAATGTGAAAGAGAAACTTGAGGGCCCGAACGTAAGTACAAACAATGATTTGATGTAATTTTTTGAATGTTCATCAGCAGACTGTCACTGGTACTCTCCTGTATCACGTGTAGATTTCTCATAATTTTTGTGTTCGTTTCACTGTTGTTTGTTTGCCAAAGCCCTGCTTCAGATTTACCATGATCATGCCTTATCAGCTTAAAATCTTTCAATTTGTAATAATCTTGTCAATAGCCATTTTGAAGTGACAAGGACAATTCAAGATGAAGAAACATTCCATTATCATATTCGTAAACTTAAAAATGTGTTATCTTTTTTCCAGGGTTCATTTTTGCAGCATATCATAGGTCAGTCCGGAGCTAAGGTATATATGCACTACTCTGTTACTATTTCATCAGTTGTTTAAAATCATTTTCAGTGCACTATGCTGGAAGTTGTTATAAGTTGTTGTTGAAAAGGCTTTGGATTTTTATGATAAGAAAGTAATTTGCAAAATTGCTTCTCCTGATCATTTGTTCTTGATTTCGATAGTAGGCCTATTTTTATTTCCAATACCATCGACAAACTTAAATTAAGCTCGAATTTCATCCACAAAGAACACACATCACAAAGTTGATATAAGCTGAACGAAGTACCAAGTACATGGGTAGTAGTAATAGCAAGATTGTTCCAAGGCCACAAGAAATTTTGACAGCCATGAAATTCTCACACTAAACTTTCAAACTTCATTCTATAGTTTGGGGTGAAAGCGGGAGGGGACATTGTGCGGAAGAAAGTTGCTATCGGCCTATGGCACATGTCATGGGGGCTTTTTAATATTTTACAAGTGCACTTTATTTGAAATGGCTTACAATGCAGTATGTCTTGAACTAACATTGTTTATTTAGGTCAATTTGAGGGGAAAAGGATCTGGATATTTGGAGCCGAATTCAGGAAGAGAATCGTTTGAAGCTTTGCATATTTATGTCAGGTAGGCAGTTGATGAAGGATTCCTACTTCTGATGAATTACTGATGTACTACTGATGAAAGGTTAAGCCGGAAACATTTAGTCTGTTAACCACTAGGCTGTAAACTGCATTTGAAGATATTTTATGTATTAGGCAATTAATGCATTACTTCATGGATATTTACGAATGTTTTTCTTTGAAAATTGATTGTATTTAGGATTGTATGTGCATAAGCAATATTACAGATTAGCTGTGTAAATTTTGATGATAGATTTCTTTACCTAAGATTTGCAGCTAAAATGACCATCATTTTTTATCAAGAAAGTTTTCTGTCTGATTTTAAGGAATCTTATCTGCTGGAAACCATAAAATTTCGTTTTCTTTAGTCTTCTTGAGTTTAGATCCCCGAATTAAAGTTGATAGTTTAAACTGACTTGATGCAAGCATGCTCACAACTCAGACTGATTATTTTGTTGCAGCCATTCAAGACAAGATGGCCTCCAGGCAGCAAAGGCACTGTGTGAAAATCTTATACAATCCGTAAGTTGTTCAAGTATTATGACGTCTGAGTTGACTTTTGCTGATTTCTATGTATGAATATTGTTTCCATATTTTGTTTGCTTGTTTGTTTGCCATTTATTTTGAAAACACTCACATTTACATTCTTGTGGGAGCAACAATACAAAAAGGTAAATGTGAGTGTTTTTAAATGAATGGCAAACAAACAAACAAACAAACAAACAAACAAAATGTGGGTCAGGATATTCTGACCTTTGATTCAGGATCGAATCAAAGCTTTAGCAGATTCTGCCACAAGAAGAAAAATAAATTGTGTGTTGTTTTTTCAGATGAAATGCTTTATTTTCAAAATGTAATCAAAATTCATCGAGAAATCAAACATGGAGATTCAGAAAATTTATTAGTAGCTTTTGTTTAAATGAGCTTGTGCTCGAACCATCAAATATACGAACTCCTAAAGTGGGACAGAACGAACAAAACTGCATTTTATCAAATAGTAAGTTATATGGAACATTCTACTAGAAGCGAACATATAGTTGTTTTGTTTTATCTTCAGGTTCACAATGGATATAAAACTTGGGACCAAACAAGGCGTCAGCAATCACCATATCCTCCTCAAGGTGCAGTGTCATCTCAACAATTATATCTAAATGAATATAAGAATACAGCTATATTAACTACCCTGCAATAGATTTTAAAAAACAATCAATATACAAGTACTTTTTATTCAGTAATCAATAGTAAACAATTGTACGGAAACAGTCAGTTTTTTCTTGCCTTTTGTATGGCAAATCTTTACATCTTACAGTAGCTTATCTCTGTTGAACAGGATATGGCCAGCCACCTACTATGTACCCAAAGTACAATGTTCCACCTCCAATGAATTATAGCCAAGGCAATAGACCAAATATGTTAATTGTAAGTATCACCTCTTTTTTGCAAAATTAACCGTTCAGTTTNGTACACATTCGAAAATTCTATAAAATATAGCAAAGTATTGTTCGATTCTGATTCTTGTCAGAATAGCGAAAAGGTCTATTTGGAAAGCTCATCGGGTTGTTTCTAATTAAGTTTTCTGTCCCCCTGGAAATGACAGAGTTGACTAGATTATTGCTGAGTTTGGCATTTGCGAGATTGATTAAAGTCTGTCCCAAATTTGATGCCTCGTGAAAATGTCCACGAATAAATTCATTGTGAGGTGCATTGCATGTTTAATTTTGCGTTCACGCAAATCTCACATGACATCTAATTTGAGGCAGACCTTCATTAACTCATTCATTCATTTAAGATTTCAACAATCGATAATGTTTTGATTTTAGCCACCTCCTGGACATAATCAACCGCCAACTGGGCAATATCCACCACGAAATTGTAGGTATATTTAAGTGAATCAAAAAAGTGAGCATGTTTGACGAGCTGTGGAATAAAAAGTACGTGGCCGATATTCAAAATTAAATTGTTAATCTATCAGTCAAAAAAGAACTTAGATGCGAACATTTTGTTTGGTAGAATCATTTATCTTTTAGACCCAGGAATTAGAAAAATTCGGAAAGAGGTTTGTATTGGAACGAGAATTCCACGCTCAATTCTGGTCCATATTGTACTTGCGATTGACATTTATATTCAGTTTCTGATAATGAGGACTGTATTAGATTTTAGATTTCAATGGCCATCTTCTGCTGAAGGGCAACCTTCCTCAAAAGAAACTAAATGAAAATGAAATTTCAATAGCAAGTAAATCATGGACTAGAATCAAATATGAAATTCTCGTTCCCATAATGACCCCTTTTACCAGCATTTTTCTTATTCATGTTTGCATGTTTGCATCTAATTTAGCCTTTGACTGATAGATTGACAATTTAGTTTTGAATATCGTCCACATACTTTTATTCCACAGCCCACCAAACGTGTCAGCGGTTTTCAACTTTTTTCTCGACTCGCCCAGTATATTTCATTTATCCTTTGTTGATCGATTTTGTAGGAAAATGTTTCTAATTTGGGATGTTCTTGCAGAATTGAACTACCATCTATCATAGTATGAGAAGATACTGTTTAATGAATTCTTGTCATTTTTCCTCTCCAGATCCTCCTGCAGTGCAATACCAGAATCAGCCTCCTCCGTCTTTCCAGCCTCCTTATCAAGCGCCTTATCCTCAACAAGATTCAAGGATGAGTTATCCACCTCCAGTGCATAGTGCTCCCCCACAAGGACCGCCCAGATATCCTCCGCCATCAGGAAATTATCCTCCTGCAAGTTATGCGCCTCCACAACAATCTTATCAGGTACGATTTGAAAAAAATTCTCTTAGCATAGCGCTGCTGTTGTTAGACTATGGGGCTATAAAAACCTTCAATCGGTTATGCAATAACTTTTTTCGCAAATTGTGTTATCAATATGAAACTTCGTTATCTCAAGATAAAATATTTCATGCTTTTCCTTTTTCAGACATCATATAGAGATCATCAATCAAGGTAAAATTCAATCCATGTCTCATTTTCTGTGCACATGAATCCTTTTTAGGATTGCCCTTTTAGGCAGCTTTTACACTAGCCTACCAGTAGATCCATCATCCAAAAGAAGAAAGGGTTTACTCGTAGGCTAGTGTTAACGCAAAAGAAAAAGCAAAAACTTGCTATGGTCGCCCAATTAATTATTTTGATTCTTTGTTCAAGTAATGTGTAGAACGCGTGTCAACAAAGGCAGCTTAAATTGTATTTCAAAAATCTGGAAACCGCAGCAGCTGCTACTATTACTTGTCAATAATGAATTTCATTCTACAACAGAGATCAAGAAAGTACTGCATCACCTCATCACGAAAGGTCTTCTCGATCGGAACCAAGAAAACGCAGATTTACTGAGGTGAGACTCCAACAAAATCTATTTTCCTTCAGATTTATTTGGGTTGGTATAAAACTCATAAGAAATTGTTATTATCCTTTGCTGAATTCGATGGTTTTGCCGCTGGAAATTAAGGTGACATATATTTCTATCTTTATAGATTTAACATGGTATTATAAATTTCTACAGTTTTAAACGCCACAATACCTAAAGGATGCTTTTGCCCATACGTTAACGCATGGTTAAAGGGAGGAGTCGATTTTTGTGAGCGAGAAGATGTTAAGGAATACCTTTATTCTGATATTGCAGGCCATCTAGAGCAGTGCAGAACCTGACTTGGCTAATTTATAGGACTCGAGGAATTGGAGCTTTAACGTCAATAGGAAATATTATATTTGTTTTTTGTTACAATCACACTAATATATTCTTTTTCTCTCTCTCTTTCTTTCTTGACTTGTATTTTCATGAGTAGGATCCAGCATTGATTCGCAAGACAACAGAAACCAAAGCTGTCAAGGTAAATATTTTTCCAATTGCCTTTTTACAATAAAGTCTTTCAGTGCTTCAAATATAAACAAACGTGAATTGCATGCCAAACAAAAAGCTTGACAAAAAGGCGTTTGGTTCACCCTTTTACTTTCAATAATCAGTGTTTATACACCTGATCAAATCTCCTGGTTTAAAACCTTTTTGAAAATCTATTAAATAGTTTGGGTGTTTCAAGTTTCCGAACAAACTGCAAAAAGCCATGGACACATTACGAAAACAATGGTTTTTAAAAATTTGTTTGCAATTTGGCGGCAGAGCCCCTTTAAGCTCCACTTATCTCCGTCGCCTTAAAAGCTCGCCGCCGCCTTTAAAGCTCGGTGTTGTACAATTTTGCCAAAGATCAAATTTTCATCATATTGTATATCCAATCATTTACTTCTCGTGATTCATTTTTATTTGGTTGAAATACTTTCTCTATCACATATTGATTGATTTATTTCTCTTCTTTACCTTCTAATGAAATAGGAAGACAATTCTCACAGTTTAGATTCAAATACCAAATTTAGGTCATCTGGAGAACCGAGCAGAGAAGCATCACGTGACATCGATCGACTTGATCCGCTTCCCGACCTTACTGTTGATGCCAGTGAACAAGAACCAAAGTTTTCCATACCGCGTGAAAGCGCTAAAAAGAAACCGCGTAAGACAAATTGTTTACTTTTAATCTACTTTGAATGCAGGCTTTTTAATCTTTTATCTTTGCAATTTGTTTCAAAACTTTTCATTTGTGTAAGGACCACTATTGAGACATTAAAGGTAATGTGTCCACATGCAAGGACAGCGTAAGCGTATACCCAACCTGTCAACATCCATCAAATACTTGGCTAGTGATTGGTTAATATTCAAACTGATCACATGAATGGGGAAAATTTTGTCAAAAGCAACCTTTTGTGATCACACAATCATGAAACTTCACAGCCAGTGGTAACTAAGTCTTCTTAAAGGGTCTGTTTTATCCAGCATGCTTTGTACATGCCATCTCTTGATTGGCCTTTTTGCTGTCGCTAATTTCATTGGCCTGCGCTTTCCGCAATTCTCTTTTCCAATTCAGAAATGATCAATACGCAAACATTGTTCCGTTTTTGTGAAAGCGTTCGCACTGGTCAGCACAAAAACTGAACAAAAAACGGAGGTTTTCGATAACGCTATCAATTGTGGATATCCACAAAAACGGATTTTGTTGGAAGCGCACTTGATCAATGTGAACGCACAAAAACGGAGGTTTGAAAACGCTCCAATATTCAACAATGAATTTCACCAAACCGGAACAATGTGAACGCACAAAAACGGATATCTTTGGCTCCATCTTTGTAATCTTGTGGATCAATGTGCACTAACAAAAGCGGACGTGAACATGAACGGGTACTTCTATGCATCAAAAACGGATCATAACAAAAAGTTAGTGTAGTGTAATATGTGTAAGAGTAGTGTAATATGAACGGGGCCTAAGGTTTGTTTTACCAATTTCAAGTCATGTGACTATGCTCTTGGGAAGTTTCTGTATTATACTACTTGCATTCATAGCACAAGTTTGCATGACGCGAAATATGTCAAAGAATTCACAGAATGTTCAGTCGAGAGATTGATCACCTGACTTGAAAAGGTTGTCAACAAACCTTAGCCGATTTTGACAATTTCCTGACGATTTATATCTGTATTTTCCATTGTAGCTGAGGATGTATTCAAACCTCCTGTTGCCCCATTGACCATAGCGGCGAAGAAAGCAAAGAAATCGAGCGTAAACAACACAGAAACGAAGAATGCTTTATCTTCTTTAATAGCTTATGATGATTCAGACTCAGATGAAGAGGGTTAAACCAATACATTTAAGTATCATTTATGTATTTTTTAGTATTCTCTCGGAGGGCCCTTGACCCAGATCTTTACAGGGATGTGCCCCGAGATTTTGGTAACTCGGACTCAAATAAAGAGGGGTGAAAAGTACGTTCAAGTATCAAGTATTCATTTGTGTATTTTTTAGTATTCCCCCGGTGGGCTCTTGACCACGATCTTTACAGGGATGTGCCCCGATATTTTGATAACTCGGACTTAAATAAAGAGGGGTGAAAAAGTACGTTCAAGTATCAAGTATTCATTTGTTTATTTTTTAGTATTCCCCGGTTGCATTCTTGACCAGGATCTTTACAGGGATGTGCCCCGAGATTTTGATAACTCAGACTCCCCTCCCTTATGGTAGCGTCATACAGAAAGCGTCATCACAGAATGCACACCCTAGTACACATTGTGCAAATCTGTCAAAAAATGGACAGATTAGCGGCCATTATGGATATGCGATTGGCTGGGCAACGCTAATTATGCAGCATTGATTTCAAGCAACAAAGCAATGTTGTAATCGTTGTTGCTAAGTGACCAGATTACATTGTTGTTATTCAAATAATTAGGAAGTTTTGGAGAAATAGTTTATAATATCCTTTGTTTTCGAATAACCAATCAAGTTGTAGAACGACCACTTGTTTCCAGAGAGGAGGTAGAGCAACGAACTGACTGTGGGGGCGAGATTTTGTAGAATCCAAAGTGCAGTGCACGGCAGCCACTAGACTCAGTACATGTCGTGATTTCGCTTTTTAATTGAACTGATACACCAACAACAAAGACTCATTTCCCTACACCTGCAGAAACGGATTTCCCTCGTACTGACTTTGAGTCTTCAATGATTCTTCCGAATCTTACTTGCCTATGCTTGTTAGTAGCATAGTTCGAAATAGTTATTGTTAAACAAGATCACATTTGATTATCGTTATCAATATTTTATTTTATTAGGAAATTTCGTGAAATAAAATTTAGCGAATTTTGGCCAAAAACGCGAAAGTTTCTTCCCCT
>REGL01000051.1:204929-230915 GCA_004194395.1 Aurelia aurita complex sp. Pacific
TGACCAGATTACATTGTTGTTATTCAAATAATTAGAAAGTTTTCGAGAAATAGTTTATAATATCCTTTGTTTTCGAATAACCAATCAAGTTGCAGAACGACCACTTGTTTCCAGAGAGGAGGTAGAGCAACGAACTGACTGTGGGGGCGAGATTTTGTAGAATCCAAAGTGCAGTGCACGGCAGCCACTAGACTCAGTACATGTCGTGATTTCGCTTTTTAATTGAACTGATACACCAACAACAAAGACTCATTTCCCTACACCTGCAGAAACGGATTTCCCTCGTACTGACTTTGAGTCTTCAATGATTCTTCCGAATCTTACTTGCCTATGCTTGTTAGTAGCATAGTTCGAAATAGTTATTGTTAAACAAGATCACATTTGATTATCGTTATCAATATTTTATTTTATTAGGAAATTTCGTGAAATAAAATTTAGCGAATTTTGGCCAAAAACGCGAAAGTTTCTTCCCCTTAAAAGTAATTGTACCTGCAAACAATGATATTTTAGTTGGTGATTAGTTGAGTAAGTAGAACGTATACCTGAATCTTATTTGCAACGATGATTTTGTCGCGTCATAGAAATATCTGAGTTATTTTAATTAATATGTTATGACCCAGATCTGCGTCTCCCTAAACGAGTTTTTGTGAACCACGATGTTATGAAACGAAACAGCGTAACCAGATTGATTGATACGAAATAATAGCAAATTTGAATAAGAAAAATAAGGCTACGTATACACGATAGCGGCAGAATTTGAAAATGGCAGAAAATTTGACGGTAACAAACTCACTGCAATCCCCCTAAGAATTTGATGCCAAAGAAATGTACCTGCACCTTAAGAATCGATCAGCCTCGTTTTAAAAGCATCGAAATTGGTTTCGTTTTCGAGTGTTAGACGAGGCCGTCTTCAAAAATGTGCTGGTTACATTTCCATTTTCAAATTCTGCTGTCGTTTTCAAAGTCGGCAAAAAATATGCTGGTTTCGTGTGAACAGGAGGCATATCCCTCACATTTCTCACCGTTTTCAAATTGTGAATCGATCAAAAAGTCGCGGAGGTCTGCGGTTTTCATCTGGCCGTAATGTAGGTCTAAATTGATCAAAATCCCTTGTTCCGCAGGTTATCAAAATAGATTGTTTCTTCGGTTACCTTTTTTCAGTATTGGAGTTTCTTATTGTTTGGCAATCTGAGGGTTGAGTTTCTGATAAAAGATGCGTGCATCCGAGCGTGCAATATTTTTTGGGATGGTTGTCAAAACTGCCAAAAATGGCCTAAATGTTGGTGCGAAACGAGGAGGTACGGCATGACACCATGATCAAACTTGCATTCTTACCCATATGTGTTGTTTCCCTTCCATGGGATTGTGAGAAATGCTTGTTGAAGTTGCATTTGAATAATGGTGGCATTCAATCTTTGTTGTGGCGAGCGATGAACGAAGGAAACAGCAACATTATCAAGCTATTCTCGCTATCACATGGAAGAGAAACATACGATTTTGATCATATTATAGGCCACATGAATGGTGCATTATTGCCTGCACCCTTCCCTACATCACAAGAAACTCAACTGGAAAACTATCTATTTTGATAAAAGAAAGCCTTAGCATGTTTTTACTTCGTTTTCGCTTGTTTCCAGTATCATATTACTCGAAAGGTGTTGAAGTAATGTCTAAGCATCGGAAAGGTTTAAAAAATGCCTCGTTTTGGAATGTTCATCAGGACATAGGTAGTTATAGCATAGATTATTATGGAACCTTCCTTAAAGAAAAACTCTTCAGTACTCAAAACCCAATAATGTTAAGAAACTTTCAGTGTTGACCCAAATTCTTAGTTTCTTATAAAAAATACGTGCAGTGCAGAATCTGTTAGAAACGAAGCCAATGACTAATAATGAAAAATAATTTAGGAATAGAATGACTCACAAGTTATGATTATGCTTGTCACTCCCAGCTCTCATTCTGGATAGCTCTGCACCCGCATTTTGAATTTGGCCATGAAGCAAAGCACCTGCTTATTGATTCATTGATTCATTGACTGCCCACCTGACATAAAACGCGTCTGCAAACTTCAACCTGCATTTGTAGCATGCTCAAAATGCCCATATGAGCTGACTTTCTGCAGAGTTTATTGCTACTTTGCACCAAGATGCATCGTTTTTACCTTGGGATTTATATATTGGTTTCATTTCATTGTGGATCAGTTCTTTCACAGGTAAAACAAAGTTTTTTATTGTATTATCTTCGTTCTGTATTTTAAATAATGTTTGCAATACCTTCAACCTGTATCTGTTGTGATGAATTGCTTACGCGTATTTTTTATTGGAAACTAAGAATTTTGGCCAGTACTGAAAGTTTCTTAAAATTATCAGGTCTTGAGTTCTCAGTTTCTTACTAGTTTCTTAAAGGTTCCATAACAGTCTTCATGTTCACTACATACCTGTTCCCTCGTGAACATTTCAAAACAAGGTCTTTCCAAGACTTTCTAATGTTTAGGCACCACGCAAGCACTTTTCTAACAAAAATAGATCAACTCTACACTTCTGGCATTAAAAATATAAGAAACTCATCAGGAATTTTTGGCAGCAAAATTGTCCTAAACTTTAAGAAACTCACAAGAAACTACCTTCCAGCCACGGACCTTTGTTTCTTGCAGCAAAATGAGTGTACGCAAGTACCTTCCGAGTAATACGATACAAGAAGAAAATTGAGATTAGATGCCATGGACCAAAATTAATCGTTTCTTAGGTAATATTTTCCCAAGATTGGAGCTCCTTAATTGTTTACGATCTGAGGGAAGAGTTTCTTAATAAGTAGTTCGTTCTTTAAAAAAATACGTGTATCTCTTATTCCCAATTGCATGTTTGGGCTAAGGTGCAGAATTTAATCGTACGGAATATTGCAATCAAAAGATCGTTTTCGTTTGTTTAGCTTCATCGGTCGCCATCAGATGAGCAATAGATGTAGTTATTTCTTGCAGCACCGTTCAAAAGTAGTTTCTTGAAATGCTGTAATTCTCTGACATTGCAGCCAGAACAGTCAGGCGGACAGGGCTCGATCCAAAGTAGAGGTAGAGCCCCATCACTTGCTTTTGTGGAGGAAAATTCACATCATTCTGCGGAGGAGATTTCAAAATTTCTCTTTACTTGCAATCTCGTTGCTTTCTCTTTCGTAGCAGTGTATAATGTTATCCTCCGCAAAAGAATTAAGCTAAAGCAATCAAGCACAACTACCACCCATGATTTATTTGATCCCATGGCATATCAAAGGGTTTATTATCATAATGCCATCTCCTTGTATCACAGGGTTTCAATGCAGCAATTGGCAGCACGATCTCAGCCAACATAACATGCGGATCTCCTCCTGCGCAGTACTTCAATACAAGGCAAGGATACGTCAGTCCACGTGATCGTGTTCTTTCATTGTGTAATACATCGGATGCACGATATGCACATCCTGCTGTCAATATGATTGATGGACAGCTCAGCACTTTCTGGCAGTCAATCAATAATAAGAGTGATGCTTTCATTACCATTAATCTTAAACAAGTAAGAACGTCGAATTCTTCCATATTTTAAAGAGCTATCGTCACCCAGGGTACTTTGTGGTCGTCACCCAGGGTACTTTGCGAGCACGCTGTAATCTCTGACTGTCTGAAAATCTAATTTGGCCTATATGGAAAAACCATGGATCTGCACTGCAGTATTTGAATTACTGGGACTACTGGTAGGAATGTTTTGCTTTGGTTTAACTGGTCGATCAGTTCAGCTACTGCTCTGTCGATTCGATCTAGGTATAGTTTCCGTATTTTAATTTCGTAGTATCTATAGATGAATTTCATTTTCTGTTGCCAGATCAGTAATCACTTGAGAGATGAAGGGCGTTGGGCGATATATAATGCACAGTTCCATGTTGGAAAATCTACGCGAGAAAACAATCTGCAAAGGGAAACTTTAGGCCATTGTAATTAGAAAAAATGATTTTTACAAAGCTGTGAAAGGCTACTGCCAGTGAAGGCATGAACGAGTTCTCGTAGAAAACAAGCACGGATACATAGCAATATGGCCTTTTAGTTATTCTAAACAAGAATCTGAATCGAACGATACTTTATAGATCTTGAAGAATTTTCGAATGTGCACAATAATGATAGAAGCTCTAAGGCCACTCAGTTGAACCTTCCATATATAAATGTACAAACATATCGCTCGATCCAGGCTCTTTTGTAGATTGCTGAAAGGTCTTTTCTGCAACGCATATGATCTGTTGTTTCATTCTTGTTTTTCTCTCCAAGGCATTGTTTGGGAAGATGATTACATTCAGATTTGGTGACTATCGTCGACCAGGTCAAATTGCAATTTTCAAATCATCTGATTTTGGCAAAACATATTCTCCATGGCATTATCAAGTGACGTCACAAGCTGAATGTACTTCTGTTTTCAATATTCCTACCAATTTGATTTTCCCGTATCCTGATAAAGTGAACAGAACAGTATGCGCTGAATATCAGACATATCCTTTGGAATTCGATGAAGTGGTATGTAAAGCATAACTTGATGTTTTCCTTCTATGTTACTTTTCCACATATTTGATAACTTCTTCTTCTTCTTTGTGTTCCGTATCTTTCGACGCTGGATGACACAGTGTAGCCCTCCACTTGTTTCTGTCCATTGCTAATCTGGCTGTTCAATAAACTCTTGATCTATCAGGGAAGACATGTCCTTTGGAATTCGATGAAGTGGTATGTAGAGCATAGCTTGATGTTTTCTTTCTATGTTACTTTTCCACAAATTTGATAACTTGGTTGCTCGATAAACTTTTGATCTATCAGGGAAGATCATTACGTTGCGTCTCCAGCAAAGCCATGAACAGGTGTGATTGCTCAGGAGAAATAGTCGTATGTATATACCTGAATCATAGTTTAAGTTTCTTTTCCTCCAACGTTTATGATTTATCACGAAAACGTTATTGGTGAGGTCACCTGGACACCCACAGGCAGAAGGATTGTATTTTATCTTGTTTTTGTTAAATTTTCATATCAGTAATTGTTCAGTTAATTTTTTCTCCAGATCACAATCAATTTAAATGGAAACCAAAGAGGTGATGGATCTGCAAATTTTGATTCGCCAGAACTTCGAGTAAGTTCTCAATTTTCAAACTACGTCATTTATTGATGCTTGGAGAGCCGAAATATTAATGTCAAAGGTTCAGTTTGCGTCCATCTCCAAGCCGGAGCTTTGGCCTTTTGGCCTAAGAAAATTCCTGAAGCACATCGACATTTAAAACTAAAATTAAAGAAAAATGAGAAAATGGCACAATTGATGACTTAAGGAAACAAAATATAATATGATCAAAGTTTTATTTAAATTTCATCAAGGATATTGTTGATATATTTGCTGCACTTCAAGATCTTCCTTAGGCCAAAACGCCAAAGCTCTGGTTTGGAGGTGACAGCAAACTTGAACTTTCAACATTGATATTTCAACACTCAAAGCACCACTATTCAACAATTAATGTATCTATGTTCAAGTTAACTATCGAGGAACATTTTTGAAGTTGATTAACCATAAATTGAAGCTAAATGCTCATCGCTGGACCTAACCAAATCTGCATACTTTTTTCTGGGACACCTGGTAGTTGATCGAACATCCTTCCCTTTGTCTACTCTTCTTCTGTTTTACGTGCCTTTCCCTGCAAAATTAATCTAGCTTTCTATTTCCATAAATTCTGAATGGATCATTTCCCATGTCAGTAAGTTCTGTTGATTTTTCTTTTTACAGGCTTGGATGAACGTAACAAATGTCCATATTCGATTCACGGGTCTGTTTCGAAAATTCGATTTTATAGACACAAGATGGGTAAGTGTGTTACAGCGGGTACCCGCAAATAAGAAACCACTTTTTGAATTGAGGCCTCAGAAAGTTTCTTATTTAAAGAGACCTTTTCGTGATCAGGGTCAAAGTTTCTTATAGATAGGCAATCAGGTCAAAAGGTATATGACTGTACCATACATGCATGTGTATTGCACATTACTGGTACATTTTACATGTTTACCTTGTTACCTTTTTGTTGTGTGAATCTTTAAATTTGAAAATGTTAATACTATTTAGAGAATGCTACATTATATTGCAGTCATTTATGGGCATTATTTTCTAGCATTTAGGAACTATGACAAACCTGAAAATAAGAAACTTTTAATTTCAGACCTAGAGTTGTTTCTTATTAAAGGAGCCCCTTTTGAAGAAAGTGAGGTCTGTTTCTTATACAAGGGGATTTCTTATTTGCGGGTACTTACTGTATTTCAGTAGAACTTTGATAGAATGTGTGTGTCGTTCTGTGTTCTGAATCTGCTGCTTGTAGTGGCAATTTTAATGAACAATATTTCCATATCTAACTAAGCCTTTCCATTTCAAAACATCTTTTATTTTGCGCGAATTGCACAACAATTTACGCTCGTATTTCTCCATCATCATCATCATGAAAAGCTGCAGTTACCTAGTCAAGGGCGCGTACAATAGGAACAGACATAGATATGTAGATATCTAAAGGAAACTAAGTTGATTCTTTATTTTTAATATCTCACCAGTTTGGCATCCCTGAGCTTCTTGCAAAGACCCCCTCTTGACTCGATTGGTCGAATCGATTGATTGATTGATTGATTGATTGATTGACTGATTGACTGATTGATTGATTTGATCGATTGATCGTATATGATTTGGTAGAGAATTCCAAAGTTTTGCTCCTTTTATTTCAATGGCCTCGTCTCCCCAGCTCTTTTTTGTTTTTTATACTTGAAAGATATCATTTTTGCGAGAACTATATTTATGCTTTCCTAGTGTAAAGATTCTGAAGAGCTTCGGGAAAGAGATCATTCACCCACCCAGTAGAAACTAACTTCTCGTGCAAAGCAGGAGAGCAATTTTCTTAACTTGACATGGATCCTGTTTCAATCCGCCGCTCCTGAAAATCACACGATTAATCAATGTTTTTTCGTTCATTAGCATCATTACGTTGTCCGAGAAATTGACATCACATCAGTATGTGACTGCAGTGGCCATGGCAACGGTCTTGTATGTCCAGTAAATACGAGAACTGGCCTANGAAAGAGATCATTCACCCACCCAGTAGAAACTAACTTCTCGTGCAAAGCAGGAGAGCAATTTTCTTAACTTGACATGGATCCTGTTTCAATCCGCCGCTCCTGAAAATCACACGATTAATCAATGTTTTTTCGTTCATTAGCATCATTACGTTGTCCGAGAAATTGACATCACATCAGTATGTGACTGCAGTGGCCATGGCAACGGTCTTGTATGTCCAGTAAATACGAGAACTGGCCTAAGAGAATGCCAATGCACAGACAATACTTGTGGGATAAAGTGTGATGAATGCTGTCCAGGGTTCAATCAGTATCCATGGAAACAAGGATCAGGAGCATCATGGCTATCTGATTCGAAAACTGCTTGTGAAAGTAAGAAAGTTCATAGATCTTATGTTAAAAGTAGATTAGCTATTCTAAAAAAGGTTCTGGTTCAAGTCTTATTTTGTGCTATTTTGTCAAAACCTACTTGCCAATAAAAAGGAAATTTAAAGATCAGATCAGTATATGTGATCAAATTTTAGTGATTTTACAAACAAGAGGACTTTTCATGAGCAACAGCAGACATCATGATTTGAATTTGCAATTAAATAATGGGAATTTATTAGAAAGATTGCTTGCGGAGGAGCGAAGCTTCATTCATAAACCATTGATGCAGGATGGCGGTTAGAAAGGACTCTCGAGCTGTCATGCTGATTGTATTGGCTTGGATAATGCAATTCAGGCGGTATTGCGAGATTAGGAAACGACAGGAAGAACTTGAGTAAGCTGTCATTATATGAATTAACTACGTTGTTAAATCACGATGAGAGTAGCTCAGGTCATTCGTAGCTAAGCTTAGGCCATTCAAATCACTCATTTTTGGACAGACACCCGCTATTTATTCAATGTTCCCATCTCTTATAGGATGCAACTGCTTCAGCCATAGCACAAACTGTGTTTACAATGCAACAGTTGATTCTTCACGCCTAAGCATCAACACAAATGGCAATTACTCTGGAGGTGGTGTTTGTCTCAACTGCCTGGTAATCTTTATCTTTGTTTTCACAGACCTTTGTAATAGAATGATTACCTAAATCCCTTGTGTCCCTGTGGCTAAACTTGCTCAAGTGACATCATCAAGTTTGCAAGCGACATCGTCAAGTTTTACATGGTTGAGAGGAAACGAGATATTTACTGTTTCATAAAATGTATACACAAATCATACCCGCAAATCGTTGTTTCTGTCAGCTTTTTACTGCAGCAACCTAAGCTAAGCTCACCTTGTTTCAAATTTAAGTGGCCTAATCTTTTCTTATTTCCTGTAAAAGCGATGAAGTCTATTCCAACTAGGCCAACGATTGAATATATTTCAAACTTCGTCGGACATGTAAGTCATGCTGATTCTAAACAGAAGAGAGCACATCATGGTCACCGAAGAAAGTAGATATTCAAGCATTGATGAGTTATGATGTCACTGCGACTGAAAGTGTAATACCTATTTAACTTTTTCGTAAATCAATTGAACATCTGAAGCCGAATGCTAGCTTTTTGACTAGATATTGAAATATCCTAACTTTCTTGATTCAAATGCTCCAACGATCCTTTGTAACTTTACATTACGATACTTTGACATTTTTCTTGCAGGATAACACAGAAGGTATTAACTGCGAAAGATGCAAGAAATTTTATTACAGACCAGAAGGAAGAAATCGAAATTTAACAAACTCCTGTGAAGGCAAGTCTTTCAAATTATTTATTCCAGAGGTAGGCTTAGAAGGGATATTGTCAAACCTGGTTTATCAAATCTCCTCAAGTAAACCATCAGTATCAAAGAGCCACTGTTACCCAGGGTCTTGTGCAGGTAAGCTGAAATTTCATACTTTCTGAACATAAAATTTAGCCTAAGTGGAAACGATTTATCCACACTGCAGTAGTTGAACTGGTAGAAGAGTTTTGCTTTAATTGAACTGTTCTTTCAGTGGGGATCTAGAGTTTCCGTAGACTGATTGCGATGAGTCGTAGTTAGGAGCGTCGGGCTGCCTTTCATTAGTTATAACTACGGCCATATAATCAGTCTAGAGTTTCCGGAGGCCATATTTGATTTTCAGACAGTCTGAAATTATAATGTTACAGCAAAGGACCCAGGATGACAATAGCTCTTTGAAAGAATAAACAAGAACTGCATTGTTTGCATTTCATATTTCTTATATGGATTCAAATTAAGGCAATGTGTCCATGTAAATACAATCGCGTATTTCTTGTCAAAATATGCTGACACGATGTTGACGAAGAGCCTCGAAGAGCGCGATGAGATTGGTAGAATTTAACTGATCACATGCAAAACTAGAATTTACACGAGGCTGCCTGCTGTGAGACTTCGGGTTCAGCTCTGGAAGCGCAAGTAAATCATCAGTCTGCTTATATTAGATCTGGCTACCTTTTGAGCTTCATGACAAAGTGATCACATGAAATATCACATGCAAATAGCAAAGTCACTGTACTTACCTAATCTCTTGCAGTTGTTAACAGACGATTTTAAGCGTAGATTGTCAATACCTTCAAATGTTTTTCCGTAGCCATTTCTGAGACCATCTTTCATTTCTGTATCTTTCTTGACACTGAAGATTTATATTGATATGAAACAAATTGCTTTCAATTTGCAGCTTGCGGATGTTTTGCAAATGGAACTGGCAATCAATTGGGTTATGATTTCCTTGAATGTATCCGAGATGAAATCAGTGCGAATTCACACCCAGGCAAGGTATGTATTATCTTCTTATGACTTGAACCAAATTCGCTGATTTCTTTACTGTCAAACGTTTGAAGCCTATCTCAATTCAGTTTTCCATTTTATGATATAGGCATCAAACCTGCACGATCGGTTACCGTATATTTTTTTGATTTATTTGCTTAAAAGGAACTTCAGGTACTTTGATAGAAGTTTTCAGTGGCAATCTTTGATATCTGGATTATTTTTGAAATTATTGCATTTTCCGTTTTATTGACAGAATTCACGAAAAGCTTCAAAAGATTAAAATTGCTGTAAATACTATATCAAGAGAGGAAAAATAGTGCAATCTTCCAAAATTACACCAGACGCTTAGATTAAAGAGCCATTGTCACCCAGGGTCCTTTGCGGCACGCAGAAATGTCAGACAGTCTGAAAATAAGATTTGGCCTAAGTGGTTGCAGCAGTGGAGTAGCCTCACTACATAAGGACCCTCTAGTTACGCTCATCTAATTGAGTTGAATTGTTGTTGTTGTTGTCGCTCCACTGAGGGCCTTATAACCATAGAGCTGTAAAACCGGACAAAAATGTCAATCTGCGACCAGTTTTTGTCGCAAAGTCATGTGGCGATTAGAGTATGGCTTAGGGGAAGGCGCTTTTTGCATTGATAGCTAGAATGAACATTTATCGAAGTTCTGATAGCAAATTTTATGGTACAGCAGCTCTGGAAAACTGTTTTTCTGGCGTTTTAAGATCAGTGGTTTTGAGAAAAAAGTAGCAGATTGATTTAGGCCCAATAGATCTTTTGGCTAAGATTCGAATAAAGAATCCGAATCGAACGACAGCTAGATACATTTGTAGAATGTTCGAATGTATACAATAGTGATAGAAGCTCCAACGCCACATAATCGAACTTTGTGTAGAATAGCGATAAGGTCTATTAGTAGAATCAGTACGGAGATATTCCGTTTCTACAAGCGTAGGGGAATGAGTCTCTCTGTTGACCGAAGCGCCATCATCAAGTCAAAGAGCACAGGGAAACGAGAGACTCCAAGTAATAAGTCTAGCAGTGGAGCTGACAAAAAGTTTCACTTTAATTGAATGTTGTTGTTATTATTATTATTATTTATTACTTATTACTATTATTATCACTTTATTTAAAGTAGGCACATACAAAAGTAGCTCTAAAATAAAAGCTAATTCAAGCCTACTTGTATCAGTGCATGGTGGATCCATGGGTGTCAATGGCTCGTTAAGAAGAACAGAATCAACCCACTATGTTGTTTTGAATTTATGAAAACATGTATCCTATCTCTTTTGATTGATCCTTTAGAAATCTGGTGACTGTTTTTGCAAGCAATTTGTAACTGGCAAAGCATGTGATCAATGTCAAAATGGATACTACAGACTTGAAGGAACAAATTCACAAGGATGCTTACGTATGTAAAATATTCTGTATTATCCGTTGGTCTTGTTTTCTCGTAATTGTTTGATGTATATATAGGTAACCAAAAATGATATACTATGGAGGAGGTGGACGCAAAGAAACAGATGAATTTCTGGCATGTAAATACTTGATTTTTATACCTAACTATTTCCTTTTGAGTTGATTTGATTTTCTATCTTTTCATTCAGCATGCAATTGTCTACTGGCAGGAACTTTGAATCGAAATGCAACATGTAACAAGGTACATTTTTTACTACCCGAGTACCAGACTCTCTAAACAATGAGATATTTAGGTATCAGACGCAATTTTTTAGAAATGCTGCTACCCAGGATAACTTTCCACGAACGGTTGTCTTTTCTTATATGCACAATTTAACAGCCTAGTGGGCGAAACTAGTCAGCACTGAAATAAATAATGAAAAGCGCAAAAGACCAAATTGATGCCTGTTTTCTTGGAGTGGCTAGGCCCTCTTCAACGGTACACTATACACAATTTAACAGATATAGACGCCACTACTTCATATAAACGTTGTCTCAAATTAGATGTAATGTGAGATATGCCATAACACAAAATTGCTCATGCAAAACTATTAGAATTTCTTTTGTTCGCGAGCATTTTCACGTGACTTCTAATTTGAAACAGACTTGTGTAGCGTTTAATTGTATCTTTATATTTGTATATATCTTTGTATCTGTATATTTTTTATAGGATTTCTTTGGGCAATGCAATTGTAAAGTAAACGTACAGTTAAGGGATTGTAGTCAATGCAAAGATGGTTATTATGGTTTAACAGATGCAGATATCAATGGTTGCAAAGGTTCTTAAATCTTTCACTCCTTCCCTTTAAAGGGGCTCCGTCTCCAAAATTTCAGTCGAACCGTTGATTTTGAAGTTTTTTATTTGCAATATCTCAAAGTAGGAACAAACCAAACATTCATATCTTTTACGATTGCTCAGATAAGAGTGGATTCTTAACGGTCACTTTTTACTGGCTTAGGTGAAGCCACGAAACAAACTGCTGAAAAATGGACACTTGTCAGAAACAATGCTGTAAAAGATTTGTTTACAATTTTGCAACGGAGCCCCTTTAAAATCGATATTCATATTTCTAAATGTTGATGTTGATTGATACTTCTCAAGGATGTTTAGAACTCTAGCGGTTGTGCAAAAAAGTTCAGACGTTTGTAAGAAAGTCGTTGCAGGTTGCAGGTTGACGCAAATTTGAGCTTTCAAGATTGATATTTCTGCTCTCAACGCACCAATACCTACAAACGAGGTATCTATGTTCAAGTTAACTATCGAGGAACATTTTGAGAGTGATTGAGGCTAAATTGACATCGCTGGAGTCAACCAAATCTGTATAATTTTTTGGGACACCTGGTAGAATACTGGATGGATTTGAATGAATCAAGTTTTGATTTATACCAGAAAAAGATTTATATTTGACTCGTATACATTTTTAAAATTTCTATTTTCAAAAATACTTTATCAAACGATCTATTTCTTCAATTCTTAGATAGATCCTTGATCCATTTCACTATTTTCCTTGTTACATTTTATAAATTTCTTTTTCAGTTTGCAACTGTGACGTAGGCGCCTCCTCATCGCCCAATTGCAATAAGATCTCTGGCCAGTGTTCCTGTAGATCATTTCTCTTTGGAAGGACGTGCTTGAGGTATGCCTGTTCTGTGTCGATATATTTCTTGCAAGAAATGACTTGATTTCTCGCTTTACCCTTTGTATGTTTAGAGCTACCAGCTAGGGTATACCTCGAGCGCTTGAAAATATTTCCGGATTGCAGCTATTGGGTAAATGCTCTCAGAATTGCTGGAGAAGTCCGTGCGAAGGCTATTTAAAAATCTGAAGTTAACAAATTTCAGTTATATTAAAATGAGCAGCTGAGAGAATTTTAGTATTAAGTCTTTGGGATGTCCTCAAATGATATATTTATCAATACTTCTTACAATTTATCACTACAACTTACCTACTCATAAGAAATATGGATACATTTTACAAATAGGTTAGTCGTTCTTTATGCTATCTTCAATGCAATTTCTTGTTTCTTTGGCAGTGTTTTAAATGGCTACTACTACCCAACGGTGCATTTTATATCTGGATCTAGAAATGTATACGTCTCAGCAACGGTAAGAACCACAGTTTATTTGTGAAGAAAGATGAACAAATCTTCAAAATTGACAAGTTTCTCAGGCATTTGTTTAAATAGTTTCAAAAAGGCAAGGCTGCTTTGCTAATGGCATATTGTAGCATTGCCTGTGAAAAGTTTGAGGAGATAGTTCTGTGAAATCCAAAAAATATTTGTCGAAAGGGAAGTAACGACAACCACATCTGTTTCTTTAGGTGAGTGGATGAAAGGGCCTACCATAATTTCATAACCTAATTCACTCAAAAGTTTTGTTTACTTTTTGAGCTGAACTCTCGTTTTTTCAAGTAAATAAGAAAGCAGAGAACTGTCTTCAATGTAGTTGGTTTGATAGTTCTGTCGTTACGATAGGATTCTCTGGTTTAAGTCCTAGTCAGAGATTCAAAGCCTGCAAAAACTTTATTGTTTTATCTTCTCTTTTAGTATTCTCTGATCACAACAATCTATGTTCCCAGAACGACATTTTACCAGATCTACATCGCTTACAGTATGTCAACGGCAGCTACTGTTTCATTAACCTTGCGATTGCAGAAAAATAGCTTTGTCTTATCCAGTGGAAACCTTCCAACAACGACTGTCAANGTTACGATAGGATTCTCTGGTTTAAGTCCTAGTCAGAGATTCAAAGCCTGCAAAAACTTTATTGTTTTATCTTCTCTTTTAGTATTCTCTGATCACAACAATCTATGTTCCCAGAACGACATTTTACCAGATCTACATCGCTTACAGTATGTCAACGGCAGCTACTGTTTCATTAACCTTGCGATTGCAGAAAAATAGCTTTGTCTTATCCAGTGGAAACCTTCCAACAACGACTGTCAATTTCTGTAATGGGATTTGCTATAAAATGTTTTTGGTTGCTGCAACATCATTCTTCAACTTGGAAATTGGAACATGGAACGTCACAGTGACGTCATTCCTCGCTGAATCACAATTGAAACTTGTAAGTAATAGACCTTTTAGCTATTCTACAAAAGAGCCTGGATCGAACGTTATTTTTATACATTTTTATACGCGAGGTTCGATCGAGTGGCGTTAGAGCTTCTATAACCATTGTGCACATTCGAAAATTCTACAAAATGTAGCAAAACATCGTTCGATTCTGATTCATTTCAGAATAGCTAAAAGGTCTATTAATCCTTAAAGACCCATAACTTTGGATGTAATGGGACCCATCTTTGTGTCACAATAATGTGCATTTGTTTTCGTAGGAATTCATTTGTTTTGAAACTGTCTTTAGAGGAGAAGATTTGCAGTAGGGCCGTAAAGTCTTGTGTTTTGGAATTCGTTCGAGCTAGTAAATCTGAAACTCTTTTTGTTGATGATGGAATATGCTGAAATTCTGAATTGTTTTCTTGCAGGAACGAGTGGTGATCATTCCACAACTCTTTCTTTCTGCTTCAATTCTTAGCCAGGCAAATAGAAACTGGTTTCTTGCCAATTGTAATGTTACAAGTAATGATATGAGGTATATTCTTTAAAACAGTTTTACCTTTAAATTATCTCAAAGAGTCATAACTTTCTACTCTTTAAGCGTGATCTTGAATCTAAAGTAGAATTGAAATATTTGAAGGAAAACGTCGTTTCAAGAAATTTTGATAGGAAAATACTTCAAGGCGAGGAAAATACCTTGACAAATCCCTTATTCATTTTGAAAGAATTTTAAAAGATTATCGTAAGGGTGCATAAAGCTCTGATCAATTTTCATCTTCATAGACTTGGCTCAATAGCTGAGCAACGATGCCTGTCTTATGTATACAGCCTGACCACATCTTTCAACAATGGAGCTTTACGTATGTATCTTTTAGCCTCGTTAATCTATGTCTGCAAATACCCTAGCCTCACTACACAAGGACCCTTAACTTACGCTCATCTAATTGAAGTGAATTGATGTTGTTGTTGTCGCTCCAGTTGTAGCGTCCATCAGTCTTTCAATAGCTATAACGTACGAACATATAATCAGTCTACAAATATCCCATTCAATACGGACACAGTTAGCAACAGCTTTATCCAAGCCAGGTTCAATTTCAACCAATCAAATAAATTGAATTTTATGTATTGACCAATTGAAACGCAGTATTTGATAGCCTTGTTCTGGTGTGAAGGAGGTATTACATGAATCTGAGTAATGAATGGATGCTTAAAGGGCCTTTGTCACCCAGGGTTCTTTGCGGGCACACTGAAATTTCAGACTGTCTGAAAATCAAAATTTAATCAAAGTTGAAACCATGGATCCATGCTGCATTTGTTGACTAATAGCATAGTTGTACGTCAGTTGAAATGTCCTGTTAGTTCAACTACTACACTGAGGATCTATAGTTTCTGTTAAGGCCAAATTTAATTTTCAGATAGTCTGAAATATCACTGTGCTCGCAAAGGACCTAGGATGACAATAGCTTTTCTAGTCAAGTTGAAGCATGTGCACGAATTTTAGCCTCTGCGCAGCGTTTGAGTTAGTTTTACCAATACAATAAAGTATCATTCCTTGAAGCAGATTTCTGATTACTTTTTTCAACTCCAATACAGTTCTGCTGCACTGAATTGAGATTGTTATCCTTATTATTTTCTTAGCTTGTAGTTGTCACGTGGTTGGCTCTGTGAACATGACATGTCAACAGTATGGCGGTCAATGTCATTGTAAATCAGGCGTAGGTGAAAGAGATTGTTCACGGTGTCTTCCTGGATTTTACAATTTTTCATCTTCTGGTTGCACACGTGAGTTCACTTTCAACGACTTTTCCTCCTCCGAAATTACGTCTTCTTATTTACAAAGAAAACGTTTACAATTTGATGTACTCGTTAGTTCCAAGCTGTTATGTAAAAACGCAAATTGATAAGCTGTGAGAGTTACAAACGAAATGGACAGATAATCCACTTTTCTTGTCACTTCTTCCTCAGGTGTATCAATAATAGAATTATTTAATTAGGAAAGATTGTTTCCCCTCTTCATCTTCACTGAAAGTTTCTTGCTACTTCTAGATTTGGAAGGCTACTCTTGGTTTTCTGAATGCCTGATTTCAAATGAGCTAACATCTTTCAATACATTTAAGAGTGGAGTGGTGACCATTTGCGTTTTACTGTGTTTCATCTGTGAATATTGACCAAACGGTTNAGGTGTATCAATAATAGAATTATTTAATTAGGAAAGATTGTTTCCCCTCTTCATCTTCACTGAAAGTTTCTTGCTACTTCTAGATTTGGAAGGCTACTCTTGGTTTTCTGAATGCCTGATTTCAAATGAGCTAACATCTTTCAATACATTTAAGAGTGGAGTGGTGACCATTTGCGTTTTACTGTGTTTCATCTGTGAATATTGACCAAACGGTTTCCTTACATGATGAAATCTTAACTTTCTTTGATGTATAGAAAGATTGCCTTTCTCACAACTGCTATCCATATTTTGTCCAGAATTCGCCTGGCAAAAGATTATCCTTGCAAATTTTGTAAAAATTGGTATTGCATTTAAACAGATTAATGGACTTGAGTTTGGAGAGGGCCTGTTTACGTAACATATTTTACTGAACATTGAAAGATAGCAATGTTACGTCATTTTTCTCGATGCAAATTTGTGTAGAAGGATTTTTGAGGAAAAGAGCAATTGATTTTTCTCAATTCTTAGCTTGTGGATGCAAAGGGCCTAACAACATTTGTGACCCAATGACTGGCATGTGTCAATGCCCCAATAACACAGTTGGTAGAACGTGCGAACCATGTGCGTGTAACAACAACAGCAACCAATGTTTCAGAAATGGAGATTGTATCAATTGTGGCAATAATTCGACATCTACAAGATGTGAACTCTGTCGACTTGGGTTTTACGGGAACGCAGCTACACAAAGTTGCAATCGTAAGTTTGAATCTATTTGAATCTTTTTTCCTTTTTTTAAAAGGCTCTCATTTGATTGGCTGTATTCCAGGTTGGAAAACTTCCACATACTCGCAACTATAGCGTACAATTTCCTACAAGCTTGCTGCTCGCAGATATAAGGAACGGTTTCTGCATGTGAGAAAAAGAATCGAGTCTATCGTTACTTTTGTGACTCTCACTAACTCTCACAACTTTTAAAATATTCTTGCAGCTTGGATCTTTTAATTTATTTCACTCGCTTCTACGCATAGATCGAGTCATGCATATTTTCCAACCTCTGGGCTTTACTATATTTTTCGCACCTGTACAGAAAAAAACTTTTCTATTATGAAATATATTTGTCTGTCCATTGACACAACATAAGCTAAAAGAATCGTTTCTTGCAGCCAGATAAATTTTAGAACAAGTAATATTGTTGGGAGTACGCCAGTAAATTAAAATCACTCGTTTCCAGCTAATGGAAGACTGCAATTTATTGATTTTTCTCAGAGAATTAGTTTTTGGTCAACGTAGAGATGAAATTAAACTTAAAGTATATATTTCAGCTTTTGACGAAAAGTCAAAACACAATGTCCCTGGCAAAGTAAATCATGGACCAGAATCGAATATGGAATTCTCATTCCCATACAAACCCCTTAGCAGCATTTTCCTAATTTCTAGGTCTAGAATATGAGTGCTTTTACCAACCAAAATGTTCACATCTAAGTTTGCCTTTGACTGATAAATTAACGTCTTAATTGTGAATATCGGTTGCGTACTTTTTATTCTACAGCACTGCAAACATTTCCACTTATTTTGATTCACCTGGTATTGGAACTGTTCCTTTTCACTGTTTTGTTTTCTCAGCTTGCAATTGTCACGTGCATGGCTCATTAAACCAAACTTGTGACACAATTTCTGGACAGTGCTATTGCAAATCTGGAGTTATTGGTCTGAAATGTGATAGATGCTTGGTATGTTTTCCTCTTCTTTGTTCTTCATTTGTGTGCGAATCAAACTTGTAGGATTTCAGACGAAATTGGTACATGAAAGATTCTGATTTTGTTCCTCGTATATACAACTCAAGCTGAACAACATATACAAAACAGAATATTTTCAGCCAAGATTTTATTGAATCTTTTACCTCCACATAATGAATTTAATGATTTTATAAATCTTACAAGTTTCATGTTCTGCTAGTCATTGCTCATTTGTGCTTGACTGCCCCAAAATAAAATGATCTTGTTTTATCCTTACCCAAACCAAACTTTGCGGGTTAATAACAAGTAATTTTTTCCCATACAACTACAATGTGCTTGGCTCGACAAGTCAACAATATGCATCTAATGGTCACTGTTCTTAACATCAATTGTAACATTATGCTTGATACCCCCAAGAATAAATAATCTTGTTTATCTTTAGCCAAACTATTACGGTTTGATAACAACTGGTTGTTTCCCATGTAACTGCAATGTGCTTGGTTCGACGAGTCAACAATGTGCATCCAATGGTCAATGTTCTTGTGTAGTAAATGCAACTGGGCGCAGATGTCATCTATGTAACTTAGGCTTTTACGGATTACCAGCAAGAACTTGTCTGCGTAAGTTCAGTTTGATTTCTTCAATTTTTAATTTAGTTCTACAGTTAGATGAGGGAGGGAAGAAATTAGTATATGGAATTGATAAGTAAGCGATAAGTGTTTGCTAAATTTTGTCTGGATTGGGCCAACCACGATGCTGTTTTAACTAGTCCGAGTCGTGGTTGGCCTAATCCAGACAAATTCTGGCAAACGCTAAAGCAAATAGAGAGGTATGTATCATTTTTATACCAATTTCCACCCATCACCTATTGTCTGTGTCATATTGTTTTATCATAAAACTGCAAAGTCATCATTTCGACCGAAATTTTGAGAAGGAAGACGGAGCCCCTGCAAGAAAGATTTCATTATTATTAGTTGTTCTTTTTTACGAGGTTTTGTTCGCCATTATCCAACAGTTTGTACGAACTTATAACATTTGAATTCATATTGTCTCAACAGCTTGCAATTGTGATCCAACTGGTACAATTTCTGGCACATTTTGTAACAGAGACAGCACAGGACAGTGCCAATGCAAAACAGGTGTCATGGGTAGAACATGTAATCAATGTAAAAGACAATATGTCAGCTTTTCATCAACTGGCTGCATACGTAAGTTTGTTGATAACTGGAGTTTTAACAAACAATTATGATGTTAAAGGGAACATAAGTATATCAAAGTGGCTCGAGCCACTTTCGATCAAATTCTAGCCTATCAGACATCAGTATTTCCTGTTAACGCAGATCAGTTAACCAAATATGGTTTGGCACGTGTCGCAGTCTATTATCTTTGCACGGGTGTTTTTATCAAAGGCTGAGATTCCCTTTAAACAGAACTATATCCTTTGTTTCACGAAATTCACCCTTACTACGCATTAGGAGAAATACGAATTAGAAGAAACAGACTTCTGCTAACAGGTTGATTATAAGAGAGTTAGCTGCTGAGACTCTAACATCTAATATAGAATACTTATATATGGGAAGCTAGTTCCTTTTCATTTAGTGACGTCCTATTAGAAAGGCTTTTTAGATTATATTGATTGAATGGTAAGTATTCTTTGATCCACAGAATGCTCATTATGCACAACACAGATGCAAGCAACGGTTGACAACCTAAAGACCCAA
Organism: Aurelia aurita complex sp. Pacific; assembly: GCA_004194395.1. Classification (NCBI taxonomy): domain Eukaryota; kingdom Metazoa; phylum Cnidaria; class Scyphozoa; order Semaeostomeae; family Ulmaridae; genus Aurelia; species Aurelia aurita complex sp. Pacific. The sequence continues at coordinate 224,890 of REGL01000051.1, forward strand.
TTGAGTATTGCGCAAACAAGGGTTAACGAAACCAAGAATATGACATTACTGCAAGCTGAAATTATTAAGATACAAAATACTGTTAACAATCTTCAGGTGACCTTTCCTTCACTTCATTTCGAATTTAAAGACGCACACAAATGCATCACGTGATTAAATTTCAAAATATATTTCCCGCTCATTCTTTACTTGAATTCATAATAGCCATAATGGGCCTAGCCACCTAGCCAAAGCTAAGGGCAGTGCAGGAATCTGCTTTGGATTGACTTCCCTGGCTTAAAGGGGCTACGTTTCTAAATTTTTGTCAAAATGACGATTTTACAGTTTATTTTAAAGGCGATTTTTTCAAAATGAAAGCATTATTTGAAGATAGATCTTTGTACTTCACAGAAGAATAAACCAAACATTCATATCTCTTGTGATTGCTTGGATATAAGTGGATGTTTGATGATTACTTTTTGGTGGCTTAGTTAGTGGCTTAAATCACAATTTGGCGACGGAGTCTCTTCAAGGATACTTTGTATGTGGCTCAGCCGGATGATAGAAAATTTGTATAAAGTTTCTGTGGTGTCTGATGGTTTTATCTCTGTTATACGTCTTGTTCGCTGCCTTTTTGGCTACCGCCTCCATCGTAGCCTTGCCTCCATGTTGCTATATTCTGTACTTAGCTGAACTTTATTATCTTTACATTCTAATTACACGATCACCCAACGAACGACAGAGCTACCTTGGTGATCTGGCCATAAACAGCCTGCATTGAGAACCATCTCTCTTGCCCATTTATTGCCTTACAATCTCCATCCAAATGCTCTTCTTGCGTATTACAGACATTACACAATTTGTAATCAATGAATCATTGTTTCCCTAGATTGCATCAGTTCTTTATAATCAACGAATCACAAAAGGACAATCAGATTTGCAATATCTTACCAATACTTATTTGATGCCATTAAATCAACGCCATAGTGCGCTGCTCTCAATGGTAAGTAATGTAATATTTTTGCCGCTGCGGAGGGCAGGAGCATAGTCTTGCCAAACTGAGATTTTTATTAAGACGAACGTTAATCAGCCAGTGTATGCTGTTAAGGTGGTACAATCAACCATGTTAAGTCAACATGGTTATCCACACATGGCATGTATCATTAGCTTGTTTGTATTCTTGGAATAAAGTCAAAATATTCTCATAGTCATTGTAATTTTTGTGAGAGCCATGCACGTAGGGGCTCGATAGGGAGCAACTTGTTGAATGTTTCTCTACCCAAACGAAATTGACTTTACTTGCCAGCTTTATCTTAGAGAGCAGAGGGACTCAAATTGTAGAAAAATTGCAAACACCACCAAAACACATTAGAATGCCTGATTTTCCTCTTTGAATCTTCATGAAAGCTATGATAAAAACAATATTTTTTTAATTTATCTACTTAATTTACCCACTTTAATGCATAATGCATGATGGATTTTGTTTTCACAGAATTCACGTATTTCTCAAAAAGCAACCAGCCTTGTATCAGTGGCCACTGCAAATGCAGCAAGAATGAAAACGCTTCAAACTTCAGCAGCCAGTGCTTCAGCTTTGACTCAGAGTAAGTCAGTACTATTTCTTTGATTATTGCGTGCCAGAGCAAATACTTTATGTAATGAATGAGTCAATATGATATTGTGGAGTCTCAAAATATTTAGAATTCAGCAATAGACCTTTTAGCTATTCTAAAAAGGAATCTCAATCGAACGATATTTTGGTACATTTTGTAGAATTTTTGAACGTAAACCATAGCGATCGAAACTCTAACGCCACTCAATCGAACCTTTCATATAAAACCGTTTGCTATAAAAGTGTATAAAAATATCACTCGATCCAGACTCTTTTGTAGAATCGTGAAAAGGTCTTGTCCTACCTTGTAACTAGAAACAACTCCACGAGCCACATCACGTATTGCTTACTGAGAGAAAGCGTTAAACGCCACTCAATTCGATCCAGATTTCTTTGAAGAACAGCTATTGCCATTTGCAGGGCTACGGAGAGGTTTTGGAGGCCCATGGACAAGAGTTCGAAATGAGGCCCTCTGCAAGCCAAGCTGGGCTATAAAAAATTAATTGTGATTTTATTTCATGAGACCCCCTAGACCCCGAGACCCTGGGGCAAATTGCTCCCTGCCCTCTCTTGGTGGCCCTGACCATTTGTGCAATTCTGTTAGAGATATTGACTCCTATGCTGTTTTTAAATTGAGAAATGTTGGGGTTTGTGAGCCACCTAGTTTTAAAATATACTATAAATTTCATTGCAGCTGCAACATCAACAGCGACATCAGTGTTTATGTCATTAGCAAGTACAACAAGTTTAAGTGAAGNTAATTTATCTACTTAATTTACCCACTTTAATGCATAATGCATGATGGATTTTGTTTTCACAGAATTCACGTATTTCTCAAAAAGCAACCAGCCTTGTATCAGTGGCCACTGCAAATGCAGCAAGAATGAAAACGCTTCAAACTTCAGCAGCCAGTGCTTCAGCTTTGACTCAGAGTAAGTCAGTACTATTTCTTTGATTATTGCGTGCCAGAGCAAATACTTTATGTAATGAATGAGTCAATATGATATTGTGGAGTCTCAAAATATTTAGAATTCAGCAATAGACCTTTTAGCTATTCTAAAAAGGAATCTCAATCGAACGATATTTTGGTACATTTTGTAGAATTTTTGAACGTAAACCATAGCGATCGAAACTCTAACGCCACTCAATCGAACCTTTCATATAAAACCGTTTGCTATAAAAGTGTATAAAAATATCACTCGATCCAGACTCTTTTGTAGAATCGTGAAAAGGTCTTGTCCTACCTTGTAACTAGAAACAACTCCACGAGCCACATCACGTATTGCTTACTGAGAGAAAGCGTTAAACGCCACTCAATTCGATCCAGATTTCTTTGAAGAACAGCTATTGCCATTTGCAGGGCTACGGAGAGGTTTTGGAGGCCCATGGACAAGAGTTCGAAATGAGGCCCTCTGCAAGCCAAGCTGGGCTATAAAAAATTAATTGTGATTTTATTTCATGAGACCCCCTAGACCCCGAGACCCTGGGGCAAATTGCTCCCTGCCCTCTCTTGGTGGCCCTGACCATTTGTGCAATTCTGTTAGAGATATTGACTCCTATGCTGTTTTTAAATTGAGAAATGTTGGGGTTTGTGAGCCACCTAGTTTTAAAATATACTATAAATTTCATTGCAGCTGCAACATCAACAGCGACATCAGTGTTTATGTCATTAGCAAGTACAACAAGTTTAAGTGAAGCATTAGTTTCGAAAGCATTTACAGACATACAACGTATTTCACTGACATTTCATCAAGCAATGCTCAAGAGTATTGACGCAGATTTGGCACTCTCAAATTCAGTCAACAGCAATGTTTCTACTGTAGGACAAACAGTTAGTTGAACATATTTCATTTCACTGTAAGCACTTTGTAAAGAGTAAGCAAACATCGCAAACAATTTCAAAACCTTTTAACCTAGACAACTGTCTAACCCTGCAGGGTAGGCCCCTTTATTTGGGGTTTGAGTGTTTAGTACATTTTTATCGATGATAACTCTCTAAAAAATGTCTTGAAATCCGAAGCAACTTCATGCCACAGCTAACAGTGTCTTACTGAGAACGAGGATCGTGCTTTTCGAGGTGTCTTTATTTTCCTCCTCAAACCTAACCAGATTTGGACACCCGATCCAAACCAATTTTCTGGCTAGTAGAAAGATCTATAATAATTTTCTATCATTTTCCAGAAAGAATTGATCCCTAGAATATTATTTTCTGCTTGTTAAAAAGACCGCTATTTGTAGTAAGGTAAAACAAAATACATGAAACACAAAGTTAGAGACCTTTAGCTATGACGTGATACATTATTCTATTCCTACTTCTCGTTTCTTCTTCAAGGTCCAAACACTACAAACATTTTCAGCTTCATTAACATCATCAGTTCAGTCCTCTTCTGCAACATTCATCCAATGGAATTCAACATGGAGACAACAACTTCCACAGTTTCTTCTCAATATTCAAAATGTGTACAAGAGAGGCTTGGATCTTCTGACGATTCTTAACAGCACGAGGGTACCCATCTATTTCCTACTCTTATTTCTTCTTTACGTAATCATTGAAATGCATGTTGAAAGCCGGTCACATCAACCTCATATCCAGACGACATGACGTCACAACAGCATTGAGAATACGACTCCATCTTGTTTTGGGACATGTCTGTAGACGTATGACCTTGAGTCCCTTGTTTTCCTGCGTTCTTTGATTTGTTGATGTCACTTCGATCAGGGAAACAAGGGACATAATTTTAGTAAATCAGCACAAAATTTCTGAACGTTTCTCCAGGAAGTTTGCAAACAGTCGAGCAAAATTGCTCTTATATTATCCTTCACGATAGTGAGAAGGGAAAGGACAGGTCCAAAGCTTGTCTGACTGGTAGCTGAAAACGAAATAATACAGACCAGGTTAGTGCAATTTTATTCAATTGTAGTCGGCCCTCTTTTCTTCTCTTTGCAGAGTTTAGTCCTGCAACAACAACAATATATTAGTGACACATCAACAGCTCAAACAAGCGTACAAACAATTCTTCAAGAAGCAACTCTCGTTTACAAACAAGGCTTGGCTGCATACGAGGTTTGTGCATAAGTATTTTTGACAGATTGTTTTGATTCATATTAAGCGACCTAAAGAGCCCAGAGAAAAGAATCCCGGACATAGACATAGCTTTCTTTCTGTTTTGACTTTGTTCTGTTTTTATTCAAAAACTTTTAACCTGAGAATCAGGTATTTTGAAAAGAATACGATCATGTAGTTTTTCAGGGGCGCTTTGGTCACAGATGGTCAAATGCCAAGGCCTTTGTGATTTCATTCTTAGATATTTATAAATCTGATAAGAAGCTGGAAAACAGCACCATTTGTGCAAGGTTGGTGCAAGCTTGCCTTTGCAAAGAACAACGAAATCTATAAATATCCTATTCAAATCAAAGTTGCATTTTTGGTGTAATTAAAACTTTCTTTGATAAAAACATTCTCTCTGCTGTAAAGAATTTTACTATAGTAGTTTATTCAACATTTTCATTACGATCTCTTATTCATTAATTTCTTCTTTCTCAATTCAAAACAGCAAAGTAAAATTCACACGACTTCAGTAACTGGAACACTTCAAGTCTCCATTTTACAATTTCTTGCGAATTCTCTTTCAATCAAAGTTCTAAATGGCCAGGGATTGGCAGCAAGGGATTTCCCCACACTCAGTTCTGACCCGTATTTCTTGGTCTCTTTGAGGCCTGACTGGAACAATGTTGGCACAAAACAGTCGCCTGTTTTAAATAGTAAGTAATATGCCCTATTCACAATGACAATTACACAGTTAATCTAAACCGGGTTAAATTTCAACCAATCAAATGTATTCGCTTTTTTGATGACCAATTAGAACGCAATAACCTGGTTTAGTTTAAGCTGGCTTAACCAAGGGTGTTAGGACACCCATGTTTTGATTGAACATTTGTTTATCTTGTTTTCATCTTCGTTGTCTTCTATGTTTCGTCTCCACTCAACTTCACCTTTACGTTTAATTGTTCACTTTCAAGAGCGGTGTAGCGATGGCAATTTTAGAAGAAGTATATCTATGGAAGGAAATGTTTTCGCTCTTCTGCAATTTGAAAAAGCGAAAAAGGCCTTGAGGCAATTTCCTATATATTTTTGCTGCGATAGACAAACAATTGCAGTTGTCTTTGGTATGGTTGAATCAATCAATCAATCAATTAATCAATTAGTTATAAATTAGGGAATAGACCCTTTAGCTATTCTACAAAGGAGTCTTGATCGAGCGATATTTTTTTAAATTTTTAACAAAAGGTGCGATTGAGCTGCGTTAGAGTTCCTATCGCTATTGTGCACATTCGAAAATTCGAAAATTCTGCAAAATGTCTCAAAATATCTTTCGATTCAGATTCGTTTTTAGAGTAGCTAAAAGGTCTATTACAACCTCAGTGATTGAATGTA
>REGL01000051.1:234184-246276 GCA_004194395.1 Aurelia aurita complex sp. Pacific
ACGATCGAAAATCGAAATAGATGGCGTTGATTACAACAAAGATTTGGATGGATTTAATATTGCTGTTGTTGATGTTCGAACAGGGATCGTTGAGTCATCTTCGAATTTTCGAATTGATATCGACCCTAATGCTGGAAGACAATTGGTTGATTTTCTCGCAAAAATTCAAAGTATTCATCAAATTTTATGGACATTTCATTATCTATTTCACTTTTAATCTCTTTAGAAAATGACAAGATGTCGGGTATGGATGAATGAATTACTGACCAAAATTTTCCGGCCACCCTGCATAAACCTTAAAGGGGCTCTGTCGTCAAAATGTAAACAAAACGATGATTTTTGCAGTTTTTTGAAAGGTGATATCACACAGGATTTTCATATTTTTTTCAAAATGAAACTTGCTGTTTGGGCATTAATCATTGTACTTCACTAAGGAACAAACCAAACATTCATATCTTCTACGATTACTCGGATATAAGTGGATTTTTAACGGTCACTTTTGGTGGCTTGGGTGAAGCCATCAAACAAACTGTAGAAAACAATGGATGAACAATGGGTAATTGGTGATTTGTGCGAGTTCACGGATTTGTTTACTGTTTGGTGACGGAGCCCCTTTAAAAAAAAGAATGTTTATGTAAACCAGTGTAACTGTTTTGGCTAGTTTGTCACTCTCCATTGCTATAGGTCAGTCTTTCGTGTAGATTCTAAAAATCGATGTTGTTTTGCGAAGTTGTGCGCCATTTACTTGTGACGTCATGATGGCGTTTGTAGGAAACCTGGAAGTATCAGCAGTCAAGTTGGCAGCCATGTTTATCACCCGTATGGACATGATACGAAGTTCTTACTTACACCATTCAATACATAATCCCGTTTCCTTCACATATCCACAATATGCTATCATCCACTAAAATTAAATTGATATATGGTTTTAATGCGCACAACTGGGGGCACAGATTTTGAGCTGACACCACTGACAAATTCTAAAATTAAGCTTGTCAGGTCAATATAAAGTGCCGAAAATTTTTGAATGATACAGTCGACGAGTTTGCCTCTCAAAGAAAGACTGGCCAAGGATAACAGTGTCCTGATAACTGATTTAAAGTTACTCTTATACTAACCCTTACATTGCAGGTCAAAAAATTGTTGCATTAGTCAAGCAAGGACAAGGAGTTGTATCATCTAATTATCGAGCTTTATTGATGGGTGAGCTAATTTCATTGGGTGCTGTCCCACCGATGATTACTGTGTCAAAAGGATCTTACGCGTTGCTTGGATACAAAAGAACAGCTCAAGAGACAGTCACGTGGGTAAAACAAGTTGGCAAAAATGAAGGACAAGGAATAAGTGAAATAAGCGAAACTGTCCCTCTTAGTGGTGAGTTTATTTATTAACAATTATAGAGTTATAAAAACACAACTGTTAAAATCAGGGAACGTTTTCGATTAGAAATCTTCTTCAGCACTATTTTCTAAAAGGACAACCGATAATTTATACCACAAGATAAACAACCTAGATTAAAAAGAAACTAAAAATATATTTTACTACAAAAAACCCCATCTCTAGTAAACATGACTACCATTGAAATTAAAACCTAGTGGGTATGAAAATGGCAGAGGAAACGCAAAGTAATTGGTTGCTTTAAAAACAGCACTTCTATTCTCATACTATTAACCCTTTTTGCAGTGCAGAAAAAATTAGATACACCGCTACGTCCCCTTCTTTCAAACATTATTTGATTTTGACATTGTTGGAAATGCTGTTTCAACAGCCTTGCCTTTCTTCTGCCATGAATTAGGAACTTCTTGTCGGATTGACTCAAACAAAAACTCAAACTCTAGCCGGGCCGCTGCAACAAAGTAGATAGGGCCTATGCAACAACATAGACCGAGACAACTAAAGCTCCTCCACACCCACACAAAGGAGCCGCAATTTTTTTGGGACACTGCAGTTGAAAAGCAAAGGGCAGCTCAAACTTTGCAAGTGAGGAGACGAAGCCTCCGATTAATTATTTTAGAATGTTGATTTCACATTGATACAGACGGCTGCTTTAGGTAGTTTATTGCTACAATTGCTATGCCTTGCACGTTGCAATTCAAGAAATCAAATGGTATTACCGTCATAAGAGATTCTGTTTTGAATGATGGCTAATTTTTCAAATAAGAGTAGTTATACACCGCAGTTATTCTTCAGCAAATATACTTGCGACAATCAAGCACACAACTGCGGCGTCTATTCGCCCAAGTTTGAACTAGTTTCTCTATCATTTTCGCCATAAAACGTAAGTATATTATGAAATAATTCTAGAATGTTTTTATTACAATAGGTTCCTTAGAAGATCTAGTCAACTCGGCAAATACGACTTTCCAAAATGCGTGGCCACAATGGAGGGAAATAAACACACAATTTGCAACATTGCGGACAGTCACTGAAAGATTCCTTCTCACAGAATCTGTTGGTGAGTATTTCTATCGATTGACTTTATCTCTATCGGTAAATACAACATATGCCTGCCTCGATATTTAACCCCCCGTGTTTTGTTTGAATTTAGCCAATCAGCAGGCTTTTCAACCAACGAATTTCATTTTCATTCAATTTCTTTTCAAATGTTCAAGCTAGATAGAGGGCCTTACCAAGGTTACATCTGTTGTTCCTAATATGAAACTGGACCTCGACATATACATGACGTTGGAGTCTTAGAAAAGAGAACCTACATTTGCAATGGATAATGGGAGGCCATCCTGGGATTTTCACATTTTCACCCCACCCCCCCGGATATGCCCCTCGATAGAAAAACCCACTCTTTGTGACTCATCTTGTCATTCTCGTTATATTCTTTCTTTTGCAGCCACAGTCGTCCAGTCTTCATTGCAATCAGCCAATTTTATATTGAAGCAAGCCACTGAATCTGCCTCAAAAGTTCTGCTTGAAACAATTCAACTAAATACGATGATTTCTGATTTTACTTTCAAATTCAGCCAAATTGTATTTCTTGTTGGAAATGCTTCATCTATGATTTCAAATGCTTCTGCAACAGGTACATTTTATGTTTGATATTAATAGGATTGGTTCCTAATCTTTAAAAAAGGTTTGTGTAAGCTTCTGCTGCCCATTTCTTCGAACTTAATGGCTTCAAAGAAACTTTAGCTATTTCGCTATAATTCTACTGTTGGAATTTGTAGAAATCTTCAATATTTCTAAATTAGAGTGTCATTTTTTAAGCATTCAAGCAAAATGTTCAACAAAATTTCAAGTCATCGTAATTTTTAAGCTTTTTGACGAAACATGAAATAATTTTCAAGAAAACCATGGTTATTCATAGTTATTTCTACAATACGGTATCAAGCAAAAGTCTTCCACTTTTCTGGTTTAGGATAGTTTAGGATTTAGAAATTCACTTTACAATTCACAGGTGGGAGAAGTGGGCATGATTGATGGGGTAATAGACGGGATTGATTTGATTGGGAATTTCCCCATCTTTTTGTTTGTTAAAATATTGCCTGACCAACACTGCTCCTAATTGCTCCGTTTTTATTTCGTAGCAACGCAAGCTGAAACGAAACTACCCCAGCAATTCAATGCTTTGAACACAGCAAAGACAACACACACACAAATGAATGCTACAAGCAAAGTGACAAATGACAGAATTTTAGCAATGGAGGCGAAACTAGCCCAGCTCAAATCATTGTCAAAGACACTTCCTTTTGCTATTCAATTTGAAACTTCAGCTTCCGTTGTTTATCAATTACAAGGCTATACAATCAGCACAAGCAACGTTCTGTACAACAGTATTGCATTCGATATGAAGACAAATGCTACAAATGGGGTTGTTTTTTATGTTCTTTCACAGCCAGGGAAAATGGTAAGTTTAATCCTTGGAAAAGAACATTCGAACTTCGTATTGCAAATGCTTTTGTTAGTCTGTTAGAAACTTCAGATTCAACCGTCTCTCAGACAAGGGAGTGAAACGCAAAATATCAACAAGTCTGCTATATTTAAACAATTTTTGATTTTACTTATCTAGTTGTTGACTTGATTTATTGTTTTGACAAAAGAAGAATATATCTAATCCTGTGCTACCAGAACTCTATTTATCTACTAGAGAAGCTGAGAGACACATGTGTATCAATGCTCTGTGCTGAACTTGGAATTGAAAATTTTGTTTGGTAAAATCACTCATCATTTAGACATAATGAAAATGCTGGTAAGGGGTTTGTATGGGAACGGGAATTCCATATTCGATTCCGGTCTATGATATATTTGCCATTGAAATTTGAATTAAATGAAATTGTCAGTTTCAGAAATAGAATTTAAGTTTCGATGGCAAGTAAATCATGAAGCAGAATCGAACGTGGAATTCTCGTTCTCATACAAAACCCTTGACTTGACAACTTGACAGAATTTCTCTAAATTTTGAGTCTAAATGATTAGTAATTTCTTCAAAACGATTTTCAGATCTAAGTTAGACTTTGACTGATAGATTAACGTCTCAGCTTCGAATATCGGCTAAATATTAATTAGTCCAAAGCCGGGCAAATGTATTCATTTATTTTGACTTGTTTGGTATTTCAATCATTGTTTTTCTAGCCACACAGCATTGGTGTTTATCTGCAAAATGGATATTTATACTTGATCTACCATCTTGGATTTGGTCAAACAGTCATCAGAAATTCAATGAGAGTAACAGCCAATCAATGGTATTCTGTCTACATTGCAAGGTAAATCTTTCAGCTATTCTAAAAAAGAATCTGAAGCGAACGATATCTTTATTCATTTTAAAGAATTTTCGAATGTGCACTAAAGTGATAGGAGCTCTAACGCCAATCAATCGAACACTTCGTCTAAAAATGTATAAAATCAGTGCTCGATCCAGACTCTTTTGTAGCTTATGGCGATTTTGCACAGAGAATAATAATCCAAAGTATCTGCGACAATCTTGGTGATCTTACTTTGGTAGAGGATTTGTTCTATTTTTCTAACGCCGAATATTTGAAAGTTTTAATCATAGAAATGTGGTTTTAATGGATATCAAAAGTTCCATCACATTTCATAGACATAGACAAGGAAGTACTGCAATCAAACTTACACAGAAGCTGCAATCAAACTGGCTGCCATTAAAAACACAAGGCTTTAGTCACATGTGCGGGTTATCCCGTTCTTTCCAATTGATTACAAAAATCTTGTACAGCACCTTGAAATTAGTAAATTAAACTTTCTCTGGTTTCCAAAATATTTCATTTATTTGTAATCATTGTATTTACTGTTTTTCCCTCAAGACAAGGTAAGCGAGGAATATTGTCATTACGTGATGCCAATGGAAACACAGTGACAGCTCAAGGAGAATCGATTTATTCTGCAGATTCAAGCACAATGGATTTTTCATCATCTAGTCGTGTCTATCTGGCTGGATTTTCACCGGGTTTTATGGTATGATTATTCATTTTTTTATTCTTTACCTATTGGCATATGCCCTTTATCTCTTTTTTATTCTAAACTAAGAATTTGACCAGATTCTGAATTCCTATGTCTTAAAACATGGCCTAGATCTGCAGCAGGAACCGGTGATCGATATATTCCTTTGGCTGGTTATTTTTGGGGGCTGACGCCTCAAACCCCCACTGGTTCGGTAAGTATACTTCAAGCTAAGTACTGATGCATTTTCAATGCAGAATTGGTACAACATTGAAACACGGGGAAAGTCAAAATGTGGCCGCTAAAGTGCAAACTAGCCCTTGTTTTTACTAGATAATTGGATAACTATCAAAATACATGGTTCATAATTTCTCGCATGTCTCACTTGATATATGTTCCTTACAGACGAGCCTCGTGACATTATATGGCCAGTACAACGGAGTCATCGACAACTTGGTTATTAACAACATCAAATATAACCTATGGAGCTATACCTCTTATTCAGGAAACCCCTTTTACGCCATGACACAAAAAGGATTCAGGGCAGTAGTAACAGGAAACTGGATAAGTCTTTTTGGCAATGGATTTTTACGTCATAGTATTGGAAATTTCCAAATTAATTCAGCATCGTCGGAGATTCAAATTGATTTTCGTAGCCTTAAAGACAATGCGGTGATCCTTGGCGTTACTGATTCTACTGGTAGTCTGGTTTATGGATTGTATTTAGTTGGAGGCAAATTGTTATTTCAATTTTCTACTGGTGTCGGACAAAATTCTGCCCTTGTCACTAACAGGTATGCTTTTACGGACTTCCTTGTTATAGTATAGGTAGAAATGAACCCTATATGACATTGACATGAGAATATACATGAAACACCAGGTGTCCTTATAAGATGTAGAAATAATTGAAAAATCTTTGTTCAAGTTAACTATCGACGAACGTTTTGAAGGAGACTAGCTATTAATTTAAGCTAAGTTCACATTGCTGGATCCAACCAAATCTGTATTCTATATCGGCATACCTGGTATGCTACGTCCATTCGATACCAACACAATTCTGTAACTGCAAACAAATTTGACGGTGCCAGAACTTTTGCTAGTCCTTACATGATACCGGAAAATTTGAAAACAATAAAAACTTGACAGTGCTAATCTCTTTGCATTCTCCGCGACAAAGAGACTTGCTAATCTCTTTGCATTCTCCGCGGCAAAGAGACTGTATTTTTCATCACAAGAAAGTTTTCTGGGCCCAAAGAATCAATCTGCCTCGTATTGAAAGCGCAGCGAAACGTTCCATTCATAACGTCATTTTCAAATCGTGCCCATTAGGGCTCCGTTTTCAAAATCTATCGTTTTCAAATTCTGTTGGCACAATTTTCATGTGAACAGGTGGCCTATCCGTAACAATTTTGTTCCATTTTTTAACTGTACCGATATCATAACGTAGTCTCAGTAGTCTTTTAGCCATCCACGTTATGAAATGATCCAATTATCTCATAACAGAAATACTTATATTGATGGAAGATGGTACAAAGTGAAAATGATGCGGACGTCTATCAATGCTACATTGTCCGTGTCTCTTATTGGCTCAACCGACCCATTGCATACGGAAACGATCCATGTATTTGCCAGAACAAAATTACCACAGGGTGTCCACATTCTATTTGGTGCGCCACCTACAACCAAGTGAGTCTTCATTATTTTATTCATTACATATATTTCACACAGAAGATGTCACGAAATGCCCCTTTTTATGGCTGCTATGGAGGAGCTATGCGTTCTATTGTTCAGTCCTTGATACAATTGGATAGGATAGGCTTCAACTTAGAGCTTGAGACCTTGTTTTAGCTAATGTGACAAGTGATATCATAGGGCTCAAATCTTTAAAAAGGTCGGTGTAAAATTCTATTACGATTTTCTTTGAAATAAATGGCTTGGAAGGAACTTAGGGTTTTTTGCTGTAAATCTGCCGTGGAAATTAATTGATATCTTGATTGATGGTGGAATTTATTAAATGTCATCAAACTTCTAAATCCTAAACCAGAAAAGCTACAGATTTCTGCTTGCCACCATATTGTAGACCTTCATAAACTATGCTTTCCTTGAAGGTCATCTCGTTTTCCCTTTATTGGTTTAGGATTTACGATGACTTAAAGTTTTTTTAAATTTTTCTTCAGTTTTTTTCAAAAATAATTAAATTGCCGCCATTTTGAAAAAATAAAAATATCAAAAAATGTCCACGGCAGATTTACGGTAAAGTACCATAAGTTCCTTTCAAGCCATTCAATGCCAAGAAAAATGTCATAAAATGTCCACGGCAGATTTACGGTAAAGTACCATAAGTTCCAAAAAAAAAAAAAAAAAAAAAAAAAACTATGCTTTCCTTGAAGGTCATCTCGTTTTCCCTTTATTGGTTTAGGATTTACGATGACTTAAAGTTTTTTTAAATTTTTCTTCAGTTTTTTTCAAAAATAATTAAATTGCCGCCATTTTGAAAAAATAAAAATATCAAAAAATGTCCACGGCAGATTTACGGTAAAGTACCATAAGTTCCTTTCAAGCCATTCAATGCCAAGAAAAATGTCATAAAATGTCCACGGCAGATTTACGGTAAAGTACCATAAGTTCCTTTCAAGCCATTCAATGCCAAGAAAAATGTCATAAAATTTACACCCACCTTTTTAGAGATTTGAAAGATTTGAGCCCTATGCTACAAGTGATTGCTGATTTATGGCACACGAAAATCGAAAATGCGATAGCTTCAAAAACAGCATTTTCTATGTTCTCCAAAACTGTCAAATAAAATCAAGTGAATTCTTTAAGAAAGGTTCATTGCTGTGTTGGAAGTTTTCTACGGTTTAAAAAGGGCGAATTATATTATTTACCGATGACACGAGAACATTTACTAATATATTTTGTTTTGGTTTTCAGCTCTGCAGGTTTACCTGCTTCTGGCATATATGCAGGCGATCTTCGAAACCTTTATTTGACGAACACTCTAACGAATCAGTTGCAATTGAGAAGTTTTAATTCATCGCTATACAAGTTATCAGAATCAGGAATCAGTTATTACGGCATGTTCGATGGCCAGGTAATCTATCTTTATTATTTTATGTCGTATCTTATTTGTCTGCTTCCGAGCGTGGTTGATAAAACCTGAAACCTGGCGGGAGCCTATGAAAACTTCTGTGCAGCCCGGCATAAAATTAGTTGTCATTACTTAGATGACCGTTATTTGCAAAATGAGGTCGTTCAAATCCTGTTTTCTGATTGGGACACAAAGGCGACAAGATTTTGTCGCTGATTGAGATTTTTTCCAGTTTTACAGCTTTTATAACTCTCAAAATGGCTTAAATCACCTGCCATTTTTTCTCAAAACCATCGAACCTAAAAGGCCACAAAAAGCAGTTTTCCAGAAGTGCTCTACCATAGACTTTAACTTTACTTTAACGCCATTACTGAGCATCGCTTAAAGCATTTTGCTCAATTAAATAAAATAAGTTATAAATTGGCCACCACAAAATGTGAAGATGGGAGGAATCTCAGGAAGAAAAATAGAACTAGTTATCAGTACGTCGATGAATGTTTCTTCAAATTCTACAAGCCATAATTGCAGAAAACGCCTCTCTAAGCCATATTCTGATCAGCACACAAAGGTGACAAAAACTTGTCACCGATTGAGATTTTTGTCCGATTTTACAGCTCTAAGGAAACAAGGCCCTCAGTAAAGCGATAGCAACAACATCAATCCAATTCAATTCAATGAGATGAGATTGAACGGAAGTTGAGGGTCCTTGTGGGTTGTAAGGCTGTTACAGATGCTGCTTCATATCGTATTCACTTGGGACTGTCATTCAGCCCCCGTCCAAACATTTTCTGGCTCACCAGGTGTTTAGATATTTGGAAGAAGAGCCATGTATAGACAGACCCGTACCTGTCCAGCATCGTCGGCAACCTGTGGGACATTACAAAAGAATCTGAATCGAACAAATATTTTGATGCATTTTGTGCAATTTTCGAATGTCATTGTCAACCATAGTGACAGAAGCTCTAACGCCATTCCATCGAACCTTTCACATAAAGATGTATAAAACTGTCGCTAAATCCAAACTGATTTTTAGATATAATGTTTTCCCAGAGATTGTTTACTATGAAGTACAATTTGTTTCAAAAATGATATTTTTTTTCTAAATCAAACTAAAATTTTACAAAAACAGAACATGGTTACAGGACGATACCACAGGGAGAATGAGAATAAATTGCAACCCCGTGGCTTTAACATATAACATAATACATTTACATGAAAATAATTAACTAAACTACAGCATAAACTAAAGCTACAAAAAGAACTTTGTAATGGTATTGTCAACACATTAACGTAAGACGCTTTTTTCGTTTGTTGCAGGCTGTGCAAGGCGCAAGGTTTTATGGCTACATGTGGTGGGCTGGTTTTGGTTCATACTCTTCATTGATACCTGGATCTACAACGATGTTCAAGTCAATGTCCTTTGTCTTTAAAACCAATCAACTGACTGGAATTATCATGTATAACAATGAAAATGTAAGTCTGCTGTTAAGTGATAGAGTGATTACGAAACCTGGACGGCAACGCCATCTAGAACTAGACTGACTACATGATTCCTTGTATTCGCTCAATGTGTTTTATTTCTTTTTTAGCACTCATACAAGGACTCACAACGAAACAGATTATAAATAAACGTCCGCATCCTACAAACATATCTGGGCCAACATAAAGAAACTTAAAGATTCTAAACATGGACTAAAATCTGAAGAAAAATCCATCATGTAGAGATTGAAATTCTACAAAACATCTGAAATAAAAATCGATCGAGTTCTTTTCTTCCAGATTATCGTATTTACCCAATCAGCGCCGCGACAGTTTGCCTTTAAAGAACCATCATCATCCAGGGTCCTTTGCTGGCATGCTGAAAGTTGAGACGGTCTGAAAATCAAATTTGAAAATCAAATTTGAAAATCAAATAAAAAAAAACGGGAAATATCGATCTACACTGCAGTAGTTAAACTGATAGACAAATCAACGAAAATCAAACTTTTATATTATTTCCGCTACTGCCGTGCCGATCCATATTTTCAGCTTAGGCCAAATTTGATTTTCAGGCTGTCTGAAATTGCAGCGTGCCTGCAAAGGAGCCTGGGTGACAATGGCTCCTTAACTCGATGCTTTTCTTTTTGTCATTTCAGAATCAATATTTAAGAAATCAAGGAATATTGGTCTATTTCTACATGGCTCTGTTTGGTGGAAATCTTGTTGTTACACTCCATGATAGCAACTTCGCAACACTAACACCTTTTTTGAGCCAAAATCTAACCTTAAGTGATGGAAGATGGCACAATATCTCACTTACTTATCAGGCATCAAGGTATGAATTTTTTATTCAAACTTGCATCAGGGGAAGTTCCCAAAATATGCATGAAGTTTCAAAATCGTACCTAATCACCAAGAAATTTTATTATTGTACCGTAATTCCTCGAATAATCGCTTTTGCTTTGCAAATTTTCTATCATTTACATGACAACATCAACATCTAGTCGTCTAATTACGTTAGGTAACTAACTGAGTTACTTGCCAGTTTTCCAACCCAACATTTTGCGGAAGGTTGAAACCAGACGTTACGCAGTCTTTTGGTGAAACAGTTGAAGTTTCGTACAGGAAGCCTTTGTCACAAAGTTTGTAGAAACAGGAAACTTGCAGTGGCCTTTGATTCAATGTGGTTTGAAGCTTGAGGCAAGTCTGACTCACTCGTATGTTTCAAACATATCTTAATAGGATTTGCATCAGTTTTATTGCAAGTTACAATTTGTTTATTCATATAGAATATTATAATAAATCTTACATTCGACTATACTTCTCTAATCACTGTGTAACGCTCCAGGGACGATACCATGGGGCGCGAAAGACAATGACTACCCCATGACCAATACATAAAGACACGCAAAGGACCCTGGTTGACAAGGGCTCTTTAATTTCAACCTTGAAATTCTTTTTTTCATTGACAGTTTCAACTACCAACTATTTGTTGATGGTCGATCAATACACACAGGATGGTTTGGGAATTTCAGAAGAGAAATTGCAGCCAGTACCCCAAGTTATTTTGGTGGAATTCCAACAACAATTAATATTCCTTTTGCTGTTCCCACATTGCTTTCTCTGGCTATGGATGTCAAGAATCTCATTATAAATAACAGGTTTGTGTATTGCTTTCTGGTACATTCTGTTTTTGAGGAGCAGACCCACAATATAATTTGCAAAATTTTTGAACCACCCCAGAATTTCGGTCTTTTTGTGCCTCCGTTTACATCCTTCCATCCTCCTATAGTTAATGTTGCAATACCACACAAATGTCACTGAGCCACGCTAGCCTGTTGGCTCAAGAAAGTACTTTTCAAACATCATTGATATCAGAGTCCAGGAAAATGGTTAATCTTCCTTGGGACAAAAATGTACTGTCGATGGAACCTTCCCCATATTTTAGTGGAAACTGGGTGTGTTTAGGGCGTGAAATAAGTTATTTCTTTATTTTCGGAAACCTTCCTCACGGTCAGTGACCCCGGGGGGGGGGGGGGGTTCCTTCACTTTCAATTGTACGGGGAGGGGCACTCCAAGAAAAAATTTTTTCACCCGGCTTTAGAAATTTTCCCTC
>REGL01000051.1:246292-273083 GCA_004194395.1 Aurelia aurita complex sp. Pacific
AGCAAAATCTCAAAATGGATAGTTGGTAAAACGAGACTAAAATGCAAAACATTTCAAAAGTTTCGTTTAATTGACATTCAGTGCTTCTTCTTTCTTGGGCAGAAATCTCAGCTCTAACAAAGGCAGTTAAATATTTAAAAAAAATTTTCTCTTTTGGCAACTAAAATAGGCCCACTTTTTCCGACGAGCGGGAAAAATGGGTCTATTTTCAAAACGTGTACAAAATCGGAATATGAAAGGCTGAATGATTAACAAAATTAATGGACTTACATTTCCCAACTATTCTCTATTCAATAAAATCACAGTCTTTGCCTTTTAACGCAAGCAATCCCGTTCCCGCAACGAAAATAAAAACTACGGTCATTATGCTGTAATCCACCATCCCCGGGGGGGTTACTTGACTTTCAATTGTACGGGGAGGTGCACTCCAAGAAAAAATTTTTTCACCCGGCTTTAGAAATTTTCCCTCGAAATGATAGCCGGCTTTAGAAAAAATCGGCGAAAAGCATACCCCCAAAACGTAAAAATCGGCGAAAAGCATACCCCTAAACGTAAAAATTCGTCGAAAAACAATGAAATAACACGTTTGACAACCGGCTTTAGAAAAATTGCCTTCTTTTGATACCCGGCGTTAGAAAAAAGAGGCGAAAATGATACCCGGAAAGGAGTGCACATGGCGTCAGCAAAATATACTAAGTACCCCCCCCTTGGGTCAGTGACCCTGTGACCGTAATGTTTTTCGGACTCTGATGGAGGGAAGGGGGACCAAAATGTGATTTTTTCAAGGTAACTCGACAATTTTTGACAATGATGATTGCAGATAAAAAATCATCATGATGATGATGATGAATCGATGACCTTTATTACCCAACAGGGTAATACCAAATCCATTTCTGTTCTTCCTTTGCAGTAACAAAAAATAATGAGATTTAAAATTGAGAATGATTCTCTTCCTATTCCAACAAATACTGTTTGATTACAGGGTACAGAACTTCCATCAAAGCATTTCCTTCGGTGTTTCATATGCAGGAGTTATGCCAAGTTTGTTTGCACCCCAACCCACCGGCCCAGCCCCTACATGTGGAGCCGGATTCCCCACATTTGTCGCGTCTACTGATGTCAATCAAGTTGGATTCAGTCAGTTTCCTTGGACTGGCAGCCAAGGTTATATTGGATATCAACTTAACCAAGCACAGAGACAATTTTTTAAATCAAGGTGAAATAAGTTGATTTCTCTTCCTCGTTTTTCGGTAGCTAAGAAGTTTCTCTTCCTCGTTTTTCGGTAGCTTTTCTCTTCCTCATTTTTGGGTAGCTACATTTTGCCTACTCACCTGGGGGTCTACCTTGGTGAAAAACAATATGGATGTGCCTGCCAAGGAAGTATCTCAGGATCTGTCCTAGAACAAAATCAGCAAAATATTAGAAACATAATACCTGTCCTGGAACGAGGTTGCAGTAAAGTAGTTTGAGTCAGTGTTCTTTCGTAGTTTCTTCAAACTGTCCGGAAAAATTAGCTACATACTGAAATTCCTGTCCTGGAGCCAAGGTACAAAAAATATCATTCTGTACCGGATTTTTCACTGAAATTGAGACCCCATTCCATCGGCAGGCACATCCCCAGGTACTTAATCTTTTAAGTAGACACTACGGGCCTGCTCATAACGGGTGAGTCATAAAAATGTTAGACGTTGGAGAGCCTTTAACTTTCAGAATTGTGACCAGGAGCCCTATGCCCTTAGGAGCCCTATGCCCTTAGGAGCCCTATCCCCTTAGGAGCCCTATCCCCTTCTAACCCTTATCAAGCCCTGATGTGTAAATTTTACAATCTATCATAGAGGATCGTAACCAAGCAAGGTAAACCAACTAAATGTTGTCATCTAAAATGACTTACTACCTGCACAATGATGATCAGTTTTGAGGAATCTGTTGAACACGTAGCAAATTACAGGCTTTGAAACATGTTAACACTTTGTGATTCACCAGGCATATTTTCTTTCTCAGTTTTGTAGTGACACTGGACTTCAAGTCAACGTCAAAGGATGGTATCATTTTTTATGCAGCAGATAATGACACAAATCCAGCACAATATGTTTCTTTAGAACTGGTTAATGGAAGACTCGAATTTAAATTTAGTTTAGGAGCAAAAAGTTTGAAGATTTCTACAACGAACGATTATGCTGATGGGAACTGGCATTTGGTATGTAATATTTTGTCCTTTGATCTAATTAGCCAATCAAACACTAAGAATAGGCACCTGGTCTAACCTTATTAAGAACGTTGCAATCTGATTGGATGAGCCCGAAATCCGGCGCAGATGCTTTGAGTAGTCTCTATTCTGAAGCTGTTTTGTCATGAGTCTCAGTTTGAAGCCATAAACTTCATTTAATATCAATGCGGAAAGACGAAACTCATGTGATCAGTAGCCTACCTGAAGCCTCAATACTCCTCCGCGAATGCACGCAGGCTAGTAGTCAGTTCAGTCAAAACCTTTGGTATAATTGTCTTATAATTTGTGGGCAGAAACGCCGCAACACAACGAAGAAACAACAGCAAATGTGCATGAATTTAAAGATAATACCGGGTGTGCCAAAATAAACTATGCATGTTTGGCAGGCCACAATAAATGGTACACTGGACCGATTTTGAATATTTATGACTTAATCGTTAGCAGAAAGCCTGAATTAAATAATGGAATTTTTTGCAATTTTATTCATTTTCAGTTTTTAGCGCTAGAAGCGAGTTTCCTAAACTTTTAGTTTTTGTAAACACTGAAAACGATAAAAAACATCAATCAAGTTTTCCAAAGAATCGACATGAATAGACAAAGAGAGAACTTGTTCGTGGCAATTTTGTGATTTAGAAATCGACCAATTGTAATCTTTTGATGTTGAATCTTTTAAAATTTGATCGACGTTTTTTGATCGTTTTCAGTGTTTTCGAAAACGAACATTTTAAGAAACTCGCTTCTAGCTCTAAAAACTGGAAACAAAAAAATTTGCAAAATATCCCAGTATCTAATTCAGGATTTCTGCTAATGATTAAGTCATAAATCTTCAAAATCGGTCCTGTGTACGATTTATTGTGGCCAGCCAAACGTGCATAGTTTATTTTGGCGCACCCGGTATATTTCCAACATTTCGTCCGGCCATGCAGGACTTCTTCAGGGTTGTCATTTTCTTATATATAATTCAGTTGTTTGTACGCGTGGCTATGATTCTTAAAATGTCCACGTAGATTTTGATTATAAATATAACATAGCCTTGAATATAATAATGTAAGACGTTTCGGGCATAACCCTTCATCAGTAATAACGAAGCAGAGTCAATTTCTTGTCTGTCATTTTTAGATTCACATGCTACGTATCACCACATTTGCAGCAATTTTATTGCCAATTTCAAAAGAATATCAAAGTAGTATTATATCATCTGCATCAACTGAAATTTTGATAAATACGCCTGTTTACATTGGTGGCCTACCATCTTCAGTGAACGCTTCCTCATTCAACAATCGCAAATTTGCATTTAATGGGTGCCTAAGAAGATTTGAAGTTGCTTCATCATTTCAATTCTTTTCTCTAAATCTGGCTGCACCTCAAATTGGGGGATCCAATACTGGTACTGGTTCATGCCCTGTTAATGTGGAACCCGGAACATTTTTCAATGGGTCAGGCTGGATATATTATGGTAAGAACCTAAACCCCAACAGTGAAAGTTAGTAAGTCCATATTCCTAGAGTTAAGGTCTTCTGGGGTAAAATGGGTACGTTTGAGGTAAATTGGGATGGGCGAAAAAATTGTTTAAATTTTGCTAAAGTCTTTGTTCAAAATCTTTGTTCACAGTTTTCCTCTGGCTACAACTGCTCGAACTACCCTCCTTGACATAGTAAATGTTGTTTTAATAGTTCAAGGTATACTGTTTTCCATCGATTTTGATTAGTTTATTGGTACATTTTTATATAGTAGACTAGATTATTTATTTATAATCGATGTAAAATAAATTTACNAGAATCGACATGAATAGACAAAGAGAGAACTTGTTCGTGGCAATTTTGTGATTTAGAAATCGACCAATTGTAATCTTTTGATGTTGAATCTTTTAAAATTTGATCGACGTTTTTTGATCGTTTTCAGTGTTTTCGAAAACGAACATTTTAAGAAACTCGCTTCTAGCTCTAAAAACTGGAAACAAAAAAATTTGCAAAATATCCCAGTATCTAATTCAGGATTTCTGCTAATGATTAAGTCATAAATCTTCAAAATCGGTCCTGTGTACGATTTATTGTGGCCAGCCAAACGTGCATAGTTTATTTTGGCGCACCCGGTATATTTCCAACATTTCGTCCGGCCATGCAGGACTTCTTCAGGGTTGTCATTTTCTTATATATAATTCAGTTGTTTGTACGCGTGGCTATGATTCTTAAAATGTCCACGTAGATTTTGATTATAAATATAACATAGCCTTGAATATAATAATGTAAGACGTTTCGGGCATAACCCTTCATCAGTAATAACGAAGCAGAGTCAATTTCTTGTCTGTCATTTTTAGATTCACATGCTACGTATCACCACATTTGCAGCAATTTTATTGCCAATTTCAAAAGAATATCAAAGTAGTATTATATCATCTGCATCAACTGAAATTTTGATAAATACGCCTGTTTACATTGGTGGCCTACCATCTTCAGTGAACGCTTCCTCATTCAACAATCGCAAATTTGCATTTAATGGGTGCCTAAGAAGATTTGAAGTTGCTTCATCATTTCAATTCTTTTCTCTAAATCTGGCTGCACCTCAAATTGGGGGATCCAATACTGGTACTGGTTCATGCCCTGTTAATGTGGAACCCGGAACATTTTTCAATGGGTCAGGCTGGATATATTATGGTAAGAACCTAAACCCCAACAGTGAAAGTTAGTAAGTCCATATTCCTAGAGTTAAGGTCTTCTGGGGTAAAATGGGTACGTTTGAGGTAAATTGGGATGGGCGAAAAAATTGTTTAAATTTTGCTAAAGTCTTTGTTCAAAATCTTTGTTCACAGTTTTCCTCTGGCTACAACTGCTCGAACTACCCTCCTTGACATAGTAAATGTTGTTTTAATAGTTCAAGGTATACTGTTTTCCATCGATTTTGATTAGTTTATTGGTACATTTTTATATAGTAGACTAGATTATTTATTTATAATCGATGTAAAATAAATTTACAACAGCAACAACAACAACAACAACAACCTATTTTACCCAAGCCTACCCATTTTACCTTTGCAGACCTTGCAATTCATCTACTTTCAGTTCATTTTGATTCAGTTCTAGTAACGTGTACAACGATTTACTATTGATTACTGATCTAATGACAACAGTAAACGCTGCATTGATATAACAGCAGTCATATTTGATTTACGATATTAATCGCTTGGAATACTTTAAAATATCTCCGGTCGTAATTTCTGTCTGTGAACTTTTCAATATTCTTAACTGCAGAAAAGATGCATTTTCTTTAATCTTCTTTTCTTCCAGCAAACGATTTTGAAATTGGTGAAAACTTCACAATTGGAATGAATTTCAAAACAAACAAGCGCTCTGGTTTATTTTTTTATCTCTTCACAAATGATACAAGCCGAGGTGCCGGTAAGAAATACATAACATTTATAGACCTTTTGCCGTTAGAAACTCCCCTATTTGTTAAATTTTTAAAATGTTCCCATCCCCAAGCCTTATGAAGACCGCCCTGTAACTAATTTCATTGGCAGTGTGAGCAAATATTTTCCTTGGTATAGGCTAAATCGATTAAAGCTGCTGTAAATAGCACTTTAATCTTTAAACATTTATCCCCAGCTAGACCCCCATTTATGAATTTTTCCACCCTCAATTATCGAGACTACCCTTTTCCATGTGATAGCGGAGAGTTCTTCTTTTGATTATATATTTTGTTTATCTTGCAGACAGTAATAGCACCACTGCTAAGTACTTTGTCGTCGAATTGAAGGAGGGCAAGGTACAGTTGTATTTGATTGTACATCTCTTCTTGTTACTTTTTCTTTGATAAAGATGGTAAAAGTTCGTTGGAAAATGGTTGAATTTGTCGACTCTGTGCTAAGCATACCGTAAAAGCCCTATTGCACCCTTGGGGCGGCATATTCAATGTTGTAGAAACCAGAGGGGCTTAAAAGAGAGGGGCTTATTCACAAAGTAATCTGATGTGTGATAGCTTGTTAGTTGTTGTACCCCATATTTTGCGGAATCTACAAATAAGTTTACGAGTCAAATACGCAAACTCGACCCAGTTTTTATGAATAGATATAAATCTTTGATAGTCTCTGGGATGAAGCTCTAAAAAGAATCATTAAATGAAATAAGATTGATGACGAAGAAAACAAACTCCGTTACCTGGCAAGCATGATATCTCGATGGGAAATTATCAAAGGGTAAGACATTTTTAAATGAAAAGAACTGGTTGAGTAACCCTACAACATACTACTGTACTGTTTTGATAAAACTGAATTACCATGGTTAATCGCTGTATGCTTTATTTTACTTCTTTTTATCTTTCAGATTGAAATGCACTACAAACCGATTTTGAATGAACCATCTCAAATGTTTTCATGGACAGACCCAAATTCAAATTCCTCTTATTTATTATGTGACCAACAATGGCATAATCTTCAGATCAAGAAGAATGGAAACCTCATTTCAATCACTGCTGATTCTTATGTAACAAATGTGCAAACGAGGCAAAGTGGAAGCATTGCTGGCCATTTGTATATTGGTGGAATTCCTGGTAGGTTCATAAGACTTTCCACCTGTTTCCCTTATTTCCCTGTGCCCTTCGACTTGAAGCTAAGACTTTCCCGAAGCATTCATCATTGTTTCCCTGTGACCCAGATGTTTTAGATGCATCCAAGCGTGGTTTTTTCGATGTCTGGTCTTTTGCCTTGCCTGTGTCGACAGGACGACCTAAAAAATGAGAAAGTGCGTTTAAATAATGGTTCTGATAAGAACGTATGAAATCGCTACAAGCAAGAGTTGCTTTACTTTCCTCTCACAAGATTGATTAGTAAGCAACTAGTTTTTTGGGTCAGGCTTGCCCTTGACATCTATTGCTGTTCTAGCGGTAGGTTTTTGGGGTCTTTGCAAAACTGCATGCACGCTACAAGTTTCAAGTCGAAAATGATAAAGATTTATTTGAATACAACCATGGGTAGTTAGACACTGCTGGCGTGCTTCTATGGAGGAGCGCTGGATAATATGTATCTGCGGAGGAAATATTGTTTGTTACTGCGGAGGANAGCTCCGAATATCTTTCCCAGCTTCCTACGCAGCTCTTATTTCAGACAACTTATTTAAAATCTTTCTGAAATGATTTACAGAACATAAAACGTACTTTGTTCACAACTCACATTTCAATCCTTCCATTTTAGGGGAAATATTGAAGCCTGGAGGTGCTGTAAGATATTTTGATGGTTGTTTGAAATCTTTCGTTTTCAACACAAGACGATCAATGTACGATGCAAGATTTGGCCAAAATGTGAAGATTGGTTGCCCGAAGTAGATGTATCTTTGTGTACGCTGATGCAGCTTTGGTGATAGATGAAGCTAATCATCGGCGTAGGGGAAGATAAAATTTGGGGGGGCTGCCCGACAAAAAATCCATTGTTTGAGAAAATTTTGCCCGACTTGAGGCGGATTTCTGCCCGATTGTGGCTGATTTTTGCAAATTTTTCTGACGTTGGGGGGGCTGCAGCCCCCCCTAGCCCCCTATCTCCTACGCCTATGAAGCTAATTAGATGAATGTAGATGTACACAGGGGTACAGGGTGATCCAAGCTTGATGTTGCTGTAATAGAGAGAAAACTGTAAGAACGATCTTTTGTAGATTTATAGACAAGTGATGTTCCAGAATATAAGCATGGAAGTTGATGGAAAATGAAGTAAAC
Source organism: Aurelia aurita complex sp. Pacific (assembly GCA_004194395.1). Lineage (NCBI taxonomy): Eukaryota > Metazoa > Cnidaria > Scyphozoa > Semaeostomeae > Ulmaridae > Aurelia > Aurelia aurita complex sp. Pacific. The sequence continues at coordinate 254,220 of REGL01000051.1, forward strand.
TTTGCCTTGTGCTTTATTCTGCAATCGGTGAAATATCTTTGAAACTATTCATGGAAAAGATTCAATACAGCAAGTGGACAATCGTAGGCTTTCTTCCCACGATACTTCAGGTAGAATTTTAGTAGGATTTTGAGTGGTAATTGTTCTTCGGGACAATACTTCATGGTCTTCACGAGTTTCCCTTTACAAATGCACCAAAGGGTATCTTTCGAAATTTTCATATCATCATGAGCAACCACGTTTTAAAAAATATGAATTATGTATGAAATGAAAACATGAAACTGACTTGTAAGAAGAGAAGCAGTCAGGTAATAGTTTAGCAGTATTATGGCCATGTTTTTCAACTGTTTAGCAGTTTTTGAGCAGAAAGAGAACCTGACCTTGACAGAACTGTTACCAACTTTGTCCCCAGGGCTTTTTGTCATATCGAGATCCCAATATGACAAAAGGCCCTGGAGGTTAAATTTTTACCAGTGCAAAGAATCATGTAATAGAAGTAGAATGGCCACAGTACTGCTAAGATCAGCAGCACTAGGCTAGTATCGAACCGACGATTAGACCTTCTCACTATTCTGAATCTCCCTGCTGGGAAAGAAGCAGAATCGAACGATATTTTGCTTCGTCTTGTAGACTCCATCGAACTTCGCGTATAAAACAATGCATAAAAAATAATGCTCGATCCAGGCTCTTTTGTAAAACAACCTCACAACATGCACCAAACGCAACACATGTGTTTTCTTTTGTAGAATAGCTTAATGGTCTATGATTATGATGAGAAGAAATTTATTGAGTGAGTGAGAGCATAGTAAATTGGTGAGAGCGAGTGAGTGATTGATTGATTGATTGATTCTCGCTGGAAATATCATAGCGAGGCGAGCCTCGGAGAGTGCATTCACACTTCTGGGCCTAAATCAATATGGCTGCACATGTGCTCCGCTTATTTCATTGAACTACTTGCCAATAGACGAGGATAGCAAAATGAAATCAAGTAACATAAAAAATGAGAAGGAGCATGATGAGAAAGAAGAAACGTCAACGCAAAATATTCTTCCATTCTTTTGGGATTTAGCGTCGAATGATGAAGAGAAGAGGATAGGCCGTGTTGTTGATCTTGTTTCCACGTTGAAAATAAAATCAAAGAAACGTGATGAAGAAACCAAAGTAGAAAAAGGGGTGAGTATAATTGAAGATAAACAAAGGAATTATTTGAAACATGACAAATATTTCTATCTTTTTGGTTCAGTTTCAACACACCACGCACAGGTAAAACAGTGGTGGAATCCTTTTTTGCAATCACTTGCACTGTAGTGACTGTAACGATTCATCGGTTCTAGTTCAAAAGATTGTGCAGGCCCATAGTGAACTCTCAAAAAGAAAAGGACGACGACTGATTTTACACTGATCTNAGAATTTGCTTGTCCAGGGTCCCTAATATTTCCAGCTTTTCTTTCAGCTGCATCTCGATTTGTCGCAAGCTTTTTTCGTCATCATTCCCATCTTCAATCTTGGCTATGATTTTCGACGTGTATCCCCGATGTCCTCCTCTAATTTTCTTCAGTTTCAAGAGTTCTCCCATTGTTTCTTTTACTTGCAAATCCGTTTAGCTTCGGTGGACCAGATGTAGTGACTGTAACGATTCCTCGGTTCTAGTTCAACAGATTGTGCAGGCCCATAGTGAACTCTCAAAAAGAAAAGGACGACGACTGATTTTACACTGATCTTGATTCTCCAAAACTCTATGACGATCTGACTAAGAACACGTGTACAAAGTATTTAAAGCTTCTACACGGAACTTACGATTTAATCAACCAATGAAAATCATTTTTAGCTTTTACGTATAAATGAATGTTCTATTTGAATGTTCTAACAGAGTCTCCACAGGTGGTAATTATACATTGCAAAATCTTATGTCTCAAACTATTTCGAATGACGCAATGGTGATATTACCCCTCAGCGCATAGCAGTTCAAAGGAATTTCCGACATGCACTGCAAAATCATATTTTAGTCCAGTACCAACTGAACTGGAAAATCATGGCCAATTTCTCTCTGCCATGCACTTTATAAAGGTGACTCTGCTTTCCGCTCTGATGAGCACGCACAGGAACCCAGTTTTCAGAAATCCCCCCTATTATTAGAAAATTAGTACAGTAATTCCTTTGGAACAAATCGGTGTATCAAAATTCTGTAAAAGTAAGGTAGTATTCATATACTCTTGGCAATCGAGAGATATATCAAACAAAATTGTTTGTTTTCACAGCTTTGAAGAAGGGTCATTTCAAAATATTTTACTTGTTTCAGAAGAACGTCATTTGCACTCCGCTAGTCTAAAGATTTTAATCAAACTTTTTTATCACTGACACTATATGTTCACGGTCACGGACACACATGCAAAATTTGAAATCAAAAGCTTGGCCATTTTTTGCAATGAAATTCTAAATTTTGGTAGCCTCCTCGACAAGGAACACTAGAAAAACTCAAGGAGAAACTGGTCAGTTGATTATCAATCGTTTGCAAGCATGAGTGATATCATGCTTGAGTCCCAAGGTGAAGAACAATAAGCCAATTGTTTAGTGACACAAATACAGCCACGCAAAGAATTTGAGTGAAAGAGAGATCATCTGCACATTCTGCAAACTTTCCAAGCTGGGTTCAATTCAATTCTCAAGAAGATGAAAATTGATGTGAAATGAATTTGAAATGCGTTAATTGTGAAATTGTGAAATCTTCTTTCCAACTCTCAGCATTTTGATTGCTGTGTACTTTGATGAATGTACAAGAAACATCCACAAAGCAACTGTAGTTAAATATGATGAGCTCCTTTTTTCAGGAAATCGCAGAAGATTTGAGCTATGCCATACAAAGATTAGTGAAAGGAATTGGGTCATCTAGAAAAGGAGCAAGGCAAGGGTACGGCACAGCGCTTGCTGAAGTTTTGAGTCATTTTGATGGTATCCAGTCTGAAACAGTTCATGGCTTGATGCAAGAACATCTTACTGTCAAGGGATCATTTACTGGCCAGGTAGCATTTAGAATTGTTTTCAGTTAGGGTTGATTTGATGATCATACAGTTTTTGTGCAAAAAAATTTCAGCAGTTGGTTTTGGCTCTTTTGAAGATTTGTATATGTTGTGGATTGTATTTCCAAAATAATCATAAATTAGCTTGAAGAACGAAGAGGGAGAAAGATCTGATGAGAACTCCTGTCAAAAAATGACGATCTAAAAAAAATGTCACCTAAGAAATTTAGTACAAGATTTTTGCTTGTCAAGTAATTGATCTGGTGATATGAATCTCGGAGGATTTCTTTTTTGACAAATATTGATTTTTATTACAGGAAGAAAGAGAATCATTGTTTGGCCAAGTGTTTTGCTTTGCAGCTTTAACACAAGCACTGGATCATAAAAGGGTAAGATATTACTGACATGAATAATATTTTTCTGGTAGAAGAACTTGTAAGAACATCTGAGGAAGAAACTTTTGCAAGTGTGAAAAAATGCAACATTTTTAGAATAAACTTTCATGAATCAATCAATATGGGAAATTTTATGGAACTGTATTTTTGTAAATTAGGTTTCTTATCAATCTTACAATGTCTCAAATGTTCCATTACTCTTCATTGACCGTTGAAAATCTTCTACTGTATACCTGTGCTTGTTATTAGCAAAGTTCAAATTGATTGTAGTTAAACAAGATCATATTGAATTTCCTTACATTTATTGAGACATACAGCAAAATAATAATGAGGGAAATATTAAGTATTTGAAATTTGGCAGGAATAGACTTTGCAAATTTCATATTTTAGGAATTTTGCGGAATAAACTTTCACGAATAATTACAAAAATGTTTTATGTGTCTCATATGTACTGTATACAAGGCAGGGTATGTGTTGAAATTTTATGATGATTATGAAAATGTTTCATTGCAGGAATCCAACAGAGAATGCATTGGAAAGGTTGTTAAGTCCTTATTGGCATTGTTAAAACAGAAGAGTTATTTAGCAGAGCTCTGTGCAAAGTTGATTGTAGACATTCTTGAAAAGGTTTGTTACTTGTTTTTATCTGTGAGCTGCTTTTGTGAGCAACAAAATGTTCTTATCTACTTTAAATTTGTGTGATTTACCAGACAGAGGTCTTATGACTTTGCTATCATTGAAAGTTCATAAGAAGGGAGAACGGTTCTTGCTTAAACAGGCATGGTCATGCAGTACAGGCTGTACACACATTATCATCACAAGACTTATGTTAAGAATGCTTGAAAGTTTACAACGATTCCTTACATCCTGATAAGAATTCTTGTATGGTATGAAAGAACAGTCTAACCATGTTAAATCTTTGGTGAAAAGTTTCTCTCCAGAATTCATCATCTTTCCCATGGCTGACAAAACTTTCTCTTGCAGATTGATTCTCCATGTTTTATGGAAGCAGTTTTTCCAATTATTGAAGATGAACTGAAAAAAGGTTGGAGTAACTTAACTCCAGAAGATCTGTACATTTTGTTTGCCACTGAGAGGCTATTTAAGGTAAGCTTGATAATTTAAGAGTGTCCTAGATAACTAATATGTTGACATAGAGAATGGAACACTGAATGTGTTAGGGTTAATCAATAATCTTCCTGGCATAAGTGCATGAATGACAGTCCAGGGCTCAAAAACGAAGTAGCGTTGGTAGCGGCGCTACCAGGAAGGTTAGCTGAAGTGCTCAAATTTTGCAAGAAGGACGAAGGGTAAAAGGGAAATGAATCAGAAGGAAAGGGAAAAGAAGGGAAAGAAATTAAGGAAGGGAAGGAAGGAAAAGAAGGGGAAAGAAAGAAGAAGAAAAAAGAAAATGGGTAGAACTGGGCAGTATACAGGGAAAGAAGAAAAAGTGTGTAAAAAGAAACGAAGGTGCTTTGCATGCTACCAGGAAGGAAAATATTTTTTGAGCCCTGAATGACACAGTGGAATGGGCATCTGGAATGTTTATATGCTATGGTGCATGTTCTGAAAAACTACGCATTGGAAAGAAAAATCTTCAGTGTTATAAAGATAATTAACATAGTTAAAAGCTGGTCAGGGCCAAGTTGAAAATATAGTCTAGTGTATTTGATAACTTTGCCACCTGACAGTTCATTATGTAGCAAAAGAAACAATTGGTGTGCAGGAGTCTTCTTTCTCATCTTAAAGATGGCAACTCGATATAAATTTGACTTTGCAATTGTATGAGTATTGTTTTTTACAGGAGTCTCTTGGGAAGATATTCTTTAAGACCCATTATGGTCATTCAAATGTTTCTGATAAAGAGAATATTATACACATTGCAAAAATATTGATGGTAGGTAGCTAAGATTTCCTTGTTTGTCTGTATAAAGCTTTGGAGATGATAACTCAACGCAATCTGCAATTGTTTAGATATCAATGCAGTCTGCAGTTGCTTTTATAAAAGAGATTTTCAAAACCAAGAACGATCTCAACCCAACTTTTATCAAAGATATTTTTGCAGACAAAAACAGCTATTATAGTCTGTGCAGAATAAATCATTTGCAGATGCTGAAAGTAAGCACAACAATATATGGTACGAAAGATATTCATCATAGAGGCTGCCTTTTATGGTCCTCCCTCCCAAGCATTTTGAAAGATTGTAGCACAATTCAAGAATTTAAAAAGAGAATAAAGCAGGGGAATGGAGACTCATTCTATAGCAGATTGTGTAAAGTTCTCAGCAAAGACTTAGGATTTTAAATAGATTTACTATTCATTTGTGATTTTCTGGGTTTTTTCATTGTAAATCATAGTTTCTTTTTAGTTTAGTTTAGCTTAATTAACTGTTAGCTATTCAATAAGGAAATCCAACTTTGAATAGATGAATGAATAATACAGTGAACTGCAAAACAATATCACATGAAACATGAAAATATGCAAAATACATTTATATTATGATTATCAAATGTATTTTGCATATTGATTCCATAATGTTCATGGTAAAAGTTGCTATTGTTTCTTCACAATACGAGTTTTTAGTTTTCTTGAATTTTCCGAAACATTTCGAATCAACCATGATTCATTATCACCCATGAAACTAAGAGTAAACAAGCTATTTGTAATCAATATTTGGTTTATTTACTGATGGCTGGAAGCTGTTGGTATTTACTAGGAGGGTCTTAAGAACTGTTTTAGGTATTGCCGATTTATAGCGTAAGAAATATCATATCAGTGTCAAATGGTTTGTTTTGATATGCCTCTGAAAAGTTAAACACGCTATGGTCACATNAATGTTCATATTAAAAGTTGCAATTGTTTCTTCACAATACGAGTAGTTGGTATCAGGAGTAAAACACAACTTTGTTTATATATAGCAAGCCAAAGGCCTAAAAGAATATTACTCACTCAGCAGATCAGTTTTTAGTTTTCTTGAATTTTCCGGAACATTTCAAATCAACCATGATTCATTATCACCCATGAAACTAAGAGTAAACAAGCCAGTAATCAATATTTGGTTTATTTATTGATGGTTGGAAGCTGTTGGTATTTACTAGGAGGGTCTTAAGAACTGTTTTAGGTATTGCCGATTTATAGCGTAAGAAATATCATATCAGTGTCAAATGGTTTGTTTTGATATGCCTCTGAAAAGTTAAACACGCTATGGTCACATTTTATACATCACATTAAAAGCAGAGAATCAAGTAAAGCATTTGATCAATTAAATTTGAAAGAGAAGCAACCATTTTTTGGGTATCCAATATTTTATCTAATTACCTTAATGAAGTTATGAAATGTAGACATGAGAAATTGCTTGATTTATTATTTTACTGTATGGCTGATTTCTATTTTCAGGAATCGACAGTAAATTCTCATCCAAGGGTGCATATCGTCTGGAAAGAAGCATTGCCTCATGCCCTTAAAAGCAGAAAATATCTTACCACATTTTGGAATACTGTAGTTGAAGGTAAAATGATAAATGCATCATATTTTTAGATTATAGATTTAAATGTCCTAAGAGATCTGCAATGTTTTTGCCAAGTCTCTGATCCATTGAAAGACTGTGAAATTTTTGCAGATGGCTTTCATGTAATAGTAGACTTGAATATTGCTTTGAAAAACGCAACTATCGTGAATTATACTGAAAATTCAACTATCACTTATCAGAGTTTTCTCAATACCTTTCTCGTACCTTCCCTTACATGACCTTGAACATATTTTTATCAATTACTTGCCATTCGGCAGAGGACGAAGACCAGAAGAAGGTGGAAGACAGTCATGGAAGCGATGTTTTTCAAGATCATGGATTCTATTTTGTTGAATATTCCGGAATTTAATGCGAAACCCTCGCTTTCTATGAAGAGGTTCTAATTCGTCATTTTCTTTGTCCAAGATGTTCCACGTTACATACTGACTGCGCCCCTATCCTTATGTCCGAGAGAAGCATGTAGAAATAAGCAGAAAAAAGGATGGCTTCTACCCGGGTCTTTATTGTATTTCAATCGTTTTAAAACGTAAAGAATTCGCTCCTCTAGGAGGATGCGTTTTTCGTGATTTTCTTCATCCAATAATAACTTGAAGATTTTTATTTCAGACAGCCTAATGCAATCGACACATGAACGGAAGTTCCTAGCATTCTATATTTTAAAAGAAGTTTTACCAAAAGTATCAGTAACTCAGGTAAGATTTCTCTGCGAGAATCTATTTTAAAAACCTTTTTATATTTATGTATCGTTAATTTCGTAGCTCGAGAATGTCATTAGTTTCAGGGTGGGCATATTGGCAAATCGAAAAAGGCAAATTTTGCGGTTGTTCTTTTATTTATATATAAATAAATGAAAGTATACCTTAAACTTGTGTATGATAATGTCTAAAGCATTTTGATTTTTTGTTTGAAATTGATCAAACTGTTTGTTATTGCATGTAACGCCAAAAAACAAAGTTCATAACCAATGGCTGTTTTTTTCTTGATAAATTAGAGGACCATTGTCGCCCAGGATCCTTTGCGTGCACGCTACAATTTCAGACTGTCTGAAAATCAAATTCGGCCTAAATAGAAACTGTAGATGCACAGTGCAATGGTTAAACTGATAAAACAGTTGAACAAAAGTAAAACTTTCCAATCAGCTCAGCTTGGATCCATGGTTTCTGCTTAGGCAAATTTGACGTTCAAATTTGACGTTCAAATTTGAAATTTCAGCATGCCCACAAAGGACCCTGGGTGGAAATGGCTCTTTAATCTTCAGAAAAAAGACATAAAAGTCGATTGTCAGAGAAGAAGTAGGTAAACGAACAGACAATTCGTGTGCATGGAGAAAATTAAATTTTTGGGAACCATGTTGATTTGTTTTAGCAGAATCTTCTGTCTAATTGTAATGATCTTCGTGAACAATCTTATTGAAATTTTGTTGTTGTTTACTATTAAAATTTAACCACCCTTTTCATAGGTTGAAGTTGTGTTTTCTGAGAAGCTCCTTAAATCGATCATCAATGGCTGCTCATCGGAAAAAAATTATTTATACACAGCATCAAAAGATCTGGTATGACTTTTAAATTGTGAAATTTTTCACATAATAATGGGTGTGGCATAAAAGTTCGTTTATATGTAGCTCTTTGGCATCTTCCTCGTAATGCTGTGCAGTAGCTCATATGGTGACTTGTTTATGTAAACGTTTTAATGGAATATAAAGAAAGTGGTTCACGCAATTGAAAAATCGTAGTATCTGGAGTACTAGATGGACTTTTCTTGTTAGCAGAAGATTGAAGTATTTCGATATTTTTCTCACATTTGAATGAGCAACGAAAACATAGCTAATTCGATTTATTTATGAAAATTTGTGTTTTGCAAACTGGCTAAAAAGGACCTAAAAGGTTGGATCAAATCGAAAGAAACCTCTCACACAGAGCAAGACAAGATGAAATGACTTAAATAAGCTCTGCCTTTTGATTTAATGTGTAACAAGCAAAAAGTTCATCGAGTGCGCCATAGTTTGTGAAGATCTACATGGCGGTAACATATATAACATGATGGTAACATGTATAACATGGTGGTAAACGGAATCTCCAGCTTTTGTGGTTTACGATTAGCAATTTCATGACGTCACAACCGGAAAACTATTTGAAACCAAGTAATTCTGAAACTTATCAAGATATCAAGAATTGCCAATGAACACTTACAGCTAAATACCTGAAGTTCCTTTTAAGCCATTAAATCAAATGAAAGAGGCATCAACCAATCGTGCAAAGTTTTTAATGATTTGATTTCTTTGCTCAAAATCTGTCCTTATTGATCTAAATTAATTGTGCATCTCATCTATCTAGCTATCATCCATACCGTCTCAAATTGGCCTAAATTCGAATACCGGCATGGCATTGGCATCTATCCAGCAAATCATAAGAAGGTAGATATCTTGACAGAGACAATGTTATCTTATTATCGGAAGAGTTGTTTAGACTATGTTCACACGACGCCGGCCCTATTTGAAAAAGCAAAAAATGTGACAGTTCCAAATTGTAAGTTCATACAATACCAGCGCAATTTAAAGTTAAAAACGATAGAAACTTTAACGGTACCATCTCTTTGTAATCCTTACGAGAAAGAAGCTGGATCTTGATGACAAATTCATCTAGGCCTAAATAATCAAATAGCTTCGTTGCGAAAACCTTGAAAGATGTTCTGCTTTCATCACTTTCGAGTGTTCACACGACGCCATTTTCAACTGCTGTAATTTGTCATAATGAATTAACATTATAAAAGAAAATTGTTGCTTCCCAGTTGTGATAGTACTAGTTTCAATTCACAGATCTGGAAATTTGTATTTTGACGTGATGACAAAATCAAAGACAATTGAAAATCTTGTTGGACACGTAAGTCAATACTTTACCCAAATGTTTTTCTTTCTGCTTGCTTCACAGCATCTAAACTACTAAGGATACTAAAGCCATTAACAAAAGACCAGTGATTCATCGTCATCATCATCAAAATCATCATCGTCATAATCATCACAATCATCACAATCATCATCATGATAATCATCATCATGAATTTATTTTAAGTAGGCTAAATTATTAAGAGTCGTTATTTTGCAGATGATTAAGGCCTATAAACCTTTTAGCCATTCTGAAAAGAATCAGAATCGAACGCTATTTTGCTACATTTTGTAGAATTTTCGAATGTGCACAATAGTGAGCATAGGTTCCAAATCTTTAAAAAGGCTGGTGTAAAATTGAGTGACCTATTTCTTTGAACTGAATGACTTCAAAGAAACTTTAGCTTTTTCTCTATAATTCTACCGTTGGATTTTTCTGAAATCTCTAATATTTTCAGAGTTAGAATGTTTTTCCTCTTTGTCAAGGATTCAACAAAAATTTCCAAAAAAACTTAAAACCATCGTAATTTCTAAACCGTTTGACGCAACATGACGTAATTTCGAAGAAAACCATAGTTTATGAATGCCTACAATATGGTATCGAGCAAAAGTCTGTCACTCATCTGGTTTATGATTTAGAAATTTGATGACGTCACATCTTCAAATGAGCTGAAATTTGAAATACGCTGCAATTTTGAAAAATATTCAAAATTTCTGGAAAGTCCAACGGTAGAATTATAGATAAGTATCTAAAGTTTCTTTCAAGCCATTCAATCAGAAGAAATAGGTCATTGAATTTTACACCCACCTTTTTACGCCGAGATAAAGATTTGGAACCTATGTTACAATAGTGATTGGAGCTCTATCGCCACTCGATCGAATGTCGCATATAAAAATGTATAAAAATAACGTTCGATCCAAGCTCTTTTATAGAATAGCTAAAAGGTCTATTAAAGGGTTGCATAAGGTTAGCCAAACCGAATTTTTTTAAAGATGAAAATATGGTTATTCCAAGAACAGTTCAATTAATATTTGATGGCAAATCACGTAAATAGTCAAACGATTGTTCATAAACCTTGATAAAAGCAGCTTGATAAAAAGCGGCGTCCAAAATTTTCCAATTTTTGCAATTCATATTAATTCCTTACTGAAAACACTTTGTCTTAAACTAGTATTTTTCCTTTGCAGCTCGATCCTGATAGCATTGTCGACTTTGTGTCATGGCTAAAAGAACTATTTATCAATGGTAAAGATGCAGAGATCACCAAAGAGAGTGACGAGTAAGTAACAACAGAATGCTGTGATTAACCATGACCTGCAAGAATAGTTGGAAACCACTTGGTAGCTGTTACTATAGTTATGACCTCAAGTCCCTTGTTTCCCTGGCGTTCTTTGATTTTCTGATGTCATTTCGGTCAATAGGGGCTCATAACATTATTGTGAAATAATGGGCACACTTTTGCAAAATGGCTTAAAAGCCGTGGGAGTTTTCATACACTCTGACGTCCTGCCACAAAATCACTTCAGTGTCTCGTTCAAAGACATTGAACATTGGAAAGTAAACTGTTGAGACAAAGAATGATGTGATGTTTTCCTAACCTACTAATTACGAGATGCATACCTTTCAAGCAATAATCTTTCTCTGTAGAAACAAAATAAGTCCATCGAAGCTACGAGAAATCTTAGTGATATCAACCGATTTTATGTTTAATTCTTCACCAGGGTTGATGAAGAGAAAGTGACCCAGACTAGACAATGGGCTGCTTCCCAAGTGAGTTACATTGTTTTAAATGTGTTGTCAATGTTTCATTTACTTACCTTAGGAAATTTGTGTTGTTCGTAGATAGTGAATGATGCTTTCAACTGAAGCTTTACAATTTAATGGCAGTACGGTCATGAGGCCAGTACAAAAGCCAGAAGAGAAACTTTTTTCTCAATATCTAAGATCAAATTACAGCCTTCTTTCTCCTTAGTTTTTTCTTAAAGAGCTATTACCACCCAGGATCCTTTGCGGGCATGCTGCATTTTCAGACTGTCTGTTTTTATAAATCGAATTTGACCTTAATGGAAAATGTGGATTCACACTGCGGTAGTTGAATTGATAGATTGATAGATTGATTGGTATTCAACTTTAATTAAACTCCGATTGAACTGTTCTGATTTCAACTACTGCCACTGGGGATCTATAGTCTCCATTTGCGCCAAATTTGATTTTTTAGTCTGACATTGTAGCGTGCCTGCGAAGAACCCTGCATGACAATAGCTGTTTTTGCTTATATTTACGAACTGTTTAATTTATTTGTTGTAGATGTTAACGGTAGCAAGATGCACCAGTTTGAAAAGAAAAGAATCCTTGCTGTTAGATATTGCCAAATTTCTGTTCTTCTATGGTCACTTTCATGCACTTAAAAAGAAGAAAAAGCAGTCAGAAGTATGCTTTAGTCAATTCGAATTCCTTACAAAGACCTTTTAACTATTCTAAAAAGAATTTGGATCGAACGATATCTTCACGCATTTTGTGGAATTTTCGGCCCTGACGGCACTCAATCGAACCTCTCGTATAAAAATGCATAAGAATATCGCTCGATCCAGACTCTTTTTTTAGAACATTTAAAAGGCCTATCAAGTCTTGCAATTTCGAATTTTGTATATGCATTGAAGTTTTGAAGTTTCTTTAACATGTCAAATGCCTGGATCTTTGAAGCAGCTTTGATTTTTCTTTATATCAAAATATTATCTTTGTTCTTTTTACAGTTGTACACAATTCTTAATCCACCAATTGAGGAAAATATTATTACACTTTGCAAAGATCGTTTCCTCGGTGTCCTTGCAGTACTGTCAGATATACATTTATCTGCGAATGGTAAGTATTTAAGTTCATAATGTCAGATTCATTGGCTAGCAAGTTGATAATGTCAGATTCATTGGCTAGCAAGGTGATAATGTTAGATTCATTGGCTAGCAAGGTGATAATGTCAGATTCATTGGCTAGCAAGTTGATAATGTCAGATTCATTGGCTAGCAAATTGATAATGTCAGATTTACATTTATCTGCGAATGGTAAGTATTTAAGTTGATAATGTCAGATTCATTAGCTAGCTAGTTGAAAATGTCAGATTCATTGGCTAGCAAATTGATAATGTCAGATTTACATTTATCTGCGAATGGTAAGTATGTAAGTTGATAATGTCAGATTTATTGGCTAGCAAGACGCTTTGAAGCAGGAATAGAGATATTCTTTCAAGTCTTGTAGACTTTTACTCGGAAAGGCTAACATTTTTCCTCACATTTGTCCGTTGTATTAAATAGCTATGCAAGCATATAAATTGTTGATCACTTGCCTTTCTCCAGGAGGCCTACTTGTGAAAAATAAAACTCCACTGTAGTGATCGTACTTTCGAAGACAGCAGAAAAAGCTTTTGTCCCCTTTCAGCAATATTTCCTCATATGATGGACTTCACCATTAATTGATAAATTTACTTATACTTGAAAAATATGAAATATCTTAATTGAAGCTACTTTTTATTTTCAGGAGCTAGTGAGAAAAAACATGACAGTGATTCCATTCCTGGAACTCTAAGAGATGGTGACTTCTTTGCATATCATATTTTGCAATTTGCCAAGGTATCTGTTGTTGCAAAAAATTTGTTCTTTAATAAGATCCTTAAGTTTAAAGGTAATCGACACAGTTAAAAGCTGGCCCGGGCCAAGTTAAAAATATAATCTATTGTCTTTGACAACTTTGGCACGTGCCGTTTCATTGTGTGGTGCAGGAAACAATAGGTATGAGACCGTTACTTGAACCTATTTATAGCAGCTTGTCGATATAGCTGAGGATATAGTTATGTCTATTCCCTTTAAGTTCTTCATAGCTTTCCAAGTCAGTTATTTCGGTTTAAAGCTGTTTGAAGTTTGTCCTTTTTTCCGCCAGAAAAGTCTTTAGTATGCATTCTGGTCACTGACTGCCAAATGGCTTTGGTGAACCTATTTATAGCAGCTTGTCGATATAGCTGAGGATATAGTTTTGTCTATTCCCTTTAAGCTCTTCATAGCTTTCCAAGTCATTTATCTCGGTTTAAAGCTGTTTGAAGTTTGTCCTTTTTTCCGCCATAGAAGTCTTTAGTATGCATTCTGGTCATTGACTGCCAAATGGCTTTTGGTGAATCTTTTTTATTGTAAATGATATGACAATGATTTTTATTCTATTTTTGAATGTTTGGAGTCTTGTGTTTTATTTAGATCTTTTTCATCTACTCCAGGAGCAACTAGATGACCCAAAGCATATAACACTTAACAAAATATGGACACCGGAAGTAAGTCATGATTTGACCCAATTCATGTTTATGATAAATTATTCCGTAACTTTATACTAAGGGAATAATTAAATAGACCTTTTCACTATTCTACAAAAGAATCTGAATCAAACGATATTTTGATATATTTTATAGAATTTTCCAATGTACGCAAAAGACCTTTAGTTATTCTCAAAAAGAGCCTGGATCAAGCGTTATTTTTATACATTTTATACGCAAAGTTCGACCGAGTGGCGTTAGAGCTTCTATCACCATTGTGCACATTCGAAAATTCTACAAAATGTAGCAAAATGCTGTTCGATTCTGATTCTTTTCAGAATAGCTGAAAGGTCTATTGTGATCATGATTATGTTCTGAAGTTAATCAGATGAGGAAAGGAAAACATCGTTAATCCAAGAATGCTAGATTGCAGAATGGTTTATAAAATTATATCTGTTTGATCTTGATCTTTCTTTCTTGGGTGTTCATAGAACTTGTTAATCTCTTGTTTCCTATCAAATTTGACAGAAAAATCTTGATCTGTTTATGATATGATTTTTCCACTTTGTTTTTATTTCGTTGCTTGCTCTGCGAATGTCAAAGTACACAAGGATCACTCAATTTGCTCCAATACTTTGTCCACTTTCAAGAGAAATAAAACAAAGTTTATTTATAAAAACAAAACTATGTTTGTAATACAATTATTCGTACTTTATTTGATTGTTTATACTTGAAATAATCGATATTAAAGGCCAATCATATACCATGTATACATGTACACGCACATTCATTTTCTCTAGGCCAAGGAAACATTTGACTTTGCCGTACAGGAGATAAATGAAATAAGAGAAAAGGTAATATTTGAATTCTTTTTTGGGTCTAACATTTGGTTTAAGTGGGGGAGGGGGGCTTATTAGAGAGATGAAGCTTTTTAAATGTTAGCTTAAGTGGGAGGGGCTTGTTACAGAGGAGGCTAAATAGGGCTTTTACGGCATGTCTCGTTATTTCAAACCAAATTTTCCTCCGGAAGATATATCATCTCACGATGTTTATCATTATATCATACGGCCCTTCCAGGGGTGAATTGTTGAACTTGATTTATGTAAACTATGGCTTTTGATTATTTCAGGTTGCACGTGACTCTCCAATGTCTAAAGAGAGAGCATTTGAATTGCTCTTTTTGCACACAAGCTTACAGATGTTTGAAAATACTGATGAAGCTGCTGATGTGATCCAGGTTTGTGATGTTTCATTTCTTATTTTTTGGCTATGTGAACAAAGTGTCTTGCTGTTGGTTGTAACAGGGTATCCCAAAAAATTGTGCCCCGTTTGTGTGCCTGCTGTGGAGAAATTGTAACTTCAACTTCCCCTATTTATTTCAAAATTGTATATCCCTGATTTATGGAACAGAAAGGGCAAAATAAATGGTTGCTTCAACAACAGCATTTCAGTCGTTCTCCAGCAATATCAAAATCAATTAAGGTTTGAAGGAAAGTGTTCTAGCATCGTATTTAATTGTTCTCTACATTTGTAAAAAGGTTGATTTTGTTGTCTTACAGATAGACAATACTATTAACGCTTTTAGAAATGCAGACACAAATTTTGCTATAAGGCAAGAAACCTTTCTCTGAAAATGTACTTAATCTCGAAATTGCTGGAGAACATTAGAAGTACTTTTTTTGAAGCAGCCACATATTTTGCCTTTCCTATGTCATAAATCAACAACCACTTGTCAGATTGACTCAAACATGTCCTCAAATTCTAAGCTGAAGCCTATCCTATGGTATGGACCTTTTAGCTATTCTGAAAAGAATCAGAATCGAATGATATTTGCTACATTCTGTAGAATTTTCGAATGTGCACAATAGTGATAGAAGCTCTAACGCCACTCGATCGAACCTCGCGTATAAAAATGTACACAAGTAACGCTCGATCCAGGCTCTTTTGTAGAATAGCTAAAAGGTCTATTGTGTAAAAACTGAGGCTGTAAAAGGTACAGCTCCTCCACAGCGGCCGCACAAACGGGCACAATTTTTTTGGGACACCCTGCATTGGCCCATATTTGCCTGAAGAATGGAGAAAGACAGCTGCTGATGAGATCTGATGTTAACTCACAAATATTCACCATCATCATTTCAGATATTTTGCCTTCGTAGGAGTTGGCTGAATGTCACAAGAAATTAACACAGAAGAAGAAGAGAAAGAATACAGATGATGGTATTTTATTTCGATAATCTTTATTTTTAGAATCTATTATTTAGTTCTCACTCACCTGTGTGTTCAGTTTTGCTCTTAAGTGATGGTGCTAATGTGCAGATGAGTTCTTAAAATGTGTAAGCTATTTCTTTGAAGAAGGGGTGTGATTGGCTAGTCAGCCCTCTGGGGATTCTCTGGAGAAGAACTCCCGTTATTCCCTTGGAGTATCCAAAAGTATCCTGAACGACTATTTGATTTATCAAACGATTCATAACAAGCAGAAATTTAGTAAATTGAGAATTGTTGTTCAAATTAAATTAAAACTTGACCAGCTAGGTTTAGCCCTGCTTTTCAAAACTCCTTAGATGGATCATAATTCTCATGAAGTCCATATTCCGATAACTTGTTTTTAATCTGGTCGTCATCAACAGAGATTCCTGTTGCTAATAGATACTTTCTAGTTTGTTTAATTTTTACAGCTTGCTCTATTATGACGAGAGTGGTATCACTCCCTCAAAAGTATACGAAATTCCTTGGAAAGCAAAATCATTCTTAGAGGATATCAGAGATTCTTCAGAAAGCAAAATTATTTCAGTAAAGTGTGTATAAGCTATATCTAAGGAATGATGTGCCCTCGCATTAAGATTTTTGATAATTCTTTCTCTTTTTAGAACCTCATTGGTCAGAAGTGCTGACAGAAATTCTACTTAGTTTTTTGGCACAGTCTTCGCATATGATGAGACAAATTGTCAATTTAGTATTCAGCATGATTTTGCCTCACGTGACTACAACAGCATTTCAGCTTATTATTGAGGTTTGTTATCTTTGATTCGTTGATTCGTTGATTCGTTGATTACTTGATCATTTAATTCTTTCAACAAAATCATAGCCTAATATCATCGCATCGGACGCTGTTGACATAGTTCTCGCTGTTGATAGGCTGCCGGACGCTCTTACTACCAGTATGAGCAGTCTCAGTTTGGTGCAGTAATCTCATTTTGAAAACGATTAATGGAACTCATCTAACGTTGGACGTTGTTTATTCATCATCATCATCGTCATTATCATCGTCATCATCTTCATCATTAGATTACATTTAAGTTTAAGCCCGCCATAATATCTACTTAAAGTTAACTCATTCAATTGTCTTTCTGTCTTGTTGGACATTTATGATGGTGTGGTAATAATAGGCCTTCTTTTCGAAATTTTTAGACGTTTTCTTTCTGATTACAGTCCTTGAAACCGAAAAAGAATGCAGGGGAAGCAGGTTTGGAAATGGTGAATGAATCAGGTAATAACCTAATGTTTCTTTTATTACATAGTATCTGATCCTGATTTATGACCCTGATGAAATATTTTTCTAAATTTTAGGAAAATGCTCTTAAAGGTTTCATGAGCAATTGTTTTCTTTTTTCCTAATTAATTTTGTCTGTTTTTCAGACGAAGAAATGGAAGTAGATGAGGCTGATGCAGATTCACATGAAAGTGAGGTAACAAATCGTTTTATGTGACTGTTATTGAAATGACCTTCAATCTTGTTGTATAGAATGGTAACATAAAATTACTGTGGATTTTAACGAAAAAGCTAGAGAACACTAATAACATTGACATCAAGAAAAATCATAGGAATGAACTGGCAAGGAAATATCAGCAACGTAGAGCCAGAAAGAATTGCGACCCTTTGGATAAGAACGAGGAGACTAACATTTCTAGGGCATCTGCTGCGAAGGGACTTTCTCGCCGGGGTTACTGGATCCAGTCACTGCATTCTAAAACTCCAACAAGAAAGGCCTTTGAAGAATATCTCAGAAAACCGAAAAGGCCTCAGGGAAGATCAAAACGACTTAGATTCAAACCATGCGGCATGATTTGAACAACATCGGAATTAATTTTTAATCAAATGAGCCTGATCTCAGACTAATCGGAATCAAACTAAACCTTTCAAAGGCAACATTAGGAAATAGAATAATGAGTTTTTAGATAGTAGAAAAATTACTACGCAGCAATAGAACCCTTTCTTGTTGCATTTACTTGATTTTGTTATTTTTGGAGAACAAAGAAAGTGCTTTTTTGTAGTAATCATTGTTTTGACTTTCATGTGTCATCAGTTAGTAACAACTTGTCAGATTGGCTGAAGAAAGGTCTCAAAAGAAAGAAAGGTCTCAAACTCAACGTTGAAGCCTTTCGTATTCAGCTGTATCAAGAACGGAACAATAGGGACGTACAGCTCCTTCGCAGCAACAACATAAATAGGCGACCACACAATTTTTTTGGACACCCTGTATCATGTTGACTTTGACGTTGAAACCTTGTTTGGTAACGCGTCAACCTTGTTTGGTAACGCATCAACCTTGTTTGGTAACACGTCAACCTTGTTTGGTAACACGTCAACCTTGTTTGGTAACACGTCAACCTTGTTTGGTAACACGTCAACCTTGTTTGGTAACACGTCAACCTTGTTTGGTAACACGTCAACCTTGTTTGGTAACGCGTCAACCTTGTTTGGTAACGCGTCAACCTTGTTTGGTAACGCATCAACCTTGTTTGGTAACGC
>REGL01000051.1:273100-292837 GCA_004194395.1 Aurelia aurita complex sp. Pacific
CATCAACCTTGTTTGGTAACACGTCAACCTTGTTTGGTAACACGTCAACCTTGTTTGGTAACACGTCAACCTTGTTTGGTAACACGTCAACCTTGTTTGGTAACACGTCAACCTTGTTTGGTAACACGTCAACCTTGTTTGGTAACGCGTCAACCTTGTTTGGTAACGCGTCAACCTTGTTTGGTAACGCATCAACCTTGTTTGGTAACGCGTCAACCTTGTTTGGTAACGCGTCAACCTTGTTTGGTAACACGTCAATTTATCCAAAATATTTCTGCAGGATGAAGATAATTCAGAGGAAGATTCAAATGGGGAATCAGACGAAGAATCAGAAGATGGAAGAAATGATGACGGAGAAATTGATGAAGAGTTTAAGAATGAAGTGAAATCAGCGTTAGGCGATGCAGCTGCTGCAGAGAAGGTATGCCAATTTCAGTTGCTATGCAGTTCTTAGAAAGCTGAATAATTAGGCTTTTGTTTGCCTTTTAAAATGTTCATTTATCTTGTATTATTCTAGAGTTATCTGAGAAAATTTGACAAAATCTTTGAAAATGTCACCCAGCATTCTAGTGGCAAAGAAAATGGATAAATGTTTTTCGACTTGAAAGATGGGTTGCAGAATGTTTGATCAGCATTACCTGAACGTAAATAATCATTTTTTATGGAAAAGCAATATGAAAATGTTTTTTCAAGTCTTCTTTTACCACAGCAATAATTTTCTTCAGACAATTTATCAAATTTTTCGTCTTCTTCAGAGGGCAGAATTGGACTTTAATCAAGAAAATCAAACACCAATACATTTTCTGAATGAGCAGCTTATCATAAGTTTAAGGTTGAAGGTTTATCAATGGCTCTTTGATGCTGGTTTTTTCTCCCTTAGAGCGACGAGGAAGACAGTGGTAGTGAAATCAGTGATATTGACATGGACACGGTTGACCCAAAAATTCTTGATTCGATGGATAAAGCCCTGGCTGCTGCATTTAAAACAAGGATGCAAGCGAAATCAGGCAAGAAGAAGAAATTAGGTAATGAACCTTTATCTATTCCAAAAAAGAATCTGAATCGAACGATATTTTGTATATTTTGAAGAATTTTCGAATGTGTACAATAGTGATAGAAGCATTAACGCAACCCAATCGAACTTCTTGTATAAAAATGTATGAAAATATCGCTCTTTTGTAGAATAGCTAAAAGGCCTATTGGTTGGTGTTAAACGTTTCTGAAAGAGGTGACGTCAGAAAAGTGACAAGGGGATTAATTGAGCACGCCAACACTCTCGTATACTTTTGTAAAATCCTAAGAAATCTTCACAAAGTCTTAGAAATCTCAAACAAAACCCAAAATTCTTCGAAAATCTAGAAAATTCCGAGAAAGCTCCCCTAACAAATGATACAGTCTAAAAATCTTTGGACAATTCTTTTAAAATCTCAAAAATCGATTAATTCCTAAGAATCTTGAAAGAGATCGAAAATCTTTGAAAAGCTCCAAAATCTAAAAATCTGAAGGAGTCTTACATATTTTAAGAAATCTGAAATAGCTTTAAAAATCTCAGAAAGAATCTTGAAAGTCTTTGAAAAATCTGAGAGAATTTGAATATCCCAAAATCTCGTACACTAGTTTTGGAGTCAGTTTATGACAGATGTTGAACCAAACAAATTTTTTCTATGGACCTCTCGCGTAAAGCTCAAAAATTTAATCATGCGTGAAATTGCTGCAAATAACCCTGTCCAAATTTTCTTCAGTTCTGATTAACTTGTCACATTATTTTTACTTTACAGAAGAAAAGAAAGCTATTGTTCATTTTCGATTAAGGTATTATTCGCTTTTACATTTTTGACAGAAAAAAATATCTGTTTATTGAAATCCGTTTATTTAAATCGACCCTTGACTCTGAATATCCTTCAAAATTGTAGCTGACATGACAACAATTTTCACTTAATAGGCAATGTCTGAGGAAAAAGTATTTATAGACATATATCTAGAAAGTCTGACAAGTATCTAAAATATCACTAACTAAATGTTTAATTACCCTCACATTTTTTTTACCTTAGAGTGTTAGACATTGCTGAACTGTTGGTGAAGAAACAGCCAAAGAATCCGCTGATTTTGGTAAGAATGTTTGCATTGAAAAATTGAAGCACCCTGCAGAAACTCATAAATTCACTGGGAAATACACTCTTTTCTGTTGTATTTCTATTTGGCAAGAGAGCAAGAACGGGGGGTTGGGGGTCTTACGTTGCCGTTTTATCTCGCAGCTATCTTAGCGTTTGATTTTGTCTCATTTATAGTTTTAAGTTTTTGTTTTATTTTCATTCATTCTCTTGATTAAGGAGCAAAATGTCGAGTTAGAATTAGTGGTTCCGGATCCTAAAGAGGAGCTGACGCGCATGATTCTACTCCATTTGGTTTCGGGTTGCTGGACACTTTTATGATGGGAACTTACGGTAATCTCTGCAAGTTTGTATTTTTACAATATTTACATCAGGTTTTGGGATCCCAGTTGACCAGCCATTTTGTTATTGCAGGATTTAATTGAGCCGTTGCTTGAAGTAATAAAAGTTTCTGCGCTCTACAAAGAGGAACGTGAATTACATGACAGATCCCAAGGAATATTGAAGAACAAAATTTGCCATTCAAGAGAGGTGGGTAGATATTTTAAAGGTGCTGTACAGGTCAAAGTTCCAAAAATCCATGGCTATTCTCTCCTTTATGCAGTGATATAACAGCAGATACATTGCAAATGAAGATATTTTCTATGTGTTTAAACTCTGTAAAATTTACCAGTATGATAAAATTTTTCATGCCACAATCGATTTTTGAGATACAGCTGGATTTTGAGCGACGAGTTCAGTTCAATTCAGTTTCAGTTTAAAGATTCCACTACATACAAAAAACCTTTAAACAAACAAAATTTACTAAATATTACAATCACAGATTACAGAAGATGACAAAAGTGCAATAAGATTACATAAACATTAAGAATTTGTATGGAGAAGAATTTTCTTAAGGAGGAGCTCTCTCAGTAGGTAAACTAATCGAGGACAGAGCACCCCCTCAGATGTGTTTCAGATGTGTTTAACCTAGACGTACTAAGGGGCATTGCAGCAAAGTCTCAAGACTATGATTGCAGGTTGAACAAATTCTATGCCACACACCAATTAAAGAGGAATTGGCTACAGGCTAGCTGATCTTTGTTTACCAAAGGCGTTGAAGTTAACCGTTGAGGCTACTTTTTATCTTACCGTTTTTATCATTGTAGATCCCAAATGGTATGGATGTGGATAAAGAAGCTACACATGTAAAGATTGAAGAACTTTTGAAGTTAGCAGAACATGGTTGGTTATTTTATTTGTTCAAGGTTCAAATGATGATCTAATAAACGTGCATTATTATACCGAATGTGCCAAAAAGTATACAGATTTGGTTTGATCAAGCGATATGAAATTTAGCTTTAATCAATNGTTTCAGTTTAAAGATTCCACTACATACAAAAAACCTTTAAACAAACAAAATTTACTAAATATTACAATCACAGATTACAGAAGATGACAAAAGTGCAATAAGATTACATAAACATTAAGAATTTGTATGGAGAAGAAGTTTCTTAAGAAGGAGCTCTCTCAGTAGGTAAACTAATCGAGGACAGAGCACCCCCTCAGATGTGTTTCAGATGTGTTTAACCTAGACGTACTAAGGGGCATTGCAGCAAAGTCTCAAGACTATGATTGCAGGTTGAACAAATTCTATGCCACACAGCAAGTAAATAGGAATTGGCTCGGCTAGCTGATCTTTGTCTACCAAAGGCGTTGAAGTTAACCGTTGAGGCTACTCTTTATTTTACCGTTTTTATCATTGTAGATCCCAAATGGTATGGATGTGGATAAAGAAGCTACACATGTAAAGATTGAAGAGCTTCTGAAGTTAGCAGAACATGGTTGGTTATTTTATTTGTTCAGGGTTCAAATAATGATCTATTGAAATGTGCATTATTATACCGAATGTGCCAAAAATTATACAAATTTGGTTTGATCAAGCGATATGAATTTAGCTTTAATCAATGACTAATTTCTTTCAAAATGTTACTCGATAGTTAACTTGAACGTAGATACCTCATTTATTGGTATTGGTGCTTTGAGAGCAGAAATATCAATCTTGAAAGCTTAAATTTGCGTCCATCTCCAAACCAGAACTTTGGCATTTTGGCCTAAGCAAATTCTTGAAGCACATTGATATATTTTTGATACTGTTACTCTCTTCAGCTTCAACTGGACAGATGGTCAACCTAATTACTCAATGCTGTATGTTTTTGGTAAGTATTTTGGACGATATTTCGATCATTTTGAAAATTTAGTTGAAATGCGGTTTATTTGCTGTTGATTTTAGTCTTTTTATGTCTTTTAGTAATTGTATATTTAGTTGACAGGAGTAATCTGCAATGTTATCGATGCAAATGATTTACTAAATTTAAAGGCTCTTGGGTAACCGGCATGCATTTCGACCCTATTCGTAAAGGCAACCAGCATGCATTTCGACCCTATTTGTAAAGCCAACAGGCATACATTGCAACCCTATTTGTAAAAGCAACAGGCATACATTGCAGCCCTATTTGTAAAGGCAACAGGCATGCATTTCGACCCTATTTGTAAAGGCAACCGGCATTCATTTCGACCCTATTTGTAAAGATGGCCTAATTCCATTCTGCTTGAAAATATTTTTCATTACTGCTTGAAGAGTTCTAAAATCAATCTTTATTTTCAATGACACACTATTTTATTTTCAACATCTCCCATTTTATAGATCAGAGTTTTACGTGGGAAGGAGGATATTAAAGCGCCTTCTCCTTTGAAGACAAGGAAACAGAGAAAGAAAGAAAAAGAAATTGTTGAGGAAACAACAGAGGATGCGATGGATTCGGTAATAGTCGTTCTATTTTCTTGGCAGGGCTGGGTCACGTATTTGATACGCCATATCACAAAGAATTTCTGCTGTTATTTTAAGATGAAAGCGTTATTCTGAAAATGGATTCTTGAATTTCAAAGAGGAGCAAGCAACGCTTTCTTATGTTGTGGTAAGATTCAGAGATATCAGTGGATTCTTAAAAGTAATTTTTTATCGACATATATAGCAAATAACTAAATTGTAAGAGTATCAGAATGAACAGCAAGTTAATAAAATGAAACAAAGAATTGGTATAAGGTAGCAAATAACGAAAAACGTTCGGTAGCAAGTAACAAAATATCGTTTTGTCTACAGAATGGCTCTCTCGATTGTTCAAGAATTGTCAAAATATTTCATGTTGCTTTGGATGACTTTATGACTCGCAGGTAAGCAATCTCGACAAATAAATCAAATATAGGACTTTTCAGTTATCTACCGGGTGCGCCAAAATAAACTATGCATGTTTGGCAGGCCACAATAAATCGTACACTGGACCGATTTTGAAGATTTATGACTTATTCGTTAGCAGAAAGCCTGAATTAGATACTGGGATTTTTTGCAAATCTTTCATTTTCAGTTTTTAGAGCTAGAAGTGAGCTTCCTAAGATTTTAGTTTTTGAAAACACCGAAAACGATAAAAAAACATCGATCAAATTTTCTAAAGAATCGACATGAATGGACAAAGAGAGAACTTTTTCGTGGTGATTTGCGATCTAAAAATCACCAATTGTAATCTGAGTTCGTACTGAACCCCCAAATCCCTCTGAAAACGTTTTCTCTTTGTTTGTTCATGTTGGATCCTTTACAATTTGATCGACGTTTTTTTTCGTTTTCAATATTTTCGAAAACGAAGATTTGAGAAACTCGCTTCTAGCTCTAAAAACTGTAAACGGAAAAATGTGCAATAAGTCCTAGAATCTAATTCAGGCTTTCTGCTAAATATCAAGTTATAAATCTTCAAAATCGGTCCAGTGCTCAATTTATTGTGGCCTGCCAAACGTGCATAGTTCATTTTGGCGCACCTGGTAGTAGAGTAGCGTAGTTCATAGTTTAGATGACCATGTATCATTAGATATTTTGTCTATATGAAAGAAATAGTAGAAGAAACATAACCTTTGATTTTCGTGAATATCATAGCTTGGAATGTTATAAAATGCAATCATCCAAGTCGGAAAAGGTGGAGAATTTTTTTGAATTTTCCTAGCAATTTAATTTAAATTGTTGACTTTACCTCTGTCTTTTTCTTCTAGAAATTCACATTTGCAACCTGTAATGTTCTTGGAACTCATTAAAAGATATCCTGTATGTTTACCATTTTTCGTTCTTTTAAAAATCATCTATTTTGCTTTTTTATTTCATGCCCAAGTCTCTAGTATTTTTTATTTCATACTCTATTCTATAGCATTTGCTCATACGGTTTTAGCTTGATGATGATTCCCGTGTCTTTTGTTTATGCCATGTGCTTTACGTCGAATTTGATGAGCACTTTTAATACAGTAAATCCCCGCATATACTGTAAGAACCTACTTTTTTGAGAGCCAGGCTGAAATAGGTTCTTATTTTAAGGGTACTTAAACTAATCTCAAGGTATAGTGATTCTTATTCAAACGGTGCCTTGGGTAGACCTTTTCAGAGTCTTTACTAAAGATTTTCAACCCTGTTATTTGTTTTTGCAAAGTTGTTATGGACCTAACAACTAATTCTAAGCTTACAACAAGCAGGAGAGGAGGTTTAAACTTTAACAGCCATTTGAGACAAAATGAACTTCATGACGAAAATCAAGGATCAACTTCCCTGTAATGAGAATATATTTTTCATCAAACTAGAGTAGTTTCTCAATGACAAGGTACATAATTTAAGAAAGACAGCCTTAAGGTTTTTTTCGTAGATTCTTTGATCCGTCTTTGATACTCAAATATGTCCTTATTGCAGACTATTGCTTGGAAACTCTCGTCAACCTTACCTACATATCTTTCAACGGCAGTGAATAATTTCAGAAAGGTATTTATGTCCTCTAACTTTCAACCATAAAACCTTACACAAGATAGTATAATCTAACCTCGATTTATTTACTCGTAAAAACGTTTTTCGCGAAGTGTCTCCTTGACATCTGCTTAACATCTATGTTGATGCGTCTCTTTTGCTTTGTAGGTGCAAGCTGTTGAGATGATTTCACTGTTGTTGCTCCGAAAGGTTCGTTGTTTTTGTTTTAGTTCTGGTATTATTTCTTACAGTTGCCCTAATTTTGATGGGGCTTGGGATAGAAACTGTGTCATATTCGTGTATTTGACTCGTATAATTGTATGTTGAATACACAAAATTTGGATAAAAGACCAAAGCACTATTATTTATATCCTTGTCATTTGATTTTGCTAAATGATGTCCACTATTAGAACCATTTTTTGGATTTATGCCAGATATATTGAACAATTGCATGAAAAATAACTATTTTATGAAATCAATGGAACCGTATTCAAATATTTCTCTTGTCAAATGTTAACTGGAAGTATTTGATTCTTTATGACCAAAAGTAACCATAATTTTACAGACTTCAAAATCGGATGGAGATTTCGATGAAATGGCAAACATCTTACAAAGCGAATTAATTGACGTGAGTTTTTTCTCTTGATATATTTATCTTTTTTCACTTTGTATGCAAACAATATTTGAGTATGTTTTCGTATGAAACGGGCTGTATAAGCCAAAATTCCGCAAAAACCACGACCTTCTTCCCGCAGATACATTGCAACATTTCAACCACTGGTTTGAACTCCCGAGAATTAGCCAATGCAATCAGATTTTATTAATGTCATTAGCAATTTTAGAGATACCGCTAGATTCTGAGCCACATTTTGCTTGTCATGTGTTTAGCGTAAACATAAAAAAGCCACTGTAGGCTTAAAGTAAAGGGGCTAGGTCACGTAATGTAAACAAAATCCTTTGGAAACGATGATTTTTCAGTTTTTTTGAAAGGCCATATCACACACATTTTCTACGATTTTTCACAAAATGAAAGTGTTAGTTAGAAGATGGACTTTTGAATTTTGTAGAGAAATAAACAAACAATCATATGTTGTAAGATTACAGAGATATCGATGGATTTCCAAGAGTAACTTTGTCTTGGACTCACCCCATTCACCAAAATTTATGCAGAATGCAATGGCCACGTGCGGGAAACAATATAGATTCCACAGATAAGAGGTTTGTTCATGGCTACGTGACCCAGCTCCTTTAAAACCCGAGAGGAATGCCCCATTGAACAGTTTCTTTGCAATGTTGCATTCCCAATTGAACAGTGGCGGATTTAGGGGGGGCAAGTGGGGGCAATTGCCCCCCCTTCACGATGAAAACTCAGCTTGGCGCCCCTCTTTTGGCGAGAAAAGCGCCCCTGATCATGACTCTAACGCACAATTCTTTATCTGTTTCGATTTAAATATGGGGTGAACATTGAAATAGAGGCGTTAATTGATAGTAAATCAAAGAATTTTCTTTAAAAAGCGTCCAAAAAAATTTCGCGCGCCTTCGGCGCGCTCACTTCCTACTATATTTTGGCGCCCTCCTTGCAAGTTGCCCCCCCTTCAATTTTGGGCTGGATCCGCCCCTGCAATTGAAAGGCAAAGGGGTGGAAATCTTCCGCCTTTCGACTACAAATGCCTTCTTAATTTGGAAGAGATTACTTAACATATCTAAGTCTTGTCAATATTTCAATAGTCCTTTTAGCCATTCTAACAAGANTCGTCAAATGTTAACTGGAAGTATTAGATTCTGTACGACCAAAAGTAACCATATTTTTACAGACTTCAAAATCGGATGGAGATTTCGATGAAATGGCGAACATCTTACAAAGTGAATTAATTAACGTGAGTTTTTTCTCTTGATATATTTATCTTTTTTCACTTTGTATGCAACCAGTATTTGAGTATGTTTTCGTATGAAACGGGCTGTATAAGCCAAAATTCCGCAAAAACCACGACCTTCTTCCCGCAGATACATTGCAACATTTCAACCACTGGTTTGAACTCCCGAGAATTAGCCAATGCAATCTGATTTTATTAATGTCATTAGCAATTTTAGAGATACAGCTACATTCTGAGCCACATTTTGCTTGTCATGTGTTTAGCATAAACATAAAAAAGCCACTGTAGGCTTAAAGTAAAAGGGCTAGGTCACGTAATGTAAACAAAATTTTTTGGAGACGACGATTTTACAGTTTTTTTGAAAGGCCATATCACACACATTTTCACGATTTTTCACAAAATGAAATGGTTTTTGGAAGATGGAGTTTTGAATCTTGTAGAGAAATAAACAAAACAATCATATGTTGTAAGATTCCAGAGATATCGATGGATTTCCAAGAGTAACTTTGTCTTGGATTCACCCCATCCACCAAAATTTATGCAGAATGCAATGGCCACGTGCGGGAAACAATATAGATTCCACAGATAAGAGGTTTGTTTATGGTTACGTGACCCAGCTCCTTTAAAACCTGAGAGGAATGCCCCATTGAACAGTTTCTTTGCAATGTTGCATTCCCAATTGAAAGGCAAAGGGGTGGAAATCTTCCGCCTTTCGACTACAAATGCCTTCTTAATTTGGAAGAGATTACTTAACATATCTAAGTCTTGTCAATATTTCAATAGTCCTTTTAGCCATTCTAACAAGAGCCTGGATTGAGCGATATTTTTATAAATGTTTTATACGCGAGGTTCGATTGAGTGGCGTTAAGGGTTTCTATCATTTTTGTTTACATTTGGAAGATTCTGTGAAATATATAAAAATATCATTCGATCCAAACTCTTTTTTAGAATAGCTAAAAGGTCTATTATCTAATTTCTTCTTTTTGCAGATTTTCAATCAAGCATCCAGTGAAAGTTGTACAATGAAAGCCAAGCATTTACATGATATTGTCAAACTATGTGACAAATTCATCAGGGAAAAACAGAAGAAACCAAATGTAAGTATTTTGCATGAAGCAATCTTCTTTTTGAAAGTGATAAATATTTTAGGATCTTTGTTTATTGTTGTGATAAGAAATTCTTATTAATTAATCGNTTCTACCATTTTTGTGCACATTTGGAAGATTCTGTGAATGAAATGTATAGAAATATCATTCGACCCAGACTCTTTTTTAGAATAGCTAAAAGATCAATTATGTAATTTCTTCTTTTTGCAGATTTTCAATCAAGCATCCAATGAAAGTTGTACAATGAAAGCCAAGCATTTACATGATATTGTCAAACTATGTGACAAATTTATCAGGGAAAAACAGAAAAAACCAAATGTAAGTATTCTGCATGGAGCAATCTTCTTTTTTAAAAGTAATAAATATTTTAGGATCTTTGTTTATTGTTCTTATAAGAAATTCTTATTAATTAATCGAGACTGCCTTGCGTGAAGATTCCAAATTTAGAAAAAATGCGTGATACTGCCCGTTTTGCCTTGGTAGGAATTCAGACGAATTTACCGTCATGATAGGAAATGGAACGTTGTGTGTGACAACTGAAAACGAGAAAATCTAGACCTAAGTCAAGAGAACAGTCAAAGGTTCAAGAGACCATTAAAAATAATAAACCTTTTAGTTATTCTAAAAACGAATCTGAATCGAGCGATATCTTGATAAATCTGAAGAATTTTCGAATGTGCACAATTTTCGAGTGATAGAAGCTCTAACCCCACTCAATCGAACACATCGTACAGTAAATCCCCACATATAAGAACCTACAAAAATAAGAACCTAGAGGCTGTTTTCTTAAATTGTGCACCTCATAATTAAAAACCTGTTTTAGTTTGATGAAAAATATGTTCTTGTTGCAGGCGTAGCAAAGTTTATTTTTCATTGTCATTATCAAGTTAATTTTTCCTCCAGTTGGTTGTTAAAGTTTGAATATCCTCCCCTGCTGTTTGTAAGCTTAGAATTTGGTATTGGGTACATAATTACTTTACCAAAACAAATAACAGGGCTCACTTTGGTGAAGATTCTAGAACAGCCTACGCAAGGCACTCTTCAAATAAGAACCTTGATACCTTGAAATTGGTCTTGTTACCTTCAAAATAAGAACCTATTTCAGCCTGGCTCTCAAAAAAGTAGGTTCTTATATGCGGGGATTTACTGTACAACAGTCCATAGTGTATAAAAATATCGCTCGATCCAGACTCCTTCTCAGAAAAGCTAAAAGATTTATTAGCTGAAAAAAAATAAGAGCTTGAGCATTTTGAGATTGCTTGTATGCCTGTTGTAAGCATTTCATTTATCGTTTAATTCATTACAAAGAGATTCGTGATTTTCAATTAAAGTAATGTGGTAAGTTAAATTGCTTTTTCACATGGTCTTACAAATCTTTTTGGAATTGAAATGCCTCTGTTTGCCCTTCTTCGTGAGAAAATTTTGTTGAAATCCATACTTTATTTACAAAGTTTATATTATCTTTCAGATGATAATAGATGAGAAATTATCTGAGTCTCTGGAAGCTGCGATAAAAGGACCAGTAATTAAAAGATCTCCACAATTGATGGCTTACACAAAAAGAATATTACAGTTACTAACTGGGTAAGTTTTTAGAATTGTTTTTGTAAATATTTCAATTTAGATATTTTTAGATTTGGGCAATTTTACCAATAGAAACGATTGAAACATATGTTGTGTTAATGTCATAATTCCTTTTCCCTTCCATTACTGCCGTGTGCATTCATCCAATTCTTTTCTTTCCTTTCTTAACTCAGAGTATAGCTTGTGTCCCAGAAATAAGTATGCAGATTTGTTTGGGTCATCCAGCGATGAGAATGGCTGATCAATTTCAAAATGTTCATCAATAGTTAACATAGGTACCTCGTTTTTTGCTGTGCTGTGAGTATTCAAATATCACTAATGAAAGTTGAAATTTGCTGTCACCTCCAGACCTAATCTTTTACGTTTTGGCTTGATCAAATTCTTGAAGCACAGCAAATAAATCAACGGGTAAAATTTAGATCACATTAGAAGTCACCCATTTCCCTTTGTCCATTTTTCTATAATTATGGTTTTAAATTTCGATGTGCTTCAGGAATTTGCTCAGGCCAAAGGGCCAAAGCTTTGGTTTGTACGTGGAGGCAAATGTGAAATTTCAAGATTAATATTTCAGCTCTCAAAGCACAAATACCAACAAATGAGGTATCTATGTTCAAGTTAGCTATCAAGGAACATTTGGAATTGATTAGCCGTTGATTAAAGGTAAATTCACATCGCTGGACTCAGCCAAGTCTGTATACTCTTTCTCGGACACCCGGTGTAATGCCAGGAATGGAAGGTCTGTTGGCATTTTAATATACTTATATAGTAGTTCATATCGTTTCCAGAACACCGTGCAATGGCGAAGGGAAGAAAAGGAAAGTAAAAGACACACCAAAAGTAGATGCTAATGAAAAGCAAAAAGAAAATGAGAAGAATGGAATAAATGAAAATGGACAAGAAAATGAAGCAAAGGAAAAAACAGCAGAGACATGTGGTAAACCTAAGAAAAAGAAAACGAGTAAGAAAATCGAAAATGAAGAATAAGCAAGAATTTTTTGATTGGATTGGATTTCATTTCCAAATGATTTTTTAAACAAACAGAGTTATTTTTGTTTATATTATCTACGATCGATGAAATAACTACTGCACTTGTCTTTAAAATTCCCCTGGAGTATAGTACTCCCAAAAATTTATAGCCCAACATTGTTTTTGGCCGTAGTAGAACTGCCACTTCATAGCAGAATACTGCAAGCAAGGTATCATTCGAAATGGGTTAGTGCGTGGGATTTGAATCTTTTAATGGTTACGAAATTTATGACTGCACTGTGGTCAGTTTTTTGTCACAAATATTCTTAATATAATCAGACAGCAAAAACCTGACCAGGGTCTATTGCGGAGCTTGTAGTTTCTGAAGGAACATCTCTTGCGGTTTCTTATAGATTCCGAATTGGAAGACAATCAATAATTCCGCAGAGTCTAAACCCCTGTCATCAAGATTCAAGTTCCACTAACTGAGCTCCTTTAAACGACAGGCCTACCTGGTCTGGTTTGCAGTATTCGAAGAAACCTGACACGGAAATAAGATAGCCTGTGCTGATGTAGTTTCTTGTTATTTGATATGACTTTAGGGCGAAAAAATCACATGATAATACGTCGAGAAAGGTTTATAAACGGGGAAGTGAATTAAACGAACGACAAAATAATACTTCAGCACCGACACGCTAAATAAATGCTCTCCTGTTATTTTGCCGATGAACTACAGACTTCAATTGTTTTTTGCAAATGCACAATATTGCACTATTTCCGGCGAGGAATGGAGTTTTTGTGACTTTAGGGGGTATCTGGTCTTGGGCTAAGAAATAGCTTAAAAAGGTAGCGAAAATCCATCTTTAAAGAACGGCCGTTGACCAGCATGATTTGCGCGATGTGAGCAACTCGCTCCTTTCAGCTCCACAATTTAGAAGACATCGCCATATCAGAAATAGTCTAAGTGCCCCGGTGAGAGGTCAGATGTTTACCGGGGTTCTAGTGACCGAGAAATATGGTCAAATTTTCACTGGGGAGTCCAAATTATGTAACGAGGACGGCATAATTATTGGTGGGTTAGTGGTTCTACGAGGAAATATTTCCTCAAAATTTTCCCTGGGGTTCACCAACTTGCAGCCGAGGTTTCACTTGTGAGGCATTTTGTACCGGGGAGATTCACGTCTTGTCCGGGGACCAATTTTGCTCCAATTTTTTCACCGAGGAAATCACCGGGGTAGAATGTACCGGGGCACTTAGACGGGGGTGTAGAAATAGGCTAAGGAAAAAAGTCTGTACCCATTGTTGCTTTAGCTTCACAATGAGATGTCAAAGCTATCAAATGCAACGAGGAATATTTTAGCTTGGCCCGAGCCAGCTTATAACCATATACAAACTCTAATTTTTTTGTGAATGAGAAAATTGTCAAACATGAAATAGCATCACCAATTCGCAATATCGAAGGGGTATCAAAACTTTTCGATGACAACATTAGAAACTGAAGAAAGGACCAGAAAGCACACCATATCATTGCAAATTCGGCAAGTACGGCCAAAGAGAAGGTAGCAAGATTCATTCATCCCAATGTTTACGAAAGAGGAAAACCTCAAAGGAAACCACAGACGACTGTATTGCGCAATAGCCTAATACACTGAAGAACAAAGGATATGATATTACGCAACTATTTGATCAATGCAATATCACTCCCTCCTCACATGACAATGAGTAAGCAATATGGTGTCCGGAAATTAAAAAATGTGTCCGATAATCATCGCCGTTATCCAAAATTATTCAACCGTTAATTTCAATTGTCTTAAATTTTGCCTCGTTTCGCATCATTGCTGATAAAGTAGGATCCAATCCCCTAGGACGCGTTGCGGAGGGCGCCATTGTGATTGCAAGATGGTAGCTAAATGTCATATCTCGTATCTTCAAAGTAGGACTTTAGTGAAATGCATTTGAACCGATTTGAACTGGATGGAGGAGAGAAACGTTGTTTATACATTTAGCAATGTGACATTTATTAGGGAAATTGATGTATTTCAAAAAAAAGATAGGTGTCAGAAGCATTATTCAGCGTTGACCAAATTCTTTCATAATCAAAAATGAACGAGAATGAACACATGAAAGAGAAATTGGGGTGGCCAACGCTTGGTGTTCTATGCAAATTTCAAATTCCTCCTGCATATCTTCTTTGGCAAAATTCCCCAAATTTTGTGCCCGGACCAAACTTCCAAACTCGCACCCTTGCCAAGTCAAAATTGCTGAAAATATACTATTTGGTTAGACTATAATTTTATGCTTCATAAAGGCACACGGGACAACATTCCTGAAGCATGTTTGCTACTGCGGTGGCCCATAGTGTCACAAGGGTGACCAAAGGCGCTTGGAGGTAGAATCTTATGCCTAAAAAGATACGAGGAAATATCTTTCCCAAGTACGAGGTCCCACGAGGATAGCAACTTTGTGATGGTCAATGGAATTTGAAGGGGTGGCCCAACTGCTAGGAGGTGGCCCAAAGACCACAATGGACCTTCTTGAAAGCCATGACTTGTGTAGTGAAGCGGCAGCAAAGCAAAGCAATTATTTTGTTTCAGCGCGGATAAAAGGAGAGAAAGATTTGCTATTGAAACAATTTTACAATTTTTATCATTTATCCATTCAATTGGAATATTTATCAAATATATATGGAAAAATTATTACATCCTCTTGAGAATTCAGCTTACCTATTTGAAGTGAACGGTGTTTGAGGTTCGATTTGGAAGGAATGTACATGAGGAGATACCTGAAGATGGAACCAGGCAAAGAGAGAGAGACAGATCCACAAACAGAGGACCTCAGGGTAAGTCGAGCCTTCCACTTATCTCTTATTATATTAATCTTATTGACTATTTAATGTCATGCCTTCAATGCTATACTACTGTTTGATATCTTAAGTTTTAATATATCATAGTTGTTTGCTTTTCTAATCAAAATAGGAAGCAGAATAAACGAGTTTTTTGCTGCTGACCCGGCATTGACTGAATCTGTTGGAGGACATGGCGGATTTGTGCGCATGAAAATGTTTATGAATTAATATTCTTGATATAAAACTGCATAACATGTATACTTAGATTTCTTTATTTGAAAAAGATTTAATGTTCAGCTTTTCAAGTTTTGTGCTTTATGACGACAAGGCATGAGAAGTTTAGAGTACAATTGTGAATGGTCAACAACGTCTCTCAGTTGCGCGCCAATTTAGGCCATACAATTTTGCTTCGCAATTGTCTGAGCTTTGGTGCTTTGTTGGCTATCCAAATTCCAAATTTCTTCGAAGTGGATAGTCTTGCCTGGAATAACACACAGTGAATAATCATTTGAAAAACTGCGTGATCAAAGATTGAAAGAATAAGGAAGGTAGATCGCTCAGACAGCAGTACCTGTAAAAAAAACCAGGCATGCATTTCCTTTTTTTCTTGTTTCTTTCCTCAGACTGTTAGTTGAGACCCGAGGCAACCCATGGTAAACTGTGTGATCATTATGGATAGAAAGGGTAAAAATTCATAGCATACCAATTAAAAACTTTCACACCTCTTTTTGCTGGGTTAAAGCTGGCTTTTTGGAAAAAGGCAGAGCAGCTTGTATGCTAAGAGGTCATCAACAAACTATTTTTGTCACAGGCAATAGAATTTGGCTGTTAATGGCTCACCCCTCCCCCTCTTTACAGGGGTTGTGAACACCCGCTCCCTAAAATCCCAATGCCGTTTACTGTGATTAAAATTTTTTGTCAATGACCCCTCAATACAGTCTATCCAGGTGCTGTTCTATTGACCTTCATTTCCAGGTAGATAGAAAATATGTCATTGCTATAACTTTTAAACTGCATCATAAAATATGTTACTGTATCTCTTTCAGAGCATGCTCATGACATTCCGGATATCAGAATTGCAAGAAGTTCTGTGTGCCTGTGGAAGACCAAGATCTGGCCGTAAACACGAACTGCTCGGAAGAGCGTTGAGTCTATTACGACAATCAGAAGGAACAAGTTTAAGAGAACGTGTGAAAAACAGAATTGTTGAATTATACAAACTTAGATTTCCATCAAGAGCATTACCAGCATCGATTTCAGCTGCTTCTTTATATTCCTCAACTGAAAGTAGCAATAAACAAACTCACGAAAGAACACATAACAATAGCGTGCCAGGAATCATGAGTTCTCAAACATCAAGTACAAAACAATCTGAAACATCGAATGAACGTTCAAAGAGATCTGGATATGACAAGCAATCAACAATTCATAATGCTTTATTGGGACGATCATCATCACTTGATGACAGGCCAAGCTCACATAGTGACAGATTAACAAATTATGATCCCCCAAAGGGACATCATTCTTCAAGTCATGATAATTTATCAAGAATACAAAACAGGCCAACAAGCCGGGCAACAACATCAGAGCAAAGATATCAAATTAACGGATCTTCTTCATGTCATGATGGAATGCCCGTTCATCCTGATGTCCGATTTATTAATTTACCATTTGCTGAACTGCAAGATGTGCTCATCAAACCAACAAGTCTTGGTCAGTTTACTTCTTATTCAATAGCTGTATTTGCTTCCAAACCTTTTGATGTTATCAAACTTACAGGTTCTTAATAGTAGACATTTTTCAGATACCCTGGACCTGGAGATGCAAGAACATTGAAAGATAGAACTACTGGCAATAGACCTTATAGCTCTTCTACAAAAGAATCTGGATTTAACAAGATTCTTATATCCTTTTATTGAGTGGCGTCAGAGCTTGTTGTGTGAATTTGAAATAAATCTCTGCTTTGAGACAGTCCACTGAAAAATGCGAATGATACTTTTATCATTATGTAAAACTCTTGAAATTCTTTATTTTATAGGTCAAAAAAGAATGTCAGGGTATCAGGATATCTCACTAGTTTTCCATTTATCGCCTCTTCAAGTTCAAACAATAACCCACTCAAGGTGAGTAAAATGATGGACCTGCAAGAAATGCATTTCTAGTTGTTGTAGTACATCTCAAAACTGCCTTCCACATTGTGAAAGAATATTCAGTGTGAAAATGGACTTTTTTCCTTGCTGAAGATTCATTTTATTATCAATATTGTGATGTTCTACTGCTTTTTTTTCAAGGAAATTTTGCAAAGCACTGCTCAGATAGACTGCCCAGGAACCTTTCAACTTCATGGAACACATTCTGCCCAAAGATGTGTTCCTAATTTTCAATTACTCTTTTGCCATAAAGTGTGAAGAATGCTATATTTATCAACGCGATTGTAAATTGATGATACTGTATATACAAATCGGATTCATTTGAGAACTCTCTGAATTCAACCCAAGAGATTTGAACCTGTAAATGTTGTCAGAAATTTAATTGGATTTATGCAGGGAATCTAGAAACTAAAGATTTTTAAAGTTTCAGAGAAAAGATGAAACAACCTTTGCTACATTAGTTGGCAGTTTTTATGAATAGTTGTAGAGTTGTGGCAGCTGAGAAAATGAGATGTTTAATCATATCACATTTTTACAGGTGTTTCAAGGATTAAAATTCCATTGTTTGATGAATAAAGACACAACAGAAATGCAAATGCAGCTTATACATGAAGTCCTCAACGTTATTATTCATAAACTACAATATAGGAAATATTGACATTAACATCAAAGAATTAAGAATTGTGAAATATTCCTTAGCTGTCTGATCAGCATACTTTAAGAGATATAAAAGACTGTAAGAATGCTAGAAGCATGAATTCTTTCTAGCACACATTACAGTACAAGCCTTGTGCACTTCAACATGGTTTTGCCGCCCAATAACTCTTTGAGAATGTTCTTAATTTCTTCACAATTCTTGTTTACAAAAATTTACAGTCTTTCATATGGCTTAGGAGTTCATATCAAAATGTGAAGAATTCTTGCAAATTCTTAAGAAGTCTTGAGAATACTTTTAATGTTAAAGAGAATCAACAGAGATAATAGCTGGCACAGAAGGAGTCTGGGTATTCTATTATTAACCTATTGTATATGATGATGTCCAGACGTGGGAGCATATTGTTTAGCTGAGGAACAATACGGCGTGTAGGAGTTTTCTTTGTTCTATTTATAGATTACCTCCTTTTGGCTCTGTTCATTCATTTTAAAGCCTACAAGGCCTGTACTGTGACATGACAAGAGTTCTAAGGTATTGTCAAGAATTTTTGAGAATTCTTCAAATACCAATGAGAATTCTTGAGAGATACGAAAGAATGTAAACGTTTTTAAACAAATTCTTAAGAAATAGAAATTTTGTCAAGAATTCTTGAAAATTCAGGAAAACAGTATGCACAAGGATCGTACTGTGATACTTTTTTGACAACCATGTTTTTAAAACAAGGTCAGCTGTGCAAAATTGTTTTCAAGATTGTAATTCAGCTAATAGAATCTTCCTTTCTTTTCAGGTCCTTCTCATTACAATCAAGATTGGAGTACAATGTGCAAGTTCTTCTGAGGTAGGTTCAAGATCCAGTCAAAGAGCTGTTATTACCCAGGGTCCTTTGCAGATTTCAGAGTGTCTAAGTATCAAATTTGGCCAAAGCAGAAAATTCAGATCTGCACTAATGGAGTTGAGCTGATAGCAAAGTGAACTAAAGACAAAGTATCAGTTCCAATGCTAAAGTGTGGATCCATATTGTCAAATTATGCCAAATTCTGTTTTCAGACAGTCTGAAATTGCTGTGTTGTCACAAACACCCCCTGGGGACAGTGTCTCTTTACACTTTATACTTATGTAAAGTTATTGGACGTTTTGGATTGACCAGTTATTGGATTATTGATGTTAAGGTTCTTTTGTTACCTTGTTGGGCAGTCATCCATTCATTTGGATAAAATTTTGAATGGAATGAAAAAGTTTATGGATGTCACTGATGGGAGTTGTTATTGTTTGATGTTTTGCCTGATTATGTTGGCTTGTTAGCAGGGGTAGCTAACATTTGCTTGTTCAGAACACAGCGAAAAAATGCAAAACGAGAACGAGGCCGTAATGGCTGACCGTCCAGCTTCGGCTTTCAAAACCGGAAAGGTACGGCCTAAAGCGGACAACGCAACACGCGCTTTGATACTGGATGGATATGGATGTGCTTCTTTCATGAGATAGTGAAAGGCTGGATTGAGTTGGAAGGACGTCCTGGAGGCCACATGCAAATTTGGTTACTTGTTAGTCCAAACAAAGAAGAAATAACTGCAAAGCAATGAAACTGAACTGAGCAAAGCACTTTTTTCAGGCCTCTCAATCCCCTCTCAATGCACAC
>REGL01000051.1:294203-331812 GCA_004194395.1 Aurelia aurita complex sp. Pacific
TGACTTGAGCAAAGTAACAGGAATTTACAAATAGTTTGCAAATTTTCCCAGATATCCTACCTTGTCCACCATGTTTGTTGTATCCTGAAGTTTTGTTCCACCAAGTTAGATCGTAGGGCCAGGACCAGTTTTCCTTTTATTTCACTTTGAATAAATCGCTGTTATTGGACAAAATTGCACCTTTTTGGTAACAGCAACTGATGCATTTCCTGAAGCTTCTTTGATAAATCTTTGGAGATCTTCTGCTCTGGCAGCTTCACCAACCTCCCATGAGACTGTTTTGATTTGAATCGGACGCATATTTTGGCGCCAACACGGTGATCGGGTGCTAAAACCAGAGACTGGCATCCGCCGGCTCTAAACCGGTCCGCCATTAATTTTCTTTTGCGGAAGGTTTGTTCCTAGCCTCGTTTTGCATTTCTTCGCTGTGTTTCTTGTTCAGTGCAATCACACAATGAGTAAACTTCAGTTGGGTATTAAGACTAAATAAACAAAGCATGCTCAGTTGTGAAGGCTTGGTTTAATCATATCATTTTCTTGCAGGTTTTGCTTGGCAGAAACAAGTTGTGTGCAAGAGGATTCTTATCCATCAAGAGTTTCCATCAAAGTCAATGGGAAGATATGTCCTGTACCGGTATGTCCAACATAATACCACCATGTGGACCAAAAACTACTTAAACTGTTTAAAAGTTGTTACATGGAGAATATCTGTCTTCTGTGATACTGAATGAATTGGACTGAATGAGGTATTGGACTGAATGAAAGTTTAGTTGATAGCCAAAAGGCTGAAATATTTAAGTGACTTTCGTTTTAGTATTGGAATATAAGTAACATTTAGTTAAAAAAATCCATAACTTCAAAATGCATGAAAAGAGGCCTAAACCCTCGAGCAAACTCATAAACAATCATCATTGAAACACAATCCATTCCCTCAAGAGTTAAGAATCAAATCTTTATGAAAACTACAGATACCTTTATCTTATCTGTCGGATCTATAGCTTCACCTTCACATATTTCAAAATTTAACCATTCTTTCAAGCTCTGTTAAGAAATCTTATTTGTTAAATTGCATATCTGGTAAATATTTCTGCTAGTTTTGCACAAGCCTTTGCCTGTTTACAGACAAGAAGTCTCAAAATTTTGTATGAATTCTCAAGGAACTTTTAAGAATTCTCCAAATTCAGGTAAGAATTCTTGAAAGGTATGGATGAAAGGTATGAAAGGTATGGATTTAATGAAATTATAAACTGCTTAAATTTACTAACAAAATTTGTTAACAATGTTCCATTTTATTTATTAATATTAATGTAGAAAAAAATCTTGAATTACCTAATATCTTCATTGTAATTATGAAATATGCATCCCCAGAGGTAAAGCATTAACAGTAAAATTTTCCTTTCAGGGACAGCCACCTCCAAATTCGCAAAATATGGAGCCAAAGAAACCACATAGACCTGTGAACATAACGTCATACTGCCGATTGTCACCAATGATGGCCAATCAAGTTCAAATATCATGGATGCCGTCAGATATGGGACAGGTCCGTCGCTTTCTTTTTCTTTGTTTGGTGCAAAAATTAAGCTGATCCACTACTATAGGAATGCTTTATACCAAGTTTTAAATGTTGAAATGTTATTTGTTCAGCAAAGTGAACTTACTTTTTATGGTTGCCTCAGTCATCTGTAGAAACGTTTTGAAATCAGGAGGTACTGGACATTTCATCCAGAAATTGTGGAAAAGAAAGTCCTTAAGGACTTTATTTATAGATGTATGATTTTTAATAAAACAGCTTCATGTTTTCAATCTGCCAAATGCCTAAGGAAAAGGCTTTTGGTTTTGAAGAGCTTTGAAAATTTCGCCCAAAGTTTGTTTGATTCTATTTGCTGAAGTCAGTTTATATGTCTGACCTGAACTTTTAAATCTCAAACATTTTCTTGAGTTGTAACAATTAATTGCCCAAGCCCATAATAGAAAATTTATTCAACACGAGAACACTTAGCTCATTATATTTTTGACAGCCAGCTATTGCAAACAAAAGCTTGAAAGATGATAGAAAAAGAATGATATGAAAAGGTTTGAAGCCTTTCCTGCCTAAGAATTTTTGTTTAGAACGATTAACAGTCTTTCATACAGTTCAGGAATTCTTATCGTAAAATTTAAAGAATTCTTGTCAATATGGACAAGGTCTGTAGTGTATCCTCTCCTTTCTATACAGCGATATGCAGCAACAGTACAGCTGATAAAAATTGTGACATCAAGCACTTTGGTACAAAGATTAAAATCAAAGCCATTAAGAAATGCAGATCATGCAAGAGCATTGAGTAAGTTTATTTACAAATTGAAATCCATTCTTTGCTATCTTAAACTTTACTCAAAGCTGCTGGCCAGATGCTTATTAAAGTCTTTGTTAGCACATGTTTTTTTTTTTTTTTTTTATTTCTTTGGACATTTTTAGATTATCTTATTTTGTTTTATTTAGTTTATTTAGTTTATTTAGTTTATTTATTTATTTATACAATTTAAAATAGTATTCAGGTTAAATAGTGTCCCCAATTAGTATCATTGCTAAATATTTATGACACTTTAATAAAGTTATAATAATAATAATAATAATAATAATGCCTGGTGTTAGGATCTGATTGTGAAAGCTGATTCAAACGTTATGTCTGAAAAGATTTGAGAATCACATGAGATTCAGTTCCTTTGCAAATTAATGTTTGTGATATTTTTCAATAGATCAAACCAGTTTTACTTGAAAGGTACTACCCAGAAGACACAAAATGGCTTGAGTTTGAGACCAAGTATCATTTTAAGGCTTGAAGGGACTGGGTCATGTAACTGTAAACAAACCATCTCTTTAGTCAATATTGTTTTAACATGCGTGGGTTGTTTTTGCACATGTTTTGAGCTACTTTTAGAAATCTATCAATATCTCTATAATCATACACTGTATGAATGTTTAGTTTCCTGTACCAAAAAAACTGGGGAGATAACTGGGAAAGCTAGGATTTCCTAGGATTTCCCCAGTTTCCCTAACTTTTTCATCAAAACAAATTTCAAGCTGGGAATTCTGTTTCCTGGGAAGCTGGGGAAGCTGGGAATCAGTACCCAAAGAGCTAGGAAAGCTGGGAAATTTTCCCCAAAAATTCCATTATATTCCACCATTTCCCAGCTTTCCTAGGAATTTTGCTCTTTTTCCCACCTTTTTTTATCCTAGGAATCCTAGGAAGCTAGGGAATTTTGCCCAGAAATTACCCAGAAAAATCCTAGGAATTCCTAGGTATTTCCCAGTTTTTTTAGTATGGGTTGTTTCTCTGTGAACTCCAAAGATCCTTCTTCAAAATAACGCTTTCATCTTGAAATACTGGTCGAAAATCTGTGGGATATGGCACACCAAATAGCTTTATCATGACCATTTTGACAGAGAATCCGCGACCTAGCCCCTTTATGGTATGTACACAAATCAGCTGCTAAGTTTTAGTTTTTCTAATCTCGATGCTTTAACTACTTCATCTTTTTTGCAGTAAAAGAACAACTTGCACATGATCCTGACAATGAAGTTGCAACAACAAGTCTCAAAGTTTCGTTATGCTGCCCAGTGAGTCAAAACTCTTGTTTGCTTTGTTGCTTTTTCTTTTTGCCTGAAGAAACCATTAACTGAATAGACCAATGTGTCTCGCAAAAGATCTATCGTAGGCTTTTCAGAAGTTTTCTACTGAATTCCTGTTGAGATATATTAAAAGCGATTGGACATTTAAAGACATTTTTTCCAATTTGTACCATTATCAATCCTCTTCCAAGAAAAAGAACTTTCAAGTATTAATATTTTTAAGTGTAAAAGAAAATAAAGAATTTTCTGGTAGATTTTGAATAATTTCATTTTACTAGGAGTTTTCAGGTTGGCATTTTGTCACAAAAATTTTGGCCATTGCAAGTCTGAGTTTCCCAGAAATATTACCTTCCTTTCATGTCTCTAATAATAGATCTGACATTGACATCCACCATGATTGGAGACGTTATTATCATCTATGAAGTATGCCTGATTTGGTTTTATAAGTTTGCCCATTTCATTTAGATTGGTAAAACGCGAATGACAATGCCATGTCGAGCAACAACATGTAATCATGTGCAATGTTTTGATGGATCATTATATGTTCAAATGAACGAAAGGTGAGACTTGTTTATTGGAGAAGTTTTATTTTAAGTGTTTCATTTCCAAGTGTTTGTAGTATTTGAATAGTTGAAGGAGATGATCTCTATAGAAGTGGAATCAAGAAAACGATTTCGTTTTAAAGTCACACTCTGATAACAAAATAAATCAGCAAGGCTTCTTCACAAAAATTTCCAATTTTTGCATCTGATGTAGTTACTTAGGAAGAAGAAATTCGAAACGTTTTAAAATCCGTTTTCATGTTTTTAAATTTTCATTTAAAGTTATGCAAGATTGACGACGAACAGTTTAAAAACTTATAAATTATTTATTGATTCCATCAATTGGACTGCAGAAGGTGAATATGAATGTGTGTTGTTTTCATGATTTGAAACTGGAACTTTTTTGAAGATGTGTTTTTCCTGTTCTAGGAAGCCTAACTGGACTTGTCCTGTTTGTGATAAAAAAGCTTATTACGATCAGCTTGTTATTGATGGGTGAGTCCTGGTTAATATTTATTTTCTGTCTCGAATTAGATTTCACGTGAAATTTACGATAACACAAAATTGAATCGGAGAGCAAAAACTACGATAAAAAGACTCACGTTCATGTTTTGATCTTTCTATTCCAAATCCATGTTATTTGATCATTCTATTCCAGACAAGTCCATTAGTTACATGAGAGACACAAATCAGGTTAAATATGAAAACACAAAATTGCTCATGTAAAATACTTCAGTTGTTTCTATTCGCGAGCATTTTCACGTGAAATTTAAGTTGAGGCAGACTTTGGTCCTTTCTTCGCAATTTTGTTATATGTTCACTCATCCTCTTCACGTGAAATTCTGTAAACGCTCTATTAAGCCGTGGGGGGCTTATTTAATGGTGGAAACTGAAGAGTGGGGCTTATTTGCAAAATAAAGTGACAAAGATGATAGCTTTTTAATTCTTTTACCCCATATTTTACAAAATCAATTTCCATTTTTTATGCGAGTCAACTACACAAATCCGACACATATTTTATTCCAAATTGTTTCAAACTTAACATGCAAACTTGTTGAGCTAAATAAATGGAAAGTCTTCGGTACCCTCAGGCATTTTATATAAGTGGGGGGGGGCTTAATAGAAAGGGGGGTTTATTTTAAATTTTGGCTTAGAAAAGAGGAGTTTATTAAGAAGGGGTCCTAATAGAGAGGGGGTTGAATAGAGCTTTCACGATATTCCATGTCAATAGTGTCTTTAAGCTGTCGTTGTTTACTGTAGCTGCTTATTAACAAGGCCTGCATGCTGAAACTTTGACAGAATTCTGTTGCTCTTTTTAGATATTTGAGAAGTCTTTTCTTTTTGCGAAATTTGGGAACTGCTCTGAAAAGCGAAAGCATAATACAGCATGTTGGAAGCTTATTTTTTAGGTAGTTTGTGAATTGCAAAACATCACAGAGATAACCAAAAGATCAAAAACCTTTTGAAAGATTCCGCCTGAGGTCCCATGACTTGCTTTGCAACATTTGTAGTGCAAATTTGCCAAACCAGATTATAGAATTCTCAATACATTTCTCAACAGATTATTCACGGAAATATTACGAAGTTCACCAGGCAGTAATGACATTGTATTCTTTCAAGATGGTTCCTGGAAATCGCAGTCAGCAATTGGTAAATGATTTGCAATATTCTTGATTCACCTTAAGATTAGCCTACTTGTACACTCATTATTCAACTGGAGAGGGTCAACGAATTAATGAGTGAAAGCTTGCTA
Organism: Aurelia aurita complex sp. Pacific; assembly: GCA_004194395.1. NCBI lineage: Eukaryota > Metazoa > Cnidaria > Scyphozoa > Semaeostomeae > Ulmaridae > Aurelia > Aurelia aurita complex sp. Pacific. Next base: position 300,109 of record REGL01000051.1, read on the forward strand.
CTACAGTTCCACATATCTAAAACTTAATTTATGGAGCCTTTGTTTAGACGGGTGTCATACATTATTTGAATAGAGGATTAACATAATTAATTGGGCAGACGTAGCAGGCTTTATCTCTTTATTTCATAGACCCTTTATTCTTCAGGATAATGGGTCTACTCATAGGCTAGCTTAAGATGTGCCTCAACGAATTAGAGACCGGGAACATAATCATAAGATACAATGTCGGACACTTGGCCAAATATTTGGGGGGCAAAGCTATTGTTGTTCCAGTCGAAAAGCATTCTTCTTCGCCATCGATCCGACCCCCTCGCCCTCCTAGTGTCCGCTACTGATAAGACATACGGTGTAAATCTTATTTGCATAACTAGAACCGTTTTTATGGCAGGCCTAAAACATAGCTTTTCAGCTAAGTTTTAAAGTTGGATTGAATCCATCATTGCTATTGTGTACGTTCTAACGGGCATAAACATTCACACTGACAAGTTAAACCGGCTTAAACTAAACCAGGTTATCAAATGTTGCACTCTAATTGGTCAATCCAGCAAACCGAAGTCATTTGATTGGTTGAAATCTAGCCTGGTTAAGGCAAAGCTGGTTTAACTCTGTCAGTGTGAAAGAGGTATAAGTTCTCTCTTAGTAAGGTGGTAAATAACGGTGGAAAAGGCTTTTAAGACAAATCCATTCTAGTTTTCTGAGCCAATCATAAAATCAGTCATGCCTGGCTGGAAAAATAGTTTGGTCTTAGACCTACTTGCGAAAAAAGAAATTTGAAGATGGGCCTTATAATAAAATGTTGATGATTTTTCAAACAAGTGTACTTGGGTATAGGGACACCCGGTTTTGATTCATTCGTTTGCTGCGTTTATTCCTCAGATGAAAGAGAAAGCAAGTCTGCTATCACAACAATAATAAGCACGCCATCCAATTCATCGACATCTAGAGCTGAAGGTTTGTTGGTGTACTTTACTTGACGTTTTCATCACTAGATGAATTTCTTGAAGGTGTTGTGGTGTAGCGGTGTAACCAAACCCTCTGACTTTACAGCAAGAACAGTCTGGCGGACAGGGTTTGATCCCAGGTAGAGCCCCATCACTTGAGCGTCATGACCAGGGGTCGGGGACTCGATTATGTCATCTCTATTTCTACTATCCCAGAGCTTGGCCCTAAAACCGCACCTTCACCTTCTTACATCTTGGCATGAACATTAATTGAAGACAAATAATGTGTACCGAATCATCGAGAAGGTAGAGACAGATAACGTTGAATGGTGTAGATTGATTTTAGGATGCATCAAGTTTTCTAAAAGACAAGTTCCAAGTTCTGTTTCTTTTAATACTGTTAATGAAGACTGGGATGACTTTCTGATTTTCGTTTCCTTGATGGAATTAACAGATACTTCACCGATTAACATTGTCGAATTAGAATTATTTGGATATGCAGGGAAAGCCTATTTTAATTACTCACAATGAATGAAACCTTAATTTATCGGCAAAATTATTGAAGAGGGACATTTTATAGAAGGGGAAGAAGATAAGAATTGGATGTTTTTCTCACTTTGTCCTGATATCTTCCTCTGATTTTCACCTTTGTATTTCATTAGGGAATAATTTGTTCTCATTTCAGAAAAGCAAAAAGACAAAGAATGTGATGTGGTAGATTTAACTGCAGATTCTAGTGATGATGATGATGATGATGAGACGCCACCTCCACCAAAACGACCTTTGACGTTAGTACCGTATTTTCATGATTTTTATCTATGCTAAATTTGAAGGCCGTATTTATATTTTTAGTAGCATAGGCTCAAATCTATCAAATCTTTACAAGGTGGAATGGATGTAAAATTCGGTTACATTTTTCTTTGAATAGAATGGCTTGAAAGGAACTAAGGGTACTTTGCTGTAAATCTTTTGTGGAAATTTTTGATTCCTTTAGCTGTGGAAATTTTTTTGATTCCTTTAGCTTGTCTGAAGAAAAATCTAAATCGAATGATATTATGATAGATTTAGAAGAATTTTCGAATGTACACAACAGATTATTTACCTATTCTGAAAAAGAATCTGAATCGAACGACCGACATCTCCATAAATTTTGAAGAATTTTCGAGTGTTCACAAGAGTGATAAAAACTACAACTCCACTCAATCGAACCTGTAGTATAATGATTTTTTAGTTTTGTAAGTCATACTCTGATGAAGACAAAAGTCAGAAAGGCCTCAGTATGCTAAATATCTTGTCTTTTTGCATCCGAACTTCTTTTATACAGTTTTTTAGTATAATGATATATAAAGAACGTCGCTCGATCCAGACTCTCTTGTAAACAGCCAAAAGGTCTATTACCTTCAATATCTGTTTTTCCTTTACAGTTATACAACACCGACTCATCACAGAGGTCCACGTATTCGACAGGTGCCAATGGTATCATCATCAAATCTTCATCCTTTTCATCCGTTTCCAATTTTTGATCCTGATATGCCAAGCCAAGGTATTTATCGTTATTTCTGTTATCTCCTTAGAAGATGTGCTTTAACAGACCTGATGGTAGCCTACGCGTAGACCCATTATCCCAAAGGAGGAAAGGGATAATGGGTCTACGCGTAGGCTAACCTGATGGTCTCTTTTATGTATTTATGGAAAGTGTTTGAAACCAGTGATATTTTTCTTTCTAATTGCTGATCTCTGAAAGCTTTATTATGTAACTGTAGATTGAAATGATAAGTGGCCTAATTTATCGAGAGAAAGATATCGATGCTGAAGCGCTTCGATTTATTTTTTCCGAGACACCAAAACGAAAAAGGAATCAATAGTACATAATGATAATAATTATAATAATAATACTAATGATTTTCTTTAAAGTTGGTTAATAATATAAATAGTTTTCTTTAAATGGAAGAGTAACTAATTAATACCAAATATTTAACTACAAAACTAAATCTAACAAATTATTTAACAAATTATTTACATATAATACAATAGACCTTTTAGCTATTCTATAAAAGAGCCTGGATCGAACGTTATTTTTATACATTTTGATATGCGACGTTCGATCGAGTGGCGATAGAGCTTCTATCACTATTGTGTACATTCGAAAATTCTACAAAATGTAGTAAAATAGCGTTCGATTCTGATTCTTTGCAGAATAGCTAAAAGGTCTATTGCATTTATCCCCATTCCACGTTTTGATTAGTTTTTGAAAAATACTTCTTTTTATAAGTGAATCTAAAAGCTTGAACTTTTACGTAATATTCTTCTGAATGGAGACAAAGTAGATGCGGTATATCGCGAGGAATGCAGCTGACCACCTCAGGAACTGGCCACCTCAGGAAACGGATCATATCATGACTCGCACTTGCAGCGTAGTTGTAGTTCAAGCTGGCAATAGTCATACTGCAAAAAAATGCAGCAAGTCTACTTTAACAGACGTGATAGATGTTTTATTTGTTAGAAAAAGATTTTGAAGCGATCAATATTATCTTTGCATCAAATCAAATCTAAGCTTCGAATTGCTCTCATACGCTATATCTTGAATGAGCTACTGTAAATTTTGGTAACGTTAAACCTGTGGCGAAGTAATACGTCGTTGAAAATGAATATTTCTCAGGAAGTCAATTATCTCAATCAAATCTGCTTCTAAGTTGCAAAAGAAAAGAAGAAGAAAGTTAAATTAGTTTTTTCCGCAATTGATGGAATATTTGTTCTGCGGTCCAGCCCAATTCATTTACCCATTCTGTAGACATAATGTCAGCCTCTCTCAGAAACCTCCTCCGTCGTCTTGTTTCAGGTTCTGACTACTACTCCGTGCTTCCAGAAGAAGAAAGGGTATGTTACTTCATGAATTGCATTGCTTTGTCATGAATTAAAGGGAATGTAAGCATATAAAAATGGCTCAAGCCACTTGCGGTCGAATTCTAGCCTATCAGATATCAATATTTCCTGTTGATGTAGATCAGTTACCCAAATATGGTTTGCCGCGTGTCACGGCCAATTGTCTTTGCAGGGCTATTTTTATCAAAGGCTTATATATGCTTAGATTCCCTTTAAATCTAATAATTAATTTCATAGCCGAATATATTTGTTCATAAATTTGCAACGTTGTGAATAAGCAGAGGTGAATATATTAAGAAACCTAAAAATTCTCCAACTGAAAAGAGCTAGTTGCTATGTTTTGAAAATAGAATAGTTCCTGCAGCAGCTTTGAAACATCTGGGTTTTAATCGTTCCGTAGTTTTAATCCTCTTATTGTATTTTTAAGCGTGTTTATCAGTTAAGAAGCAGGAATGTACGAAAATTCCGCTAATCAATAAATGGAGGTAAGATGTCAGTTGCAAGATGTTCTTCTTGTTACAACTGGTAATCGCAAATGGGGTTCTCGGTTTATAAGTAGTTATTTGGACAGACACATATATCCCGTGTGAGCAAAAACGAGTTAAAAAGGTTTGGTGGGCGGTACGTGGCTGATGTTCAAAATTGAAATGGTAATCAGTCAAAGGATGACTTAGATGTGAAATTTTGAGAAAAGTCCACAGTCCAGCTTTCATAATATAGCCTCATTTCGTCGATGATTGTAGCCTTGTTGTACTTTAGAACGCGTGATAATTCTTTCTTTGGATCCTTCAGAATTCAATGACAAAAAAGAACTAAATTTGTGTTGTACAAATCTTTTATTGGATTAAAATGTGAAGATGGCCTTGAAGACAAGAATTTAACAGTTTAACATAAATACAGGCTCACGTTGTTTCTTCTCTTATATTTCACATTGTGAGTATATACTGAAACAAGTTGTTTCCCTGTGTAGATGGCTGCTGAATTGTTTCTGGCGCAATCAGGATTGCTTGGCCAACTATCACGACATTCACCAAATGACGTCATCAAGTTAGACTGATCAAACGTGAGCGTAGCGTATGGTTCGCTTAAACGTATCATAAGGTACTGTACAATGACGTATCATGAGGTACTGTACAATGGCAATAAGCTCTGTTTATTGAAGAAAGAACTGTCTGCCGCTACTCAGCAGACAGCCCCAAGTAGGACTTTCTTAAGCCCATGCATTATTGAAAGAGATACAGTAATATACCTTTTAGCTATTCTATAAAAGAGTCTGGATGGAACGTTATTTTTATACATTTTTAACGCGAGGTTCGATCGAGTGGCGTTAGAGCTTCTATCGCTAGTGTGCACATTCGAAAATTCTACAGAATGTAGCAATATCATTCGATTCTGATTCTTTTCAGAATAGCTAAAAGGTCTATTCCCTACAAAGATGACTCTGCCCTTTTCAGAATGAAGGGATTAGAATTTAAGATCTCTGCAAATTTGTTCAACATTTAAGTATGTCCGTAAGAAGCCTGTGTTACCAGCTATTTTACAAAGAGCCTGGATCGAGTGATGTTTTCATACAGTTTTATGCGAGAGGTTCCAATGAGTGGCGTTATAGCTTCTATCATTTCTGTTCACATTCGAATGAGTGAGGGTTCTACTTGAATTAGATCTTTTCATGCCTCCTGCAGTTGAATAGATGAGTTCAGATACTTCCTTCCACCAACCATTGCCTTAAAATCCTTGTAATTCAGAGAAGTTTGAACATTTCCTTCCTTACATTGGTCAAGGCCTGGAGGCTTTTTTGACCTGAACAATCGCAAGGGTATATCCATCTTCTAAGGGATTTACTGTATAGTTCATTGATGCATTTGCTTGCGCTGTTTTACACGCCATGTTAGATATTCGAATTGACCTCATAGAATATTTGCTTGCAGAATTAGCCTCCTTTCGCGTCTCAGCCATAAATAACATCATCATAAAGGCAGATCCGAAACATGGACTTGTTGTGTGGTCAAATCTTTTGAAGGGGACATTTCTTCGAAAAGGAAGGGCCACTTATGGGGTGTTCTCCTGGCAGCGCGATTAGTGATCTGTCAAATATAGTGCTGTTTCCTTCCCCTCCAGCCTTTTAATCACATGAAAGGGAATTTTGTTATTGTCCATGTCCATGGTTTCCGCTTAGGCCAAATTTTATATTCCGACAGTTTGAAATTTCATCATGCCTGCAAAGGACCCTGGGTGACAATGGTTCTTTAAATTCAACTTAGACAAATGAATATCATTTGAGTTGTTCGCTTTCCAGTGCGAAAAGGACTATTACGACTTACAGTTAAGCCCGAAATTATTCATACCTATGCCAAATTCTGAGTATTTTGCATCGTTCTATTTGAGGACCAATTTTACTGTGGCTGAAGTTTCGTAAGAATGTGATGAAAGGCTGAAACAAGTGCTACAAGAGACATTTCAAGGAATGAAATATCTTGTGAATTGGTTAGCAAATATAACGATTGAAAATACTCCAAATTTGGCATAGGTATGAATAATTTCGGGCTTAACTGTATGCCATATTTTCGTTAGGTAGAAGCTAAGCTTGCAGTTTTTATTTATGTTTGCTATGAGAAGGTCAGCATTTGTATTTTGTAGGTTAGAAAAGATAGAAAAATGTTGTTTCGATGATATTAACATCTTGGATTCGAATTTAAAGTTGAAGCTAATAGTGTGTAAATGTTAATTTAAATTTCTATTGTTCAGTCTTCTCAGAACTTATTCTATTATTATCTGTTTTCAATGTTTCTTGTCTGTAGTTTTTTGTGAGAAATCGGCACTTTAAAGATGTGCCGATTTAGCAAAAAAAAAACAATGCCTATAGCCTTACTGTTTGGTCAAAAACGAGGATTCCCAGAATCGGCTGATTTTAGCAAAAAAAGCTAAGGCTACAGCCTTACTTTTGAGCAAAAATGAGTATTCCCAGAATCGGCTGATTTCAGCAAAAAAGCAAAGGCTATAGCCTTACTTTTTGGTCAAAAATGAGGATTCCCAGAAACAGCTGATTTCAGCAAAAAAGCAAAGGCTATAGCCTTACTCTTTGGTCAAAAATGAGGATTCCGAGAATCGGCTGATTTTAGCAAAAAAGCAAAGGCTATAGCCTTACTTTTTGGTCGAAAATGAAGATTCCCAGAACCAGCTGATTTTAGCAAAAAAGCAAAGGCTATAGCCTTACTTTTTGGTCAAAAATCAGTAATTACGAAATGGGCCTATTTTTGCAAAAAAGCAAAGGCTATAGCCTTACTTTTTGCCCGAAAATGAGGATTCTCAAAATCTGCTGATTTCAGCAAAAAAGCAAAGGCTATAGCCTTACTTTTTGACCAAAAATGGGGATTCTCAAAATCTGCTGATTTCAGCAAAAAAGCAAAGGCTATAGCCTTACTTTTTGACCAAAAATGGGGATTCTCAAAATCTGCTTATTTTAGCAAAAAAGCAAAGGCTATAGCCTTACTTTTTGACCAAAAATGGGGATTCTCAAAATCTGCTGATTTCAGCAAAAAAGCAAAGGCTATAGCCTTACTTTTTGACCAAAAATGGGGATTCTCAAAATCTGCTTATTTTAGCAAAAAAGCAAAGGCTATAGCCTTACTTTTTGACCAAAAATGGGGATTCTCAAAATCTGCTGATTTCAGCAAAAAAGCAAAGGCTATAGCCTTACTTTTTGACCAAAAATGGGGATTCTCAAAATCTGCTTATTTTAGCAAAAAAGCAAAGGCTATAGCCTTACTTTTTGACCAAAAATGGGGATTCTCAAAATCTGCTGATTTCAGCAAAAAAGCAAAGGCTATAGCCTTACTTTTTGACCAAAAATGGGGATTCTCAAAATCTGCTGATTTCAGCAAAAAAGCAAAGGCTATAGCCTTACTTTTTGACCAAAAATGGGGATTCTCAAAATCTGCTGATTTCAGCAAAAAAGCAAAGGCTATAGCCTTACTTTTTAACCAAAAATGGGGATTCCCAGAATCGGCTGATTTCAGCAAAAAAGCAAAGGCTATAGCCTTAATTTTTTACCAAAAATGGGGATTCTCAAAATCGGCTGATTTTAGCAAAAAAAGCAAAGGCTATAGCTAATATCTGTACCCTTATTTTTGGTGAAAATGGTTCAGGTTGGTAGAGCAGCAGAGATTATTTTGAGCAAGAATAGCGAAATATATGGACTAAATTTTTGGTACAAACTGAAAAGCTTTTCCAACAGCGAAGTTTGAAGAAAGGGTTGAGCTACAAAATTTCAGAAGTTTAAAAATGTAGGACCAAATAAAGAAATTTATAAATGTTTACAAATTGAAGACCAAATAAAGATAAAGGCAAAAGAAATAAGACAAGATTGAAAGTATCCTATTATTCACATGTTAATACTATAGACAAAATACGGTCCTTTTTTAAGTGTAAATACGAAATCTCTCATTGATTATGGACTGAAAACGTAGAGTCGAATCAGAATCTTCAACAAATCAATTTTTACAATACAAGATCAAAATGTCCCCATCACATTAAATTATTAAAACTATTTCTAAGCAAAAAAAGAAAGGACTGACTAATTATGTAGCGTTTTTAATGGATAAAACCGAGTATTCACAGACAAGAATCGTATAAAATAGAAAGCACAGCCTTCGTCTGATGCATAAAGCTTTCCTTTGGAATACATAATAACAGGAGATAAACAGTTGAATCTCAGTCGATCTTAGTCGAATGTGACTGCGTTGCATGACATGTATTATCAGATGGTGGGGAGTATCTTTGCGTGCGAAAACATTAGCTTTGTAAAACTGTGAAATCAATTCGATTTCGAAACCATCATGCGATCCCAAGATGCAACACGTACGACTCCTTTACATTTGGCTGCAGAATGGTCCATTCATAAGTGTTCGCTAAAACGTTTTCTTCATTAGTTTAGGTTCGGTATGATAAACCCTTTTACGTTACCAAATTAAAACAGTCCCATTCTGAAGAGTTGTCAATAACAGATTTCTCTTTTCTCAACACCTTGCTGTAAGCACCTCTTTTTTGAAAGGAGTTTTCAACTTTGCACTCTTGTTGAATCAAACTGAATCCAGCTTACTAAGAAAACATTGAAGGGAGGGTAAACCTTCAGCAAATGCTGATTATAAAGGGTCCTTAACAACGTTATACCCGAGTGTCCCGACCCCTCAAACAAATTTCAGTGACTAAATTATCGATCCGTTTGACCCCGAGTTGGTAAATAAAATACCTAAGCTGCAAAGAGCCCATATTTTGACAGTTTTATCATGTTCACAAGCATTTCATAAGCACAGAAACGAAAGGACAGGGAAGGAGGGGTGTTAACTGCATCAACTTACACAATTAATCCCAAAACTGAACCTTACCCTTCATAGACACAACAAATTTTCTGCTACAACACAGGTTTATGACGATTGGTTGGTAAATCTATAAAATTTAAATCAAAAGAAAAATATATCTCAAGATAAAAATACCACTTAAATACGAACGGCCAATCGAGAACTCTAGTGAAACCCTACTTGAATATTCGTTTTCAATGAAGCAAAAATCATCATCAAAAGTTCATTTCGTTCCTCTGCAACAGACCATTTAGCTATTCTACGAAGAAGCTAGGAATTTTCAAATGTGCATAAAGGTGATAGAAGTTCTAACCCTACTAAATTGAACTTTTCATATAAAAATGTATAAAATTTCGCTCGATCCAGACTCTTTTTTGGAATAGCTAAAAGGTCTATTGCTCAAGGAAAGACGAGGAGAAGATTTGGGTCCCCTCTTTTTTAGTTTATGATGCTAATCTTGTCCTCGAATTAACCAGGGATCATAAATATCTATTTGCTGAAAAATGAAAATTCACCGATGCCATACACTTCAATAGTTTTTAGTCGTGGAGATTTCCACGTGCCAACTAATCTGTGACAGGCTTTAGTTAACGACAGAGAAATGTTGGGTGAAGCTGCGCAGGGAAGATTGAAACGAACACAACAAAGGAAACACAAACGAATGGAACACAACTAAATTGCGCACTGCCTAAAGGTTTCGATTTAATAGCTTGCTTTAAAAGCTATTAAATGGGTTTCATAGCCAGAGGCTTCGATTGGCTATAATCATTTGGTCTTAAAATTCATTTATAAAAAAAAGACATGCACACCTCTTAAAAGCAAGTTGTCAACTTTGCTCTTGTCAAATACCCTATACATACATATCATTAAAACATTAAGACTAGCTACTTACTGGCCTAGAAAAATATGACCTCTCGATCATCAAATTCTTCCTGGTTACCGGAACCTCGTTTAGAGTCAGTGTGTGAATGCGAGGGCACGTCATGAGGCTGCAGTGAGTGATGTTTATTACGCAATGCAGATAATGAGTTACTCTTTCCTTTACCTACTGATTGCGAGGATTGCAAAAACTTTTGCAGTTCTGTGTACTTTTCCATCATAATTTGTTGCTGATATTTATACTCGTTAATTTGCTTGTTGAATTTATCAACTGTTCGCTTGAATTCGCGTTCGAGTTTCGCGTAACTTTCTTTCTGCCTGTTCATTTGGCGTTCATGTTCTATTTGTTGTTGGTTTAGCCTCTCTTCAATCATCTGTCGTTCAGATCTTAACTTGTTGATTTCTGATCTTGATGTGTGTAATTCAACTCGAATACTGTGAAAGAAAATAAAAACACCGTAAATCGCAAACTAACCAAAAACACAACGCAACCAAACCTAAGCAACCTTTTGATGGGATAAGGAACACGAACAAACTTGCGCCAAGGCAGCTTCAACTAAAACTTAAAAGGGCTGGGTCCCGTAACAGTAAACAAACCTGTTATCTCTATAACCTATATTGTTTCAGGCAACTCGCTGTCTTTTTGCACAATTTTTGGTGGATGGGGTTATTTCACCCATTGACATCTCTTTAATCATAGAACATATGAATGTTTCATTTTTTTCTTTGCGAAATTCCAAAAACCATTTTCAAAATAACGCTATCATTTTGAGAAAAATAATGGAAAATCTGTGTGAAATGGCCTAGCAACAAATTGCAAAATTATCGTTTCGAAAGAAGTTTGTTTACTTTACGTGACGTAGCCCCAGAACAGGTCAAACTGCAAACATCTGATACCGCCCTATCATTTTTATCACTGAGCAACAAGAAATGGCCACGGTGAAAAGACAATGACAAATTAAAGAGCTTACCTGGCCAATTCAATATCTTGCTTGTTTGTAATATCCTGTTGGAGTAAATGGTTTGCTTTATAATAAACTATCTAAAATTAGATGAAAGGCAAAAATGAACAATTTCTAACGTTTGAGCAAACGGAGCAGAATCAATGTCACAAACTTCCCCCTACAGGAATTGATGAAAAGGGTAATGTAGGGCCCCTACATTACCCTTTTCATCAATTCGTAGAATCCTAGGTAGTAGCTTCGAAGATAACCGCTACAGTTAGTGTGCAGTTTTCGATGAAGCCAAAGCAGCTCTGCTTCTTCCTACCAAGGACCTGTTTATATGAGGAAATACCTCACCTGCCAGACCCGGGCTGACAGGCTAGGTAAATTTCAGCCACTGTCTAAATGGGAATATTCCCCTCACCTGTCAGCCCCGGGGCTCGTACGCGAGATGGAGTAAAAATTCCTTTTCGTGAAATCAGAGCAAATTAATAACCAATTCAACTCACCATACCACACAGGTGGTGTTTCGTTAATAGGGAAAAATTTCACCTCACCAAGGTGAGATTTCACCTCTGACGAGGTACGATCTCACACTCACAGTACACGTAGTATTGCGTTCGTCATGTAAACACAAAATGAAAATTTCAAATGATTCTATGGGAAGTTGGAACCTCGCCTGTCGGCCCTGGATCTGGCTGGCAGGTGCCGTGTTTTTCCGTATATAAACAGCGATCTTGCATTTCTGAGAAGGAAGCCATCTTCATGTGCTATGCATGTACCAACATAAAAGTGTTTTCCAATACAGTTTTAGACAAAAAGTAAAGGAATGAGAGCAAAAAGAACTCACCATCAACGACGTCAGATAATCTTTTAACTGTGTAACAGCAAGTATTTTCTGCAAAAACAAGCAATATTTCTAATTCATCAGTTTGTTGAATCCGTAAAAATGGCTTTCCTGACATTTTCAATGTATTCATTACGGGAGATCAAAGGCAAAATCTCAGTTTCAGATTTAACTTTTCACTTGAATAATGCATCGCAAAAATAAATTAAGTGTAGCACCTCTCTTCTTTAATATTCAACGAATATCGTGAATATCCATTATTTCATATTTATATTTCATATCTAATTCTTTTAAGGAGGGTTGCCCTTCGACAAGTTGGTTTTCAAGCGGCCCCTCCAATAAAAACATTAATTACAATCTAAGGAAACTATTAAAAGCTATTAAATAAATTAAACTATAAAACCCTTTTTTACAATATTCAAAACCTATATACAATAATTTTCAAGATTTAAAATGAAAACGAAAGAAAAAAAAGTTCTGCTTTTATTGCCTGAAAGTCATTTCAAATATGAGATTTTAAAACGTTTTTAACGGCCGATCATTCTAAGTTGATTGCAGAGAAAATCCTGGAGAGAAATTGACAATAAATCAACTGAAATAAATTTAACAAACAATATCTAATTAAAAATCAATACCTGTGCTGTTGTATTTGGAACCTGAGCGAGGTTAGAATTCGAAGACGAGGCTGATGATAAGTCTTCATTAGATCCGGCTGGCTTATGATTTCGAGCAATCACAGACATTAGGCCCTGACTAGTTTTCCGCACTCTGTCTTTCGGATCCTTACCCCCGTGATCAGTCTCCATCGATCCTAATGGTTTACCAACGATAGATAGTCGATTGTCCTGTTTAAGAGAACTAGCACGGGAGACGTGTATTGGTGGGGCGAGTGTCTTGGGTTTCGTATCGAATCCTCCAAATGTTTCAGCTCGCTTTGGTGCTGTTGCTGCTCCTGGGACTCCAAGTTGGTGTAGTGGAGAATGTTGAGACAATAAATCGCCATCGTAAAGCAATGTCGTTAATGAACTTGCTACAAAAGGAAGAAAGATTTGCATAACAAAATGCAATGAAACGTCATAAAACATTGAATTGAAATCAATATAACAGTGTACGAGCTAGGACGGTCAATATTTATAGCGCAAGCCTCTATATTCCCTAGCACGATTTTTAAAGATTAAAGGGAATCAATCTGGCAAAAGACAACTTGAAAATATATTTGACAACTTTGATCAGTGCCGTTTCATTGTGCACCTAAAGAAACAATGGCTGTGTGAGCCTTTCTTTCGCCTATTTATAGCTGCTATACTATAAAAAGCGCAAAAGGCCAAATTGATGCCTGTTTTCCCGAGTGGTTAGGCCCTCCTCAACGGTACACTATATATAGCAGTTACTCGATATAGCTAAGCCATCTTCCAGGGCATTCCTTAAAAAAATGCACAATAACTTCACCCAGGTAATTTAATCTTTGGGATAGAGGAACTAACGTCACTTCTCGCACAATCAATGGATAATAATTTCTCCTGCCAGCAAATCTATCAAATGTGATTTAACGAGGCAGTTGCTTTAATGTGATTGTAAGGCTGCAATATGCAAGACATTCATTTGAAAATAGGGAAGGAAATGTTTTCGTTCTTACCTTCAGAAATCGCTTTCTCCAGCGTCTCCCTGAAAAATACGAAAACAGATATTTACATTTAAAAATTTGACTACAGGTGATATAGATGGCCCCCTTGCACTTAAAATATCCAGATTCAACATATCACAAAATTCAAACTGAAAGGTTTCACCAGAAATAGGAATGGTTACCTTATAGTTGCCTTTCTCGTTCTAATTTCACAGTATTTTGTCCCGACACTTTCATGAACAGTAAGAGACGGAAAACAGTAAGAGATGTGAAAAAATTATTCCTTCATCTGAAAACATTTTGAGATTTGCTTACCTTCCTTCCAGCACATCAGTTGCAGTTAACTCAAGATTAGAAGTGGAGTCCTACGAAAACAGATCACATCAAATTAATCAAACTGTCATCAAAAGAACGCTAAAAAATCAAGGATGTAAGCACAGATTCTCCAAGAATCTTTACAAGATACCGGATGTCCCAATACCCACGTATTCCTGTTTGAAAAATCACCAGAACTTCATTACATGGTCGATCTTCGTGTTTCCTCTTTTGGCAAATTGACTAAGGACCAAATTATTTTCTCAGGTAAAGCTGCTCTTGTGATTGGATTTAAAATTAGGAAATTTAGCTCTTTTTAGGGCTGCCTGGTTTTGAAACATGCTGCCTGGTTTTGAAACATGCAGCAAAAGGTACTGATGATTACCATATTAATTTTTGGTCAATAAGGTCAGAAAGAAAAGAAACTATCATCGTAGATTTAAACGAAAAATAAAAATCTCAATGTCACGGCTCTTGGATGAGATTTACAAAGTTGTTAAAGAGTAAAGCTCAGAACAAGATTTTCCAACGTGAAATTTCATATATTTTAATCAATGAAAACAAATATTTTATCATCCTTGAATATATTTGGATCATTGACTAAAGGTATCAATAAGAAAATTGTATGATGGATTTCATAATCGAATTTTGGCAATTTAAACAGGAGTACTTTTTGAGATGCCTAGTGTCATTTCCTGATAACCGAAAAATAGACTCCCATGCACGTGTCTCTACGAGAGAAGTAGATCTTGAAATGAGAAACAAGTATACAATAGTTGAAAGTACGAGAAAGGGCGAGGCAAACAAGGAAATACAATAAAGCTATCAACAAACCTTAGATGAGGATGCCATCTTTTCAATTAGCTCCTATCAAGAAAGAAAGAAGCTACAATGAATAGGTCAGTCGAGATTTTAGTCGAAATGGTGATTTTGCAGTTTATGAATGCGGATATCACACAAACTTCCATCTTCTTTTTCAACATGAAAGCATCATCTTGAAGATAAATCTTTGTACTTCACAGAGGAACAAACCAAACATTTATATCTGTTCCGGTTGCTCGGATATCAGTGGATCGTTGACGTTTACCTTTCAGTGGCTTGGCTGAAGCCACCTAACAAACTGTAGAAAATAATGGACACGTGCCTGAAACAATAGCCTTTACAGATTTGTTTATAATTTAGCGACAGAGCGCCTTTTAACAGATATATCTTACGCACAGAACAGGAAAACTGTAAAATGAATACATACCCTCATTTCCACGACTAATTTATTCTTGTCTGCAATTAGATTTACAAACTGGTAATCTGCAATTTGTAGACCCTCTGAAATAAACAGTAAAAAAGATCAATAAGAATATTCCACAAAATATTGTCACTTTCGAACTTTACAAAATAGGGGGACACTGACAGCCATGGAGGCATTTCTTGCTGGGAAGAAAGAGCAAATTTCTACCTTGATCACACCACCAGTCTCAAGCATAAGACTTGAATTGAATATTTCTTACCCATGATATCTTTCAGTCTCGTAACTCTCGATTCCTCTTCTTTTCGCATTTCTTCTTCAAGATCAGATTGATTTTCCTCTGAAAGAATACAAAAGCAGTCGTGTTGAGTTTATTCTCAAAACAGGAGAGTTTTAATGACTAACAGAGTGACTGACGGTTTTGTGGCACAGTTGTGTGAACCTCGGACTTTACAGCCAGAACGGTCAAGGTTCAATGCCAGGTGGAGCCCTACTACTTGAGCATGATGACAAGGGGTCGTGGAATCGATAAGGTCTTCTCTATACTTCTGCGATCCCAGCGCTTGGCGCTAAAAACCACCATTTCACCTTCACTAAACCTTCATTGAAATTAGCATTGAAAAACAGACCCATATATTTTCCTCTGACACGGGTCACTTCTGGAACAATTACAGTATTAACCTGCCACTAAGAAACTCATTTTGTAAACCAGGCTGTTTGGTTTCTTATAAATATCATACAAATGTTATATCAAACCAAATGTTGACAATGACCATGGTGCCATCTGGCAGGCTGCAATTTCTTGTAAGTCAGTTTCTTAGTGGTGGGGTAATACTGTAGCTGCCAGATAAAAATTTCTGGTAAATACAAAATATCACATTATATTTAATATTGTTTCCAAGAAGGAGCCATCAATCGAACCAATGAGAGTCAAAGTTTCTATTTCCTTCCTGATTGAAGCTTCCTTACCAAAACATAAGGGGGGCTTTTGGGGGAAAGAAAGATATGAACATACATCCTCAGGGGGCGGGGGCACGAAATCAACCTTAACATTGGTTTAACTAAATGAGAAATAGTAAGATACCTTCTTCATCAGGTTTGTTTTCGATTGCTTCTTTAATCATTTGCATCCATCTATGCGCAAAAGAGATCCGTGCATTAAAAGTTTGGACACCATTAGAGCACAATACTAATCGAGAAGTTATTTGGAAAAGGTTTCCGTATTTGCCCTTGCTCCTTTCGCATAGTTTAGAGTTTTATTGATGAAGATCATCACTTGGAACATCTAAATAATATCCCAATCACATTTGCAAGTTAAACCAACTTAAACTAAACCAGGTTATCGAAGTTATGCGTTCTGATTGGTCAATCCAACAAATCAAATTGATTTAATTGGCTCAAATTTAACCTGGTTTGGATAAAGCTTGTAAAACTGTGTCTGTGTGAATGGGGTACAAGTTCATTATATTTCTGAAGCTTCAAATACTCAGAATTGTGTGATGCAAAATAGATGATATTGAAGTGGAATGAACAGACCTTTTCAAAAACGTACAAAGAATATGTAAATCGACTGAAAGCTTTGAAATGATATGTACTGATAGTAGCATTACGAAAGGTTTACTTACTGATTTTTTATCTTGGTTGTCGAACACACTAATTCATACATCTCTGGTCCTTCATTGTTTACAAGAAATAAAGCCCGCATATCTGAGAATGAAAGGAAATCACGCATAAGAACAAAAACTTAATTCAGGATAATTTGGCATTGTAATGTTCCTCAAATATTCCTAATGTCAAGTCAATGCCAGGTCACGTGTCAAACATGTAACCCAGTACAACCTGCTGCATGGCCGGGGCGTCTGCGGCATCCACTCTTTCCCGAATGAGGAGGGTGTTTGCGCATCCCACAGGATGAAAAATAAAGCCTGACAAAGAGCAGAAGGGCTCATTCACGAACCATTCACAAAAGGGAGGCTAGCCTTGATAGCTAGGAAAGCAGCTAGACTAGGGTCCACTGCCGACAGCTGGGGTTTGCGCCAGGAAGGGAATCCGGCTGTAAAACCCTGCCTCAAGAAAATATGCCAGTTTATAGAAGGAGGAGACTGTGAACTCAGGCAGTCTTTCCTGATTAATCGGGAAAAGGTAAAGGTGAAGAAGAAGAAAAAGAATCTTACTAAGTCACAGTATGTGCGGCATCTTGTTGCAGTTTTTAAGGATTTAACCTCTATTACATTTCTCAGCGTCAAAGGCCTGAGTTGCTTTCTATGATGATGATGAGGATGAGGATGAGGATGAGGATGATGATGATGATGATGATGATGATGATGATGATGATGATGATGACGATGATCACTAATTTATCTAAAAGGGGCATACATATATACAATAGCTATAAAATAAAAGCTACTTCAAGCCTACGATCTCTGATAATTAGCATTTAACACGATGTCTAAATACCGTGGAAAAATGGAAAACAAATTTCTAACCTGTGGCGACTTCTCGAGCAAGCAGACTTTTGAGGTAGATGACAGGTGCTTTGTTATCCAATGAACATAAGCTGTACCTTTGATCTTTTTCGTGAAGGAAGAAAATCTTATCCGCTAGTAACACTGCTCGCACTTCTGCAAATAAAAAAATATAATTTGAGAGGCAGCAAATACAAAGATGGCAGAAGTCAATACGTTATTGTGAAAAGGAAAAATTTCTTTGCTGAGTCGCAAAATTCCCTACTTATGGGTCTACTATCATTGACCTTAATTTTTAGGATTCTCTGATGAAATTGTCTCATAGTCATTATGTGCATAAAACGACCGACAATCTATCTGTAATTTGCTTGCGAAAAGATAAGTCAAGACACAACGACAATGTTGTGACCACAAAAATGACAACGGCATCAAACCAGTCAAACCAGAAGAAATTTGAATAGGATTTTGGTGGTAAAATCGACAACATTTCACATAATATTCATGCAACTGGGCATCGAAATTCTTCATAATCCTGTCATGCAAATGAATGCTTTCTTCAAGGCCCAAATGCAGGTCTAATGATGGTCACAATAGACCTTTTAGCTAATCTCAAATAGAATCTGAATCGAACGATGTTTTGCTACATTTTGTAGAGTTTTCGAATGTGCACAAAAGTGATAGAAGCTTTAACGCCACTCAATCGAACGTTGCATATAAAAATGTATAAAAATAACGTTCGATCCAGGCTCTTTTGGAGAATAGCTAAAAGGTCTATCCCGTCCGGGTCAAGTTGATAAGAACATGTCAGAACCTGTCGATGCTTTGTAATGAAAACCAGTTGGATGTTTTGCTAGTTTAGTTGTTCAGTAACTTGAAGTGACATTTTTAAAGCAAGCAAGAGAGAAAACGTTTTAGACACCTACGTACCGACAGATTTTGATTTTCCCTTCCAAGTAAGTGTTCCTTCATGTAATAAAACACTTCGTTTGGTAAACAGCTTCGAGGTCTAGCAAAATAATGACAAAAGTCAATACCAAGCACGACGCAAACATGGCAAATCTATTGTTAATGGAGGCAATCAAGTATTGGTGACGATTGGCCTAGCGGTTGGTACTCTTGCTTTCTACGAGGAAGGTTGTGAGTTTAAGCACTTGGATGGCCATCTGGGCTAATAAAACCGCTCATCCTAAAACGGTTCTGTATGCTTCNGAAAACGTTTTAGACACCTACGTACCGACAGATTTTGATTTTCCCTTCCAAGTAAGTGTTCCTTCATGTAATAAAACACTTCGTTTGGTAAACAGCTTCGAGGTCTAGCAAAATAATGACAAAAGTCAATACCAAGCACGACGCAAACATGGCAAATCTATTGTTAATGGAGGCAATAAAGTATTGGTGATCGCTGGCCTAGCGGTTGGTACTCTTGCTTTCTACGAGGAAGGTTGTGAGTTTAAGCACTTGGATGGCCATCTGGGCTAATAAAACCGCTCATCCTAAAACGGTTCTGCATGCTTCCCTCCTCAAAGAAAAGCTTCAAGTCCTTAGGATGAGTTGCCAGTAAGGGTAGTCTGGCCGGCTTCGGCAATGAGCTACGGGTGGGTCTTTGACCAGACGATATACAAAACAATTACATACGCGTTGAACTGGATAGGGAAAAAAACGAAAACTTTGGAGGATATTTCCAAGCACCAGCGAAATGGAGAAATCCAGCGATTGGGCAGTGAGGTTTTTGAATATGCACGAGCAATCTTCTTGTACGGATGTTGGACCAAATTTCACCAAAAAGTAACAAATACAGTATAATAAATTATACTTTGAACAGAGTTTTGTTCTGGACGACGTTCCGAGCTTGAATCCAGCTTGTTTGACGTTGTTCTGGTAAAGTATTTTACGTACGAAATAGATCAAGCTTCAAGGACAACATCAACAATGAAAATAAAAATTGTGATAACCATTAAAAGAATCTATGCAAAATAAACCACTTATTACCTTGAACGTTTGTCCATTTTTATACTGAACTTCACCTTTCGAATCAAATTTTCTTTTTATTTCTTGAAGTTGCTGCAAAGAACAACCAACGAGTCAAATGACTGATAAAAAGATTGAACTAATGTCAAAGTAAAGTTATGTTTGGTCAAGGCAGGATCAGCCTCTAATGCTTTGGGTCAAAGCTCTACCAACTGAGCCCGCTGAGACACAGATTGCTGAAACACACACTGAAACTGGATTTGAACAAATGAGGATCTTTGCTTCCACATAACAATAGATTCATTATTTCTTCATAAGCACTATATTTGTTGTCAATTCTACGTTCATTCGAGAGAAAACATGACTCAATTTCCTCTTTCATTTTGCTCGATGATGATTGCCCAGATTGAAAGAACCTATGTTTCATACTCAATACTAATTCATTTTAGCTGTTTATGTTTGTGCTCGTCAACAGCAATCTGCAATTTCTCTCTGAGAAGTCACGAGAATTCTGCAAAACATTTGAAAAGTATCAAGCAACTCCATACTCCTACCTGTTCTTTCTCATATTCTCGGACAGCATCATCCACTGCCATTAAAACTTCTTTGACTTTTACCAAGGATCCTTTCACATTTTGATAATCATTTTTAGACTCTGTGGATTAACCAAATATATCATCATGATCAATGTTGAAGAAGTTTAATCACCACTGATGAAAAGTCAACATTTTTCGTGCAACGAGGAAGCATAAATTCCTTGATATGACATAAGGATCTATGTGCGCAAAAATTCAAATGTACGGGCATCTTCAAATTTTAATGTGAAAAACGCTAGCTACTTAAAATTCAAGAAGAGCTTTATCTGTATATAACTGTTTCTGACTTTGATTCCCTCGGTTAATATTTGTCAAATATATTAAACTAGCCTAAAGACAAAACAAAGCACAGAAGGAAAAAAGCAAAAGCGAAACCCACCTTTGGTCGCCTTCAAAACTGCTTCGAAAAGAAGTGGGTATTTTGTCAGTCGTTGCGTTGCTAGCGTAATGCATTCTGGGATCGATAAACGTCTGACTCGTTCGTTAAGCATACATTTCTGAAAAGAAACGTAAAGATTTATGGCTTGATCTAAATCATCATTTGTTAACGATCTAACCAAAGTCTACAGAAAGAATCGCAGTGCAATAGAGAAGTTTCTATAGCTGGGAATTTCGAGTATGAACTGCAGCTTGTTCTGATACCAATGAAATGAAAACTGATAAAACAGAAAAATATTTCATTATTTCAGCGTGGCTTGCGCTTGAGTCTTCAGTTCCTCAAGTGTACGAATTAATCCAGAAGCAGTAATTATACAAATTTTCATAGTTTGCTTACCCTGACAAAGAGTGCGAATTTCTTGTCTGTTTTCATCAATTCCTGAAATGCGAAAAGATTATGATATTGATATTGCAGCTATAAACTAGCACAAAATCATCAATAACAAACGATCAATACAGGGCTCTCAACAAAGCCTGTATTTCTCCTCTGATATCTCTGAGTTCTTCCAACGTTACCCTACACTTCCACATTCAAATAAAGGCAGTTTGCAGACAACTTCGAAAAAGACAGCACAGATCATAACAGAGAATGCTTGGCACAAGACAGAGCATGGATAGATTAATGAAGCCTTGATAATACAGAAGGTGCCATTAAAACAATGTATTACGTAGTCTTTAAACTGACCACGTCAAAATAAATAAATCATTACCTTGTATAAAGCAACAGCTTGCAAATGCCGACTGCAGAAATATCCATACACCTCTTTCATTCTTTCTCCTCTTGGGCCACCGAACTGTGCAGGGGTATAAGAACATCGTTAATAAAATGAATGAACAAATGAAGAATGCAAAAAAATTGAAACTCCTCGGTGGTTTTCAGGTTTTGTGTGATCATTTGCAAATCTCGAGTACAGTGACATATTCTGACATAAGAAACCTAATTTAAGTCAACCTAATCAATATAATTTTCTTATATATAACTCCCATCAATTTTATAATCAATCCCTTTTCAATCCATAATCAATCTTTTGGTTACACTTCAGGCAGTTATTTACTTTCCCCCATTCTACAAAAGAATCTTGATGGAGCAATGTTTTCATACATTTTTATATGAAAGGTTCGATTGAGTGGAGTCAGAGCTTCTATCTCTGTTCTGCACATTTGAAAATTCTACAAAATGTATAAAATATCTTTCGATTCAAACTCGATTTTGGAGTGGCTAAAATGTCCATTGAACCGACAGACTTGTAAAGCTTGATTCATCATTTGTAACGGCCCCGAGGCAGGCATTTTACCACATCTGTGTTCGTTATTCACCAGCAAAAAGTATCAATTTCCCTACACCCCTGTTCAATCAAA
The DNA here is from genome assembly GCA_004194395.1 of Aurelia aurita complex sp. Pacific. Classification (NCBI taxonomy): domain Eukaryota; kingdom Metazoa; phylum Cnidaria; class Scyphozoa; order Semaeostomeae; family Ulmaridae; genus Aurelia; species Aurelia aurita complex sp. Pacific. The sequence continues at coordinate 321,968 of REGL01000051.1, forward strand.
ATCGCTAATGGTCTATAGACCTTTTAGCTGTTCTGAAAAGAATGAGAATCGAACGCTATTTTGCTACATTTTGTAGAATTTTCGAATGTGCACAATAGTAATAGAAGCTCTATCGCCACTCGATCGAACGTCGCATATAAAAATGTATCAAAATAACGTTCGATCCAGGCTCTATAATATAGAATAGCTAAAAGGTCTATTGCTTAATCTGATCATGGAGAAAAGGAATACCTGATTGATAAGTATATCTCCTATTTCTTCAATGACATTATTGTTGCTTTCCTGTTGCCGTTGTTTCATCTCTTTGCAAAGCGTCCCTAAAATGATAGAAAACAAGGACATTTGTAAGAATGCAATGCAAACTCATCAACAGTTAAAAATCATTAGACATACAACAGCAAAATTCATAATTCAATTTCTTGATGATGAAGGCGATTTAGTCTTGTTTCTTCAGCAGCAATAGTTAAAGACCTTTTGCTAACCACGAGGCCTTGCGTGCCGTTGCTGTCCCATAATGCATTGCGAAAGGACTTTCAGATTATCTGAGAGTTTGTGAAGCTAGGGCAGTGTTTTGTTTAGATCGCTCCTTCCATGACAGGAAAAAAGTCAAGTTACTATGGATACAGAGAAGGAAATAGGTTGTCCAAGACTCCCAGAGAAAGCAGAGTGTTCTATTCTTCGTGCCCTTCTTCGAGCCTGATAGGAGAACCATAAAAATTTACCACCGCCATTGCTGAGCTTGTTTTCGTGTTGTTGTTCTAGTGGACTGCGCGCAAAGCCTAATGGTCCGCAGAACGTCTTTAAATTTAAGAGGGATAAAAAGAAGAATAACTAAATTACAAGAAATTAACCATGATTTCAAAAACATGGACATGAATCAATCAATCAATCAATCAATCAATCAATCAATCAATCAATCAATCTCACCGTTAATTTCGAGTAGATCGTCTAATCTTGGGAATAAATCCTCGATTATCTGTGGATCCATTCCTAACTCTCTTTTTAAACCAACTGCGTATATCTGCAAAGAAACAATGAAAGATCAATCATCATTGGTGCTGAATCTGCAAACAGCTTCTCAAATCTAAAAAAATCTTAGATTAGATCAAAAACAATCAGAAACAAGATTACAATGCACGAAGAAGATTCGAGTTAATGGATTATCAAGTTTTAACGTTAGAAGAATTATAACCTTTGATATAGAGGATTCTGACAGGATATTATTGAATATATTTTACAAGAATATCGTTGAACACGCCCTGTGACTTATCATCATAGTAGATGGCATGGATATGGCATGGATTTAGTTTAATACACCACATAATTGAACACAGAGGAACACCAATAAAAATAAATGATGATGAACGTGCATTTAGATAATTCCTGTAAACGTGAAATAAACTTACCCTTGAGACAATTTTGAGAGTCCGGACATAATTACTCTCTGTGAAGATGAGTTCTACAAAAAAAAAGATACACCAAGTCAAACAAGCTTGTAGAACAAAATTAATGAGAACACAAGATATCAAGTAGCAATTGCAACGAATTTCAGTCATTTTGGTTCATAAACTTTCTATTTATGAAAACAGTTCCGGATATATCCAATGGGGCCTACATGAGAAATTGGTCTTGCCATGGCATACTATGTTTACTTTCTGAGAATCAAAAGCCTCAAGAACATTTTTACTAAAATAAACAAGAGTCCGTCTCAAATTAGCTTTCCTATGAAATTTGCGACAACGCAAAATTACTCATGCAAAAACAATAAAATCGATTTTATTCGCGCATGTTTTCATGTGACAAGTAATTCGAGACAGACTCTTGGAGTCGAAAAGATCTATCCAAAAATATAGTAATGGTTTGAAGGAAGACAGTTTACAGTCTACCGTTCGAATTTCGTACTGCCCAGCGTTTGAAATCTCTTCTCACCGTAGATGACATCTTGTCGTTTGATATCTTTCGCATGCAATTTCCTTTGTACTTTCTTCTCGACCAAATCACTCCATGTCTCAGGATGCTTTTTGAGATCCAGGTCGGAATCGTACTGTTGAATGAACGATGAAATAGAGCAATCACGAAAATAATGAAATAAGCAAATCAAGAAACTAAGTAGATAACTTGGAAATTAGCAGCCAAAATCAAGGAATGAGGTCCTTAAGATAGTATAAGCATAGAGTCCCAAGGGAACCATTCGATGACAATGGCTTCATAAAAGTTTTGTTCGTTAAATAGCGTAAATCCAAGAAAGAACGACTATAATATCTCAAGGATGACGAAATAAACAAATAACGGGTCACGGGATTTAAAATTGTCGTGGAAATAGGATTAGAAAGGAGGAGAGTTATCATTGAAATGGCTTGATAAATCTTGTGAAAGCCATTTCAAAAATATGTGACGAGTGCTCAGGCCTCATGAAATCCAATTCCTTGCCTGCTATCACAGCACTACTGAGTACAGCAACGGTGCTAGCAACTAATGTGTACTGATATTTTGTGACATGGCACTTGTGCGCTCGGGTACATTAAACGAGGCCTGCAAGTGCTTTTGTGCAAAGGATAGTCATAACGATGGAGTAGTAGGGAGACAAGATAAAGTTACAAGATATTCAAATCTTTGTTTCCTCCCAATCTGACTAAAATGATGTAAAGAAAGTTATGACGGAAACTAACCTGTGACAGATCGTCAACTTGATATGCTGAAATAAGAAGTACAATAGTTAAGCAAAATCTAACATTAGCATTTCAATTATTAATTAGCATCTATCGTTGCAGTTCCAAATCAAATTCTGTGTTCACTTCACACTTCATGCATGAAAATACACTCACAGAAATAAGGTGGTTTCTGGAGAACCTTTCGGCATTCAAGTAACTACTCCAAGGAACTCTAGAGTACTTCTCAAACCCATCATATTTCTGCAAGTATACTCTCCTGCAAAAGATATAGGTTTCCGAAATGACAAAGCCATTAGTACGTCTCAAGTAAAGATTCTACACATCTGACGGCACTCGATCAAATCAAATAAACAAAGAGCGCAAAGCATGATGATTGGCTGTGCAAAGGGCTTAAAATATATTTTTGAGGCTGCAAAATCACAACAGCATCCTATGCTTTAAAAAATTTGCCCTTGATTTTCTAGTCATTTTAAGGTTTGAAGCTTCTTTGTCCGCGCTGGCCGGACGAGGACACGCCGGATCTGACAAGTCCATCACATTTTTATGAACCAAATAAATTACATCAACGACTCCTCACAAAACAGCTGTCGCTGGCTCGCAGAATTCTAGTATTCAGTACCGCAGAAAAATACATATCTCGCATATCTAATAGCCATTCGCAAATTAAAACTTCAGTGTACATTCAGCTGCAAAACTCGAACATGTTTTGAAATTTGTGGAATATCTACTTGAAGGAAAACTCACGTGCATCTGCAACTTCTTCCAGACTCAGGGAATCGAGTGATGTCCTTGACGAACTCAATGCACTGGAAGAAAGCAAAGCATTTTCATCAGACACCCGATACATTTGGCTAACGCCTAAACCTTTGCTGTTAAGAACCGCAATTTGAACAGCCACCAAGAAACTCTTAGCGGTGATTGTGGAACTACGAGAAGATCTCTAAACCAACGAAAACATCCTGGGAAGTTTAATCCTTGGCACATTAATCTTTGAACACACAAACGCTGATTAAAAACCGCATATTTAAATAATTAAAGGCATCCTACTGGCACTGCCAGTTATTTGGCGAATAAAATAGAGATACAGCCTTGTTGGCAATGAAAAAATCAACAGTTTTGCTTCACTTAACTTTAATGTTCGGCAAAACTACAATCAAAATCAGACAACATAGAATTAGGTTCCATTTGAGTTTCCAAGAGAAGGGATGTTCGTGGCACGTGAAATGAGTTCAGGAAAACTATGCACAGCAACGCAGCCTTCAGATATTAATAGTATTGCAAGGATTGGCTCTGTTGACAATAGGCCATTTTCTGAATGTCCTTTGGACTTATTCGAGTAGAGATTAATATGTAATAACGTCTGCCATGAAATGAAACTATTTCAGACGAAAAGCAACGGTAGAACATAGAATCACAAAAAACCGCTTCAGTGTAAAGCTTTCCATCAAGCCCTCTCCCTCACAAACCCCTCCTCTGGCGTAGTTGAATGGAATAAGCCCCCCAAAGGACATAATGGAGCTTTTACGGTTGTTACTAATACCTAAAAAATAGAATCCTTCCCTTCCTCCCTGGAGTGAGCGCAATGCACGAGAGACGATATAAAATCACAGATTTTCAGGAGGCCATATCTTTAAAAGTGATAATTCATTTCAAAGACAACATGCTTGATTTTGAACCTCGAAATGAATATTTATAGAGTATGATACCCCCTGGTGTGGGGAAACGCCACTTTGTAATAGATTTAACCGAGATATTACTACCCAGTCGGGGGTAAAGGTCGAGACAGAACAGAGACATGATCTGTTTGGTAGTGAATATTTCTAGGCCATGAAATCTTTCACATGTCCTACTTCAAGATTTATTCAAAAACAATTTGCAACCACAAAAATGTCGATATTGACTGGATAAATAATGCATAATAAATTAAACCATAAATATAAAAGGAAAAAACAATAACTATTGATAGCATGGTATTCACTGAAAAGAATATTTTGGTTGAAAAAGACAATCATGAAAAGTCAATCGAGCCACCTGGTCGACGAGAAAAATCACACTGAGGTTAAAGAGCCTTTGTCACCCAGTGTCCTTTGCGAGCAAGCTGCAATTTAAGCGGTCTGAAAACCAAATTTGGCCCAAACAGCAAACTTGGATACATATTTCAGCAGGTGAACTGACAGAAGCGTTTGAGTTCAGTTAACTTTTCTCTTGACCTAACTGTAGTGTCGATAGAAATTCTGGTAGAAAAGTTGCCTTGTCTTTTAATTAAACTACTGTAGTGTGGACCCATATTTTCGTTTAAGCCAATTGGATTTTCAGACAGTCTAAAATTGACATATGTGTCTGCAAAGGACCCTGGGTGAGAATTGCTCTTTAATATTCTACTGCAACACCCATTTAGATCCCATCTATTTTCTGGACGCTACCAATTTCTAAACACGAGACTGCGTCATGGCTCTACAAAATAACAGCATCGAAACACAGAATGAAAATCTGAATAGTCACGGCAGTTCTAGACCGTGAAAAATTAGCTCCTGCTAAAAATGTTAGACCTGTCCCGTCGGTATTCTAAATGGAAAGAGTTGACCCAGTTTCGACTATGTTATCAGACTATTTGTAGATGGTACTGGACCCGAACCCAAACAGCAAAGTAATCAAAAGATATCAAAATAATATGACAAACCTATTTAAAGTTGTGTTTTGATAGTCAAAGTCAGCGATTCCATCCACCTCATGAACTGTCCTAAAATAAAATAACAAGAAACATTCATTCATCCGATCAAATTTACCATTTTACTAACTCGTCAAAATATTTATATGAGGGAACAATGGTTACGTTTTTCCGTTCGATGAGACGGGCACTTTGATGACTATTCAAAAAGTAACAATTTAATTTGTTTGAGTCGCCGTTGGAGACAACAAATAAAAACGGTTTCCAGTCACAATCTCAAACAATAAGATTCTGCAACTGAATCACCTTGATTTGGGATATGATGCACCAAACGAAATTTGAGGTGCAGAAAATTTGCAAAAATTTTCTGACATCGCAAAATGAAAGAAATGATTGAAGAATGAATGGTGCATCGTCCTTTTTCCACCGCGTTTAGTTTTTCTCTGCGAAATGGTGTGTTCAAATTGCCAGCCTCTTTATCGTGTGCGGTGGAAAATGGCGACTACTGGCGACGAGATTTGGCCTAAATTATCAAAATGCTAAACGATTTAGAGCTGTTACGAACGTCAACATGTTACGAATGTCAGCGAATGTCAACATCTGAAAAAAGTTGATAGTTCGCGGCAGCAGCTGGTAAGCTTGTTTTCTAGCATTAATTCTACAAACCAACAAACAAGAAACAAACAAACCTCCTATTTCCAACTGGAGATTGTTTCGTGCCACGTCCTGAACCACGGAGATTCTCCATTGATGCAAGTCCTCCTGGTTTACTCAGCGAAGGTCCTCGTGCAAACAACTTGCTGTCCGCTGTTAAATTGCTCGACTGAAATGAAATTAAATCTTTTCTGTTAATTTGATCTAGAGAACCTTGTAAATTCAGGACGCAGTATTGACAGTACATATCCGTCATTATTAATTGTACCATATTTGCTGTTGTTTTTGTCGTTTTTCGTTGTTCCTAATCCTTACTTCATTTGCCATTGCAAAGACTGACACATTTCAGAAAGTTTGTCCATGCAATTTCATAAATTGCAACAACAGAAAGCAAATTGATTAGGCTCAAATTCCTCCCGAATCTCCCTTCTTGCATAACGTTTGTTAGACAAAAGAATCTATTGCATAAAACCAATGCCGCTATGAACAAACGCACGTGGTTTTTGGATTGCGATGGTTTTGAGATGATAGTACACCTCTGAAGCCTTTAAACACAGTGAACCCCAATAAAAAGTAGCAGAAAGCAAACGAAATGCGGCTTTTGATTAGGTTCAAATTCCTCCCGAAGCTCCCTTCTTGTATAATGTTTGCCAGACAAAAGAATTTATTGCATAAAACCAATGCCGCGCGTGGTTTTTGGATTGGGATGGTAAGCAAACGAAATGCGGCTCCTGCGAGTGAGACACGGCGAAAAGCGGCTTGCGTTGCTTAGAGAATTGTCACGCAGGGTTCTTTGCGGGCACGCTTAAATGCCTGGCTGTCTGAAATCNAAGGCCAGAAAATGGTACAACAGGACAACATTTTGAGATCTTATAACTGAAATAGGATGCAAGAGTATTAGATGGCACAGCGGTAAGGTAAGCGTCCCACCTTCTGTGCAAAAAGTTGTGGGCTCAAATTACATGGTTGCCACGTGGGGGAAGTACCTCACTCTTCAGTGTGCTTCTCTCCTCGGGTAAACAAACGTATGGTGAATCTACTTAGCTGGACTTGCCGCTCAAAATAGGCCAAGAAAACGCCAAATAGGCCAAGAAAACGCCAAATAGGACAAGGAAACGCCCACATACCAATTGTTTCTTTAGCAACACAATGAAACGACACGTGTCAGAGTTACCAAATACAATAGACTATATTTTCAACATTGGCCTGGGCAGCTTTTAACAATGTTGATTACCTTTGACGATTTTGGATGAGGTAGCAGTATGGGTTGGTCCGCCTGTCCTCTGTACCCTTCTTCTAGCGGACAATTGAACAGCATAGATAACAAAGTGGACTTTGTTATCAAAATGGAGAAACGCAGGACATGTAAAACAGATAAACTTCGTGAGAGTAAATTGCTTAAAAAGGCAAGAAATGCTGATATTCACATTCACCGTGCGTGGATTAGATTTGAAAAACTTATCTTTTTCAACATGGCAGGGAGTCCTTGGACAAAAACAGCAAAATATGAACTTGCGTCAACGCGGTTTGTGGTCTCACCAACGTAATATTAGACTCAAAAGATTTCAATGAAACAAAGAGAACATGCACAAAATAACAAATTCATCTTTTTTTATGATTTGACTTGGTATTGAAGTGGAGACATGTTTGTAACAATTTTCAACAAAATATTCGCTCAAAACAAGACCAGGTGATATGCAAACATCAGAGGAACCCTAGCGAACTAAAATTTCAGACAACAATGTGCAAATAAGTGACCGGTGGATATTCGCAACCGGTGGAATTTCGGTCAGTTTTTCCAAAAAATGTAAACACGTGAGAAATATGAAATATCCCTCCAGTACATGAAAACATTGTAGAAATTGGTCACAATTCATAAGAATTGACTGCTGCAAGAAACAAATGATTCCAGAAATGGGAGATCACGAGAACGGTAACATCTGCTGTGCATGATCGCGAAACTGCACAGGCGCGGCGAGCACATCGATACCACCGTTGCCAAGCCCAGTTTTCCCTGGTTGTCCAGTTATCAACCTATCCCATTCATACATCATTCAAGGATATTCTAAATCAAAGCATTTACTCATGAATACGAACGTGGGAAAATGTGTTCCGTAATTGCCTTTTCGCAATGCTAGCGGAAATGAAACCAAAATTAGAGCTAATTCAATGCAGCATCTAATTGCATACATCTAAATAAGTTATGGAAACTTTCCTGTTGCCTTTGTTACGCAACCATGGGCTAGGCATATGACCAACGCGAAAGTAGGCCCGGATTGGCGAGAGAGTAGAGTCTCCACGGCTATTACATTCCATGACGCCATTTTCTGCTGCAGTAAAAACCCGCGTTTTATAACCTACTATTTTCCAACTCAGCCTGGGTTCTTAAACAATGAATACAATGAGCAGGTTCTCATAAAAAAATTGACAATTTGAAAAATTGAGCCTGTAGGCCTACTGTACATTCTCTCCTTCGCAGATGCACACTAACTGGGCAAAAAGAACGTCATTGATAAGAGGTTTTTCATTCTTTATGCGGGCATGATTTCTACATTTGCCAGAATATCTAATTAAAATGCTGTTGTTGTGAAGGACAACATAAATCAAAAATAAATATCTGGGGATTCTCTTGCCTTGACGCTTCAGGGAGAGCAATGCGACGAGCCTTTCTGTCAAAACAACAAGAAGTGATATGCAAAAGCTGGTTTCGGAGAACGGAAAACGCACAAAATTGAATTGAAACTTGGAACAAGGAATACGGTGCGGTCGGAAAATCGTCAGTTAGACGATTGTTTTGGTGACGTCAGGGTCGACCTCGTTTTGACGACTGACTCAAAGTCTCGTCGCCGTCGCCAAGTCGCCATGACATCAGTAGACAAGGAAATTTGCCGTCTTGCAATGACCGCCAGCGACAGGCCAGGCCGTCACTGGAAGCGTAGGGAAACCCAAGAGCGCGGGGATGACAAAAAAGGCCTTCACGCAAAATCCTTCAAGATCGTGTTTTGCTTTCAAATACTGCGTTGTCAAGTGTCAGTTCAGTTTATTTGTGAATGCGAAAAGAACCACAGATGAATCTAGGTGTAATGTAAATAAGGGTGCGTGGTAATAACTAACGAAACACGAAGTTTTCTAGAACTGCAATGCGAGGCAATACAAGATTGGAAGACGTCAAAATATTGGCAGCTGAAGCTACAGATATGATGCGTTTGAGATAGCAATTACAGTTGGAAGAGTAGGTACAAAGACAAGAGGGCGGGGGAGAGGCTCCTTTTGTTAGCAACAAGAAAAGCGTTCGAAACAGAAACAAGGGTCAGGATCTTATGATCTACTTCTTGGAATTACAGCGTGGATTAAATTTGGCTGACGGGGCAAAGTAGACAGCGTGTAGACTCTACTGATTTCTTTTCAAAGAGGTTTCTCCCGACTCTTTGGAAAGAAATCAGTAAGAGGCTGCACGCTGGCTGGAGCAAAGTGGAGGTAATTTACGAACAGGACAAAGAAACTGCCTACGCATGCTAAGCTAAACAATACCCATTCACATGTGGAAACCATCAAATACAATAGGCTAATTTTAGACTTACATATGCAGCTCTTGAGTTAGCTATTGATCTTTGTCAGCATTTCGACATCATTAATATGTTAATGAAAAATTCGTAATATAATCATCGTGGGTAATAAATAAACAGATTAGCATCTAAGAGATCTAACATTCCTAATTCCTTTTACATTTGCACACCAGCTGTTTTGACCTCGCAAAATTCTTTCACTGTTACTTAATCTCAACTCCAATTCCTATCATACCAAAAGATAAAAATTCTACATCACATCAAACTCATCAACCCACTTCAAAG
>REGL01000051.1:346012-399390 GCA_004194395.1 Aurelia aurita complex sp. Pacific
ATGAAAACATCGACAAAGTTTTGTGAGAAAAGATCAATCTTGTCAAACAAAGAGCAGAAGGTATCTTATTTCTATCTACTGAGTTTGAGATAGATAACAATCACAATAGTATAGCGAGATCAGCTTTAATTTTACAAGTGACATGTGAAGTTTCTACTGTTCAGCTGGCCAGCGGGAGCAAATTTAGGCCTTTGAATAGCTTTCTTCCTTCAATGACTCTTTCATTCATGCAGAAGGTGAAGGTGAAGTTTTTAGCTCCAAGTGCTGGGCTCGAAGAATTAGAGGAAACCTAATCGAGTCTAAGACCCCTTATCATGACGCTCAAGTGATGGGCCTCAACCTGGCATCAAACCCAGTTTACAGAAAATCTTCTAGAAAATGGTAGAAATCCATAAAAAACAAACTTCAACAGCAATGCAAATAGGAAACGAAAATAAAACTCACAATGCATGTCCCATTTCTGATATGCTTCTTGAGTACATTCCATCTTTATAACTGCCAGGCGTTGTTCTACAATATGATTCAAAATGATTCTCAAGAAAATAAAAACTCTAATCTAGGGATGAGCGAGGGTAGATTTAGTAAAACAAAGGATTAAGGTGTGATCAAAACAAAGTGAATTGACAGCCTCAATAATAGATTTCACACTTTCTTTGCAGCCAACCATACTATTTGCTTTCTCGTTTTATTTTGATTTGATCGAGTGCACTAAGAGGTGTGAAATTCATTCTTCAGAAAGGCAAATTGTTTTGTCTTTTCGGAAACCTGAATTTTTCTTTTGCCAAATTTGCCCTTGCTACAGGGATGATCAATCACCCCAAATATAAACTTTTGCCTTGGACGCATAAAATTTCCCAAGACAACTGTAAAGTAATCAGACTAAATCATCTTTGTACAAATAAGATTTAGGGTTAATGTTGCCTTTCTTATACAACAGGGCTCACTAACAGCAATACGTTGGCTACGTTTCTAGTGCAGAAGAAGATGAGGGGGGGGGCATGAAAGCTGAGATAAAAGAATTCAAGCAAGGCTGGGGAGAAAGACTTTGTAAAACGAGGGAGTACGTTCTGCTACATATCAAGATTAGTTGAAAAGAAGTCTTCATAAGAAAAAAACTTACAAAATGATGTCATCTAATCTTAATTCACAAGTAGAATCCATCCCAGAGTCTCTGTTGCTGTATCTTTGACTATCTGTTCCATTTCTTCTTTGGCTCCTTTAAAAAATTACATTATCAAAATTGGATAAAATTTGATTGTATACATGGCTGCAGCTTGGTGAATTTGCTGTTTACGATTGGTGTACATTAAGGAGAATTTTGACGGAAGTGAAAAGATTTCTGTGTAAAGTAAGATAAAAAAAGTCAAAGACATACTGCTGTTAGAGAACGGGTTTTTGAGATTAAGTATTTTGCTTTTCACCACAAGATTTCTCAGTGAAAATGCGCCTATATAAAAAAATTCAATTCAAAGTCAAAAGGATAAACTAAACAGCACCAATCTACTTTTGAAAAAAAACCAGCGCAAATTGTGTAAAATAAAATAATTAGGTTTTCGAAAAGACAAAGCGATGTGCCTTTCTGAAGAATGGATTAACACGCCTGAGTTCACTCAAGCAAATCAAAATAAACAAAGGAAGCAAAACATCATGGTTGACTGCGTTGAAGGTGTGAAGTCTTTTCTTGAGGCTGTGAAATCGCTTTGTCTTGGACAGCACTATCTCCTTTGTTTTACAAAAATCATCCTTGCATTTTGAAGAGAAACAAACTGAAAAAAACTTACTTTTCAAATTCCTCGGACCGTCTAGCGGCATAAACTTCAGTACTGATGCCTCCCATGATTGTTTTGCGTCGATCTAGAAAAGAGAACTGCCATTTTCAAAACATAAACGAACAAGTAAGGAAATACAAGATTCACACACAAAAATTGCAATATAAACATCAAAAAAGGTAATTAAAGAGCCATTATCAACCAGGGTCCTTTGCCGGTACAAGGAAATTTCAGAGTGTCTGAACATTTTTTGAGGGCCCCTTGAAAATCAGCCTTTCCTGAAGGGCAACCCTCCTTCAATCAATTAAATAAATGAATATCGAATTTAGTCGAAGCCAAAACCATGGATTCACACTACAGTAGTTGAACTGATAAAAATATTCATTTGGTTGGTTGACCAGCCATTGCACTGTGGGTATACAATCTCCATTTAGGCCAAATTTGATCATCAGATAGTCTGAAATAGACCTTTTAGCTATTCTACAAAAGAGCCTGGATCGAGCGATATTTTGTATACACTTCTACGCGCGAGGTTCGATCGAGTGGCGTTAAGGCTTCTATCATAATTGTGCACATTCGAAAATTCGACAAAATGTAGCAAAATATCGTTCGATTCTGATTCTTTTCAGAATAGCTAAAAGGTCTATTGTAGCGTTCCCGCAAAGGACTGCAAAGGACAACGGCTGGGTGGCAACGGCTCTTTAAATTCAGATAAAAAGTTTTTATCGCACACATATGTTGGATGATTCACTACAGTAACAAAGGTCCTTAAGACAGGCATCTGAAAAGCTATGACTTAGATCAATATAATATCCTTTGAACTTCGGTGCTCAAAGTCGCCATCCTAAGATCCTATGATGACAGAAATGAGACAGTTTTCCAGAAAAGTATCAATTTTCAAATGATGCTACAAATTAGTGCTAACTGCGTCACGAAGAGGCTCATTGCATAAAGTACTAGGATGTCAAAAGATGAATTTTCAAAAAGAAAATTTTGAAGGGGAGTACTATTATGTTGTTCGTAGTTTGCGAATTCAAAGTATCCTTCAGAAGAATATGACTGCCAATGGATAAAAAGCAGTTTAGCAGAAATTGCTCGCTAAATGTTATCATATGTTATCATACTCCAAAATTATGAGCAACTCTGCTAAGTTTTACGATTTCTGGGACCGTTGCACTGGAAAAATAAACATAAAAAAACATATAAAAGCATTTATGTTTGCGAAAAGAGCAGATAAGGAAAACGTGCCCCAGTAAAAAGAAAATTACTTAATCAAACAATAATTTCCAAAATTAAGTTCCGTCGATAGGACGTCTGTCTAAAACAAATAACCGAAATTAATATTTGCTAACCCATTTACGTGGAATTGGTCGTGCTAGGTCATGGCCAGATAAAATCTCTCATAGTTTGCAGAAACGAGAAAGTGTTATAATCAATAGCAAAGAGGGAAATGTGAGTAGCTGATATGTTTTTCCAAAGCATGCGAAAATGAAGCTACTTCAACAGATAAAATAGAGCAAACACAACCCTTAGTTTTTTGTTTGTTTCTAGATTATTAATGAGGTTGAATTTTGTGATTTCAGCCATAGTAGTCTGTTTGTACGGGAAAACTAGCCCACCTAAACGGGCAGGCCACGAAAGATGAGATCCCATCTAGCTTTTCCTTTTTACGAATCCACATTTGTGTTGATGTCAGAGATTTTCATTCTGATTGAGCAAGATCCTGGTTCACCATAGGTAAGAGCGCCAGAGAGCCAAATCAATCATTGCTAGTTTCAAAAACAAAACATAATTGATACTGCATAGAACTTCATCCCTATAATCTAGGGTTGAATTCACGATACGTAACGAAAAATCTTCCTTACGTAATGCAATTCATCCACTTTCATGTCCGCCCGCTCAGCCGGGCTGATTTTCTCCACACAAAAATAGCCCATAAAGATATAACAGTAAACAATAGCTCTATTTATGACAGACCACACCAAGGACTGCATATTTTGTTCTTCAATCAGTGAGTACAACACAAAGCAGAAAGTGTGCACAATTTTTCAGGCATCCCTGACTTAATCTTGTTGAGCTGATGAGGCCTAAGGGAGTGAAATATCAAGTTTGGCTTTGCTCTTAAAACTTTTGATGAGTGCTACAGGGCCTCAAAGTTGCCAATTACGAAGGTGCTCGTTTTGTCTGCCGCATATAAAGGATGAGGGAAAACAATTCTAATCCTACCTTCTTCATTTGGAGTAACTCCCTTTTTATCCAAGGCTGTTGTTGATTTCGATTTCCGTTTAAAGCTGAATCTTGTCCTCTTCTTTTTAATCATCGGTGCTGGCTCTTCACAATCATCTCGAACTACTAAACAAATATCGGACATTGATGAACGATGGTCAGACATTGATGACCGGTTGCCTAATGATGCTGATCCTGCACTTTTCGTTCTATACAACGGCATTCCTCCTCTTTCTAAGTGCTCGATAGATTGCAATGAATCAGCACTTCCTTGCACATCAGACAAACTGAGCTGGCTTGACGTAAGTGATGGTGATTTTTGATGTTCATCATCAACAAGCAGCATATCCAAGCTTTTACTTTTACGTTTGTCTAGGCCCGATGAACTATCATCGCTATCTGATTGTTTACCAAGCCTGTTCAGTTGATTCTCTCTTGCAATCATTTTGATATTTTCATAATTATCAGATAACGGCCTATCTTTCTTTAATATTCCTTTACGTAGTGTAACCACCTCTCGCGGCATATACATTTGGTCCGCTGAGTGGTGCATGCGCCCTTCTCGCATTCGTAACTCTTTTAATTCTTCTAATGAATGGCTCTTTTGCGCATGATGATCCATGTCTCCTTTTCGGTCGAGCTCTAATAGCTCCTCCTCAGTTTCCTCCGTCACAGCTGTGAGCATGCGTGATTCGGATGATACGTTACTGGCTGATCTCATGAACTCTTGCTGGTGGAAATCCTCATCTTGGGATGCTTCAACTGGAGATATGGCATCCTCGGTCACCTGTGATCCTTCTGCCTCGTTGGCAAACTCTGCCTCGTTTCTCTTGATTTCACCAGGTGTGTCGACAACATCGACTGCCTCCTTTCCATCACCTGCCTCTTTTGCATCAACAGCCTCCTTGCCATCAACAGCCTCATTCCCATCTATCACATCTTCTCTGATTTTCTCCACACTATTAACTTCACTCATTGCCTCATTTTGATCAACTGTCTCGTTATCGTTACATACTTGGGCATCGATCCCAGCCTCTTTTTCAGCAATATCCTCTTTCTCGTGTGACGCCTCCTGAGCAACATCCCTCATCTTTTCTCCTTCAACTACCCCTTTCCCATTTTCTTCATCTCTTACTGCAGACCCAGTCCCCTTCAGTGTTTCATTATTTTCATTACATTCTTGGGTGCTCTCATCAAGAGTCCCACCAACTCCACTGTCATTAGCTTCATCGTTTTTCACAGAATTGTTACCCGCAACTCCAATTTCTTTTGCTTCCATCTCGAAGGGTTCGCATTCCAATGAATCATTCATGGCTATTACAGAATCAATAGGAACAACTTCAACATTTTGTTGGGTCTCATTAGATTGATCTTTCTCTTCACCATCAACTAATTCTGCACCCTCACTCCCCTCTGCTTCTTGTCCATTTTTCAGACATTCACCATTATTCTCTGGCGCTTCCCTATTTACTTGCAACTCGTCCGCAACTCCCTCCTCCTCACTGCCATTTGCACCATTCTCCTCCGCTTCTGCTTCATCAGTTTCATGTTCGTCCTCGCCATCTGATTCCTGGTCTGCTTCAACACCTTCTGCATCTGATGTAATCAGTTCACTGTCTTCATCCTGTTCTGTCATTTCCCCTTTTTCTTCTTCAAATGAATCCAGCGATGCACTATACTTTCGTAAACCTGACAAGAACAAAATAAATTCATCTTTTTCAGTCGAAAAGCCTTTTGAACGGTCAAAACTTGAAAACTGACGAGAAAAGCACAACCATTATAAACGACAACAAAAGCTTATACTTGAAGAATTTTCAAATTCAGCTCCAAAATTATTTCGATTTTTTTATTCTGTTGTTGAAAACATTGGTTGTTCTTCAGAAAACAGGGTTATCACTCTGAAAATAAGTCTGTTGTCCAAACAAATCAATTAAGCAGTGGCGTTATATTTTGGGAACATTCAGAACATGTACAGTGGGGGGGGGGCAAAACGCCGAGTCCACCAACAAAGTTTATTAATTTTTTTACCATCCATCAAAACCAACACGAATTTTTTTTATGTAGAACTTGGTAGTCAAGAATATTCATGGTACATCACGAAACACTGGCAGGAGTAAAAATATGTTCTTTCACAAAACATAGTAAATTTAATGGTATTTGATGAATAATCAAAGAAATACTACGAAGAATGGACTCACACTTTAGAACCCGACCGTAGTTAAGCTGCAGCTTTCGTCACAGCGATGCAATAAAAAATGCATGTACAAAGAGAAAATTGAAGTAAGAAATAGTGGCGTGCCAAGGGGAGGGTTTGAGGGGGTAAATGCCCCCCCCCATAACAATGTGGCTATGGAATGGTGCCATGGTACACAAAGTGCTTAATAAGATTGCTGTTAAAGGAATTGTCAAGTGCCGTTCATAGCTAGAACCAGATGACGTCATGTCTATTTCTGCTATGGACGGCACAGNGGGGTAAATGCCCCCCCCCATAACAATGTGGCTAAAATTGTAATTGGAAAATGTAATAAAAACGTCTAGGTATACCTTTATACCCCCCCAGTCTGAAAACCTTTCACTTCCACCCCTCACTATTTTTTTCTGGCCCCGCCACTGGGAAGAAATATTAAAGGTTGGAAAGCATAGCGAAGGAATTGAATCAGTACTCATCATTTTGCGCCAGCGAACGCAGGCACAAAATGTCATTGCACATTAGTTACTGGCACCGTTATTGTACTCAAAGAGTTTTGATTGCAGGCGCATTTTTCACAATCATTTTCTCGCAGGCATGAATGTTTTAATGAGGCTAGATTGCAATTCGCACTGATATAAAATAATGAAGATAAAACAATGAAAAAAACATACCACTAACGACCTTCTCGTTATTATCAAAAGTATCTGGGCATGACAGGCTTCTCAATCGCGTTTCAGCTGATGTATCTTCGGCCTAAAACAAGGAAAACAAAATATACAGAAAACAGAATACTACTTTTAAGAACAGAAGCAAAATCAGATAAACACGATAGGAATACTGGCAATGCAAGTTTTATAGTAGCATGATGCTACAGTAGCATTATAATGATCGAGGTGAAGGCAGGCGAGGGTGCGGTTTTTAGCGCCAAGCGCTGGGATCGCAGAAGTAGAATAGGCCGCGACCCCTTGTCATGACGCTGAAGTGATGGGGCTCTACCTGGGATCGAACCCTGTCCAACTGACTGTTCTGGCTGCAATGTCAGAGGATTACACCACTGTGCCACAAAACCTTCAATTTCTTTGAGTGGACTTTCTTCGAACTAAATTTTGTTGAAGACCATAGAACAATGACGAGGATAAATTGGCATTAAAAGAAGGGCAAACCAACTTATGCATACGTACTAAGCATAAATTCCAAATGGTTATAACAATATCAAAAATCATTCCGTTGCTCTACTTGACATGGAATTCGACCAGAAAAAATTCTGAATTATTAGGATAACGAAGAAAGGCACAAGCAACTCTTAAACTAAATGAGACCTACCTGAAAATCTTCCGCTTGAGTTAAATTTCGTAATCTTTGGATTTCAAGGTTAATCTCTCGCAATTTTTGGAGACTATGTGCTGAAAGAAATCAAGAAAGAAAACCACGTGACAAATCCCATTTAAAACTCTGACAAGGAGTAAAGTCATTCATTGATTGAGATCTTAAATTTGATCATTAACACCTTAAGGCATTTAAGGGGACCAAAATAGACAGTAGCGTTAGGGCATAATCCACACTATATTTTTCTTCGCAGGCCATGCTGCACAGTATGGCAACTTTCATTCAGGAGATACAACGCCTGCAGATGTATATGTGAAGATGCTCATACGTGTAACCAGAGCCTACTATTCTTCGTCTGCTGTATCTACTGTACAACTAAAAACACATTTAGATCAGGGGTGATGCAACGGGAGGGCTAGGGGGCTACAACCCCCTTCAGAAACATTTAGTCCCCCGTTGGAAATTTTGAGTTATTGTCGGGGAAGTTTGGCAAAATGACGTAGGAAAACGTTTTTAGCCATTTTAGCCCCCATGTTGGAAGTTCAAGCCCCTCTTTCAGAAGATTTCTGGCGCCCCCCCTGATTCAGACACGTTTAAGGAGAGGCTTCCCACCACCTAAATTTAAATGCATCTTGGAACAAACTTGCACAAAGCCAATGGCAAATAGATAAAATGGATGTCCAAATATGTACGTTTGTGAAAAAATGCTGACAACTGACAAAGTCATGACAGTTAGTTATTTGATACTCTTTCTTTTTTGTTTGACTCTGACTGGCCGATTAGTTTGAATATCAAATGCCTGTCAGGACTGATAAATCAAGAAAAAAGTAGATGACAAGTACTACCTAATGGATGCGAATACGTGCCCTCTTGTTGTTTATTTTGCTTCAAAGCTGCATCTGAAAAAGATGAAATTTTATTATTTACGATAAAAATTACTGATTAAAAAGCTTTTTCAATCAACGAATCGATACACCAGAGGTACATTGTCTCTAAAAATTAACGAAAATCTACAAATATGATTTAATGAAGCAAAATCCACGAACATGCATTATAACCAAGTAACAACAACGCGAACAGTAAAAGAAACAAAAAACGATTTTTAGTGAGCCGAATGGATATCGAGCCTCCGCTATAAATATTATGCCATTAACAAAATGCTGCCCGGGTCTTCACTGGCATTTATTGATTTGAATGCTTCAGTTTTGTCTTTTGGATTGTAGATTATTTGCATGATTTCCTGACCCACGTATTGTGACTTTAAATCTTGGTATGCACTGCAGTAGATTGGTAAATGGACCTTGTCCTCAGTACAATTAGTGTGAAAGCTAATATGGAAGCCCTGTTGACAAGTTACCCTTAAGATTCTGGTACTCACGGAAGGAAATCAGGAAAAGTGTCTGAAGTAAAGACACCAAACAAATAAAACAAGATTGGTCGAAAAGTCTGAGGAAACCACAGCACATGGTGAACTTGGTAAATGATACAATACAAGATAAAAGACGTCTGGGGCCATACAAATATATTTGACAGTCGCANGACTTTAAATCTTGGTATGCACTGCAGTAGATTGGTAAATGGACCTTGTCCTCAGTACAATTAGTGTGAAAGCTAATATGGAAGCCCTGTTGACAAGTTACCCTTAAGATTCTGGTACTCACGGAAGGAAATCAGGAAAAGTGTCTGAAGTAAAGACACCAAACAAATAAAACAAGATTGGTCGAAAAGTCTGAGGAAACCACAGCACATGGTGAACTTGGTAAATGATACAATACAAGATAAAAGACGTCTGGGGCCATACAAATATATTTGACAGTCGCAGCAAGGGTTTCCCTTGCAAAAGGATAGGCTCGATTTCTATGACGTGAAGACAAGTCCGGTTAACGGATTAAGGAATCTAACAATCAAGTAGGGGATTGTCGTAAATCTGATAAGGATGCAAATTTAATCCAGAAATTGGGCAACAATAGATACAAAATAAGTAAATGATAGATTCGATTAAGGGGAAAACCACATTTCTAAATCAAGGAAATACTCTTTACTGTCTCAGATCTATTATGATCCTGCTTCAAATGTTTCTGTCATGCAGAACATTTACATCCCATCCATTGGTTTCCAAAGTGCCTAGCCAGTCTTCCCTTCTTCGTAATTAAATTACATCCATGAAGTAAAATAAATGATTGTGGCTGATTGGATTCTTCGCCGTTTAGCCAAACTTGTTTCATTTCGCCCACCACAAGGAAATTGAAGGAAATTCAAAAATAAACGATCTATTGGACCTTCTCGTTTTTCTACAAAAGGTTCTGGAACGAGAGACGTTCTGACACACTCTGTAAAATTAGATAAATTTTCGTACGTACACAACAGTGAAAGAAAGTATCATGCCATTCAATCGAACCTTTAAAATTGAATGAAAACATCGCTCGATCGAGACTCTTCTTCAAAAGAGCAAAAAGGTCTATTTCATCCCACTTTGTTCGACAAATTTGAAGAACTATGAACCTTTCTTCTTGCTAATCGTCAAAAAAGATATCATGTGCTTGCCGAAGGAAAGATGCATTTTGAAATGCCTGCAACGTATCCAGAAATATAAGGGAAATCCAGCAGCTTGTTTATTTCCCTTTGCTGCTTTATATATTTGTTAGACAAAGTGGCTTGAAATTCTCCGTGGTCTTTGTAATGCTGACTATATCCAAAGTTACCTCACATTGTTTTAACAATCAAGATGCGAGTATATTGCTACCATCCGCACTCCCTGGCTGCCATATTAGGTTATACCACAAATTCGGTTTACCTACAGTCATATATTGAAGTTAGACGATAGCAAACTGCGAAGGACAACAACAGGAAACTGCTCAGGCTAAAGTGACAGTACATCGAAGTAAGTGGTTCCGAGCAACCTATATGTGCTTCCCCTCCTCTGTTTGGGTGTTCGAAATAAATCCACGGATTTAAACGTGAGAGTTTCGAAGAAACTTGGATGACCCTGTCACGCACAAATTCTGATTCATCATTTCCAGAAAGTCGGATGGCTCGACGACCACATCACAAAAGAGGAAAATAACAACAGTGGACAATTATTATGTCGCAAAAGTCAGTCATCAAACCATACGAATTTTCGGAATCGATCATAAAATCGTAAAAAAGAGTACCCTGGGTACCAGAGCCTCTGGGTAAAAGAAAGTGTAAAAGAAAGGGTTCTAGCGTTGCATTTAAATATTTCCGAATTTCTAAAGGGGTTAATAGTGTTTTTTTATCGATAAGACAACACTTTGGAACCATTTTACAAATGTAAAGAAAAGTTGAAAATGACATTAGAATTCTTTCTTTCAAACATTGCTTGATTTTGACATTGCTAAAGAACAATAGAAATGTTGTTTTTGAAGAAACCACCTATTTTGACTTTGGTGTGCGCCATAAATGTGCAGCCACTTGATTTCAGATTTTCATTTTTCCATCAATAGCCTAGTACAAGAGAACTTGCATACTTAGCCATGGGTGGAAAAAATAGCGGACCAGAGCACCAATGGTCCCAGAAAATTTTTCAGGTCTCCAGAAGGAAAGAAATGCAAGAAGAAGGGGTAATTGATGAAAATTCGATTTTGCGTGAAAATCCAAAATTTTTTCTCTGCATTTCAAACTAAGTCTTCAGAAATTATTGATGTTTGGTTAATTTAGGCCGTCTCCAGACTACAACAATACTGATAACGTGGTAAGTAGCCAGTCGCAAAGTCAACAAAATTCGCTAAACATCCTTCACAACTGAGATTGAGGATTACTGACCGATCTTTCAAATCGGTCCCATGCATTTCTATCATAACCTGCCAAAATGTGGATTCGTTTTTGGAGCACCCTGCTGTCACAGAAAGTTTTTTCGACGACTTTTCGGTCCCAGAAATTAAAATATTTTTTCCACCCCTGATAAGCAGCTACTGAGGAACTAACTGAAACTAAATGACAACAATAACGAATGAACAGTAACATGGGTCACTTGTCAGATCGACTGAAACAAGGTCTCAAACTCTAATTTGAAGCCTGACCTATGCCACTGTGTAAAAATCGAGACAATTAAAGCAACAGCTCCTCCACAGCAACCACACAAATGTGGCAAACACTATTTGAGACATCACGTAGAAGCATAGTAGAAGAGCAATTCCGCTTCTGTGGGCATGACACGATGTTAACTATCATCTTACTTCATCAAATAGAAACTCAATACACCATCAAAAGCGTCTTTGAGACAGGAAATTTTCCAGACTGAAAGAATATTGTTGACTGAAAGTATGGCTTGAGGGGGATTTAGAAAGGACTGGAAAAGTATATCGTCGAGAATATAATATTGTCTGAATAGAAGGCCGTAACTTGCTACATATCGCAGTGGAGATGCTAAGATCCCTTTTAGTACCTCACTCAAATATTCTACAAACAAGCACAGAGCTTACAGGGTGAGGTTTATCGGGCTACAGTTTCTGCTGCCGTGAAAGAGAGGTGGAGACTTGGAGAGGTATAAGGAGATCTACCTGTTTAAAAAGTCGGAGAGAGGGTAGACTTGTAGACTTATTACAGTTGATAAAACAGACTTGGGGCAAGTCTAGAGAGAGGGCAGCTTAGACTCATACATTGTGTCGTAGTTTCGCCAGTTGCCTGAACTGATATATCCCTAAAACCACAACTCACGATCTTCAGGGGTGGAAAAAATAGCGGACCACACCACCAATGGTCCCAGAAAGTTTTCCAGGTCACCAGAAAGAAATGAGTGAGGAATGCAAAGAAGAAGGAAAAGGGGAGTCTAAAAGAAGAATGAGAAAAGGGGGAAATTAATTTTCTAACACAATGTAAACTTCCTCATTTTCTCTTTGCATTTCAAATAAGTCCCTGGAAAATTTGACGTTGTTCAATCAAAGGAAGCCACTGTTTCTGCCACTGTTTCCAGACAAAGGAAGTTTTGAGTCACTGTTTATGACTCAGAAATCAATCAGCTAAAAAAGTAACCAAATTTACCAAAATACAAGTTACAATTGTGACTACAATTACAAATTGATAATCATATTCAAAATCTTGTAAATGTATTACATATCATGACCTCTCACAAAGTGGACCTTTTTGGCACATTTGGTTATCGCAGAAATCTTTTCAAGATTTTGTGGTCCCAGAAATTAAAATATATTTTCCACCCCTGAGTCGATCTTACTGTTGGTTGAGACTACCACCTACGGGCCTAAGCTATTTCAGCGAAAACACCGAAGCTAAAACACTTTAAAATTCGAGGTTCCGGGAATGGAACAATGCAAAAATAGTTAGCTGGCTAGCTGGTAACATAATGTGTGTTTCTTTTATCAGAGTCGTAAGAATACTAATCAAATGGTGACTGAACAAATCGTGACTGAACAAAGACAACTTTAAACAACAAGATCATTACTTCAATGTACAGTCATGGGATGGGATATTCAAACAGGTATATAAACAATTAGAAATGAGTCACTATGTTGGTTCTGTTTTCACAGTCAATATCGTTCAGAGTTTGGCCTTCAGGGCCACCTGTTGTTACAGTAATCAAATCCAGAAAGTGCTGATTAAAATGCAAATAAAATAGCATTAAGAGAACGGATTGCTATCAAGGATTGCACTTGTAAAAAGTAACGAGTTCTTACTAGAAAGCTGCCAAAAAGGGAGCATCTTGAATTTTTACTTATGTTCTGTGACTTATTGTTTCGAAGAACAGATTTCACACCTCTGAGAATGCAATCAATCGAATCAAAATAAACAGAGCGAGCAAGGCAGTAGGACCTGAGGCATTGACGGGCGTCAAGTCTCTTCTTTGGAACAGTAAATCGCTTTACGATTTCAGAGCCTGAATCAACTGTTTTACAAACTTTACTTCCACTAGCGGCACCCGAAGGTAGAACATGATTCCTCGTCTGAAACTGAAACCTTAGTCAATGAGCCACACCTACAAACGCCCATCCATTAACTTACGTTGAGTACCGATCAGTGATAAATGCTTGAAGCAATTCGTGACCTGAAAGATCAAGGCAAACTTGCCTGTTCCTCTTTTATTATGAAAAAATAACAGGAAAACTATTGGGGAAGTTCGTGCCATGATTTGAACTTTGTGGTTTGGGATATTCTGTTGGACCAGAAAGAATAGAAGGGAAGGAATTAAAATAGGATAAATTTGGCACGGAAGGGTTAGGCCACTTACTTTTCTTTGATTCCAGAGCGAGGTTGTGCAAATCTTCGAGGAGTTTTACGTCTTGCTCTGAAAAAAATAATATATATCGTTTCACAAATAAGAAACTGTATCTTTATTTACGAGAATGGAAGAAGGTACATACCAATCATGAGATCATATAGCTAGACAAAATGTAAAATGATTTCAGATAAATGTATTACCTAATGATAAGAATAGCCAGTCAGCAAAAGAACTTGGATTAATCGATATTTTCATAAATTTATATGCAAAAGTGTTTGATTGAGTGGCACTAGAGCTTCTATCACTGTTCTTCGCATTCGAAAATTCCATAAAATGTATGAAAATATCGTTCGATTCAGAGACGTTTTTAGAATGGCTAAATGTGTAATGTAAGAGTTTCATCCTCCATCAAAAGTTAAAAGACAGGACGATGAGGCATGATTTCAAAACAATATTATCACAACAAAATTGACGTCATACCTACAACAAACTGCATATCAAATACCAGCAAAATACCAGGAACACACCAGTCTATTAATTGCAATTTTAGTATCTCATTCCACAGCAAAATTAAAGCCAAGTAAGAAAATTTTGAAGGCAGAAACAACGCAACTTTACCGAACTAAATATTATTCTCTGGACCTATCGTCCTATCATTGGCAAGGTGAGAAAACAAAGCACACAGAGCAGCAATATAACAATTATTAAATCTCCTTGTAAAACCAGAGGGATGCTGTGATTGGCAGCTTTTCACGAGGCTTGAAACCCGTTGGATTCTCATGTATATATCAACACCTTAGCTGTTAAAATGATATTTTATCTATTTATTATCAAAACATTCAAGTTTATAAGCAAAAGCTTGAGTGATGATTGATAAAATTTTGAGAAATTTATACCTTAGGATTATTGAGATTTTAGAGGGAAATCTTGGAAGCAATTACCTAGTTGGGAGAATATTTTGAAGTGTTTGCAACGTTAATCGTGGAACAATTTGCATCTTGTATGTATACAATGAAAGATAGCCAAGGAATAAATAAATCTAAAAAGTTCTTAAAGATGAAAATATGCTATCAAATGCTACGGGCAGTATGTTCATTGTATCAATACAAGTTTTAAAGGTAATATGAAAAGCGTTTTGATTGCAAGTTCATGAAAGCCATTCTCCCAGGACGTCATCACTTTTTCGCAAGGTCTCCCACCAATCAGCAACGAAAATTACTGGGACACAGGTAAATTTAAGTGTTTTTGTAAAAATTTCCAAGTTATCGACAAGAGAAGAATAGTACATTCAGAGTCTAATACAGTTAAGCCCGACATTATTCATACCTATGCCAAATTCTGAGTATTTTGCATCGTTCTATTTGAGGACCAATTTTACTGTGGCTGAAGTTTCGTAAGAATGTGTTAAGGCTGAAACAAGTGCTACAAGAGACATTTTAAGGAATGAAATATCTTGTGAATTGGCTAGCAAATATAACGATTGAAAATATTCCAAATTTGGCATAGGTATGAAAAATTTCGGGCTTAACTGTAGGTCCCCTCCCCCTTACTTCAATGTTGCCGAGCCGAGGTCATGTGGCGAATTTTTCACGCCAAGGACGAAATAATGCATGTTTGTGATTGGTCCCCAGCATATAACTATGATTGCAGGTATCATATTATCAATCCATCCCTCGATCAATCAATCAATTAATCAATCAATCAATAAATAAATACAGGATTGTTAAAACTTACCAACAGTTCTTTGTCCATTAGAAATGGCACTCGTTATTGTAGTTGTTCCTAATTTGTGCCTTTTAATGATTGGTTTCTGATTTTCAGTTTTTTCTCCTTCCATTTCATCTTCTCGAGCTGGAGTCCTGCAAAACAACAACAATTTCTTTCACTCTAACTGCTTCAACCCAACAACAAATTAGCTGCTGTCGCCAACAAATCGACTGTTAGCTCTTGCAAAATACAGATTTCTGCTAGTAAACTCGGATCATATCGGAACTTTTTCAAATAGGCCTATCGAGCTTCCCAAAATTTTGTCCTTCAAATCAAGCCCTGTACTTCTGAAAATTCAGTTAAGGAGTCTTTCTAGGCAGAACTTAAGGTGTCAGAACCAATTTGACCTTTCTGCTGCGTTACTGCTAAGGAGTATTCTAGCTTCTGAAAACCAAGGAACGCCTTCCTTGTTCTATGGGCATTTGATGTAGATGCTGAACTAGGTTGTTCGACCAGTTCCATTATCACAACCATATACCCATTGAGTAAGGCCAAGCTACAGGGTACACCAGGCAAGCAGCAGCAGCAGCAGCAGAAAATATAACTTCGAAATCAGAACTTTGATCAGCAAAGGGGGTAAAGACTGATAATATTGCATCCATCGACTGCATAGACTCATTACATAAGTCCCTCAAACTTTCGACAAATCCGTTTGGGGGGGGGGGGATGAAACAAGAGACCTTGGAATGAGTCCATGAATTGCGTCAATTTATCTCACACAAAGGACTCTTTCATAAGAACTCAGTTCACGCCCTTGAAAGTATGATTTTGTTAACAATACAAGGTTATGCCTTGCAGTGTTGACCATTATGTTGCCACCTTAACCATCATCAATATATCCGAGGCATCGCTGTTCAAGTTGTCACACAAAGCCTCATTCAGTTTCAGACATGTGGATCAAACAAACACCGAGTTCGAAGGTCTTGCAAGTTATTCTATAAAAGTTAACTTGAGTTGAACCCAAATGAAAATTCTGAAAGTGAATAGGTAGCTAGCATTCCATGGGTTTGCATGCATTCGAGGAGGAAATCACAAAAAAGGGTACGGGATTCCTGTAAAAAAAATTGTTCAGGTCTTCTCGAGGCTTTCCTTTAATTCTAAATAGATCTGACAAATTATGGACCTCTCGTCCATATGCATAGTAAAAGCTAGAGCGGACCGAAGGGGTCTGGGCACTTAAACCTATTGTATCTTATAATCTTGACACTTGCTAATTTTGGAGTTAGTGCTTCTTTTAGCCTATCCTTGCCTATCTATAAGTCACTTCCTTCTATATATTATTCCTTCAACAACAAATTCTTTCAGGAGGGAGATCAAATTCTCCAACAATGCCATATATTTTGTGACCCATTTTCATGAGATAACCATGCAGGTTTTAATTATTCATTCAACGTTGCTAGGAAATCGTAAATAAAATTCTTTTGCAATTGGTCTCAAGATGAATGGATATTACACGTTTTAAATGCTGATCAATAACCCTAAAATCAACCAATCAACAAAACTTTGATTTATACCTGGCAATTTAGGAATGAGTGGCCTATTTTCGAAGTCATTACAAAACAAAAGCTGGACTAAATCAGGAACACATTTACCTAAACTTCAGTCATTCCTTTTCTAAACAAATCCGCCATAAATCCACAATAAATGCATACTTTAACGCCTACAGTAAACAAACAAACTCCCCAAAAAAAGAAATTAATCATTTCGAAACTATTTGGTAGTTGTGAGTCATGCTCGGTCCTTTGAGATCAATCAGACATATGTTGACATTTAAACATAGGCAAAATTCCAAAATGTTACAACCAAAACAAACACAAGTGAAGTAAGGTGTACAATAAATAAAGTAAACACACTAAACAAATATTGAAATGATGACTGGACATCAATGTCTTTGACAGTCGACATCATAAAATTTGATAATGGTCATCATTGATTAAATATTGTCAAGTTATTGTAATATTCTTGAATGACCCAGATACCAAAGGTCACGAAAGACCAAAGGCCAAATATCACGGAGAGACAATCACATGGACCACAGGGTGACCAATGATGACTTCTATCACTCGACCTCTAGCAGGCCTCCTCTTTCGTCCATTTGATAAATTTTTAGTTACAATAGACTTTAACAGGGCAGTTTGGATGTAAACCTTAATTTCATTGGGCCCTGTGTTGTCAAATATTGCAACATTCTATCTGAAATAAAGCCTCTTTTCATTGTTGGGGGAGGGGTAGACAACTTTGGAAGCCTTCTTGAAGATTAAGCAAATGGTCTCTTCACTTCTCACGCCCAAATTCTCCAGATTCTTTGGCTAGTAATGGCGCAAAAATTTTGTGGGCGATAGGAGGAGGGGAGGAGGAGGCAAGGAGTTCCACGCCTATTTCTATGATATTCACCTACTAGTCGGTGGCTATGCCGTGCACGTGCCGTCTCTTTGTTCGCCTTTGTTGTTGCCATCTTAATGGCCTATGAAAATGGCGACAACGAAGGCATGTTCTACCTACCAGACCCTCTGGACTATTGGACCGTGTCGTAGATCCCTGGCTGTTTTGGTAGATCCTGTAATTGACCCGGGGTATACAAATATACAAAGTACTTATGTGCGTCAAAAGAAAGTTAACACATTTGTGGAATAAATAGTAAGTTGCCGATATTCAAACCTTAAATGTTGATCTATCGGTCAAAGGCTAACTCGAATGTCAAAATTTTGCTTGGTAAAATCACTCATCTTTCAGACCCAAAAATAAAGGAAAACGCTAGTAAGGGGTTTGTATGGGAACGAGAATTCCTATTCGATTCTGGTCCATGATTTACTTACCATTGAAATAAAAGTTACGTAGAACATGCTACAATAAAGCAGGGATGTTTTTGGTAGATTTTTTGGTAGAATCTCAATTTCCGTGTTTGTATCGTGACTATTGGTAAATTTTTGGTAAATTGTTAATTCAGCTTTAGAATTAGTATTGATATCATTCTTTTCTTAAAGGAATAAAGCAAACAAACATAATCAAGAGCAAACAACATGATCAAAATGCAAACAAACAAAATCAAATTGCAAACAAAAAATCCAAGGTAAAAGAAAAATATTTGTTCCGTGTTTGTCCTCACATGGTATCATTTGATTAAGATGCAAAACAAATGAAATAAACTGACTGAATAAAAAATAAATAATGACATTTCAAATGCACACAGCCTGACAGAATCAAGAATCATTAGTAGATTCAATACAAACTTGATGGTCCTTGTTTTAAGATGAAGAAAAATCGAATACAATTAGATACTGTATTCTTCAATTGATTCTGGCTTTAATGAATACGGGTATAAAAAAAAGACAATAAAAACAATTTCCATCCTTACATTCAGTAAAATTCTATCTTATATAACCATTTTTGGCTTCATATCAAGAGGGCATAAGTATCCAAGAATTGTCTCTCTTGTTGTTACTGCGTTTTCCTCAATCATGATCAGAGACTTGTTTGCATTAGTATCCTGACAAGTTTTTCTATAAAATTCCCATTTTCATTTCAAACTGTCAATGTTCTATCTCTTTTTAAAACAAAATGAATAGAATATATAAACATTGGATATCAGACCAATTTCGACGTTTATCTTTACAACTTCTGTCCAAATTGACGAGAAATGTTCACATGTAGATCTGCCAATCAATTATGAATATTTTGCACCAATGCAAAATAAGCACTGACAAAAACAATAATTCGTCTTGCTAACAATTACAATAGAAATACAGAAAAAATGCATAATGTGCAAGAAAATTGTCTTGTTCTTACCACATTCCAGATTTGTTGTATAAAAATGAAAACCACCCAGAACTCATCCTTATTTCTAGCGAAATTCAACCAACCGTAATCTCCTGATGATTTTCAAATTTCCATCAAACTGTGAGAAAATGCTCATGGACTACGAATCGAAACTGGAAGGTAACGATCAAATTTCTTTCCTCGAATCAAACAAGCAAACATTGAACTATTAAATGACCCACAGATTGTCGTCTTCTGAAAGCCCTACCCTTTTCAATGCTTCAATTCATCATTACAGTACTTATTACTTCAAGCAAAATGAGCTCATAAAACAACAATAACAAAGCTATTTGATGAACCCATTCAAGGTTTTCGGTTCGAGTATTTCTTCGGGTTCAAGGCCAATATCAAGGCGGTTTACCCGATTTCCTGTTCAAACAAGGCTACACAATCACTTCTGACGAGACGACAAACATTGACCTTCATGAACAAGAGGCTAGTGACGTCATATCCAGACATTCGCCACAGGTGAACAATAGGCTCTTTGTGATTCGATTGTTTTTCAATTAATGATTTTCCACTGGCTGTTTTTGTCAGTGAAATATTGAACTGGGAGTAAACAGTCCTGAGGACGTCATAGATCGACAAACGTCAGAAAAGCTAGCCAAGTCGCCCAAATGGGCACGCAAACCAATCGGCCTGATCACAAAAAATTGTCGGCGAAAAGAACTGTATGTAACGTTCGGCGAATCGGAACATACCATACTCCACTCAAGAATAATTTAATTGCAAGCAAAACACTGGTATGTAACAGTGAAATTTTTGCCACGACCAGTTTGTCTTTTTCAACCTTTGTTTGAACACGTTTAAATACAAGATCAAAGAAAACTTTTTGCAGAATGTAACACACAGAGAGAGAATGATGACGTATATGTGTACTACTGATACCCCATCATAAGCTCTCTTACACTTTATGATTCAGTCCTACTAAATTATCTTTCCTCATCCAAAGCACTTCAAAGCTTATATTTTTATCTATTTTCCTTCTATCGACTATCTGCCTGTTTGGCTGACAATTTTATATTTGCCGTGACCATTTGGAAATAAGGTCAATTCGACCTTTTAAAGCTATCCCTATCCCTGTCACTACTATTAGGGGTGTTTTAATATATATTTATCTAATTTGTATCAGGATTGTAAATGATCTATTTTGGCTTTTAAAACATTGTAAATATCGAAGTTTTTGTCGCAAATGTAAACATACATACATACATAGCTACATACATACATACATGTCCTTTCTTGTTGATCTTGACACCTCGCCTACTCTACTGCTAGCTACTTCAATTTGAAAGACTGTGCACACTTTGAACAACAGTGTTGAGCGAAAGAAACAGAGCACCACACAAATTGTTAGACTTTTCGTCGGGGCAGTTTTAAAGAGTTAGTTAAACACTCGTATAAAATAACTCAACAGACTAAATGTATTCACTATCTTTCTCAAAGTTTCTCATATTTCACCCGTTTCACCACAAAACAAAGTGTAAAATTTGGCAGTTACATGTGGTCTAAACTGAAACAAGTCTGCACAGGTTGACCCAGCTGGTCAAGTCCATAATTCAGACACAATTCAGTAAAATACGCAGTCAATTCAGCAAAATAAGCCATCATTTTGTCTGAGAGAAATCACCGCAAAACAATCCTATGCTTACGGCCAAAGGAAAACTTCGTTATATGCCTCTGTTTTGTCAACTGTTTCTGTTGAGAATAATGTTGCTAGCAAAAAGAAGTACTCACGATGGTTTTCCAGTTGTGGACAAACTCTCTGAGCATTCTGGTTCAGGTACGGACTGTTTACTCCCCATGTTTGGGGCATGAAGTCAAGCCAAGGCAAAGCAAGGTCTTCCACAGAGTTATCAAGGCCTATTCACGAAACCTGAAAGCCTTCCCCACAAGCAAAATGCAATAGAATGTGCAATTAATAGCCTTCGCAACGAAACAATGAAGAGAAATTGTCAAAAAAGGGCTCCAAGGCCATAGAATGTGCAATTGATAGCCATCGAAACGAAACAATGAAGAAATTGTCAGAAAAGGGCTCGAAGGGCATGTACGTTGACCATCAAATTCCGCAAGGTTAAGGTCATAAAACAACAAAACACATCGATGAAACACTACAGATCTTGCGCACTATTGGCATTTCATTTGTGAAAACCCCATTGATAACATTTCAGTCAAACCATAGGTCCTTGAAGGCTAATGGAAATTTTGCTTTCCACTTTTGGTGAGCCTAACTGAATTCTATTCTATTTCTATTTTTACTTGTTTAGGCACGGGCCATGGCAAACAATTAAAAATTAATATGAAAAACTGAATGCCCAAAAAATCAACATAAAATACAAAAAGAGTAGAAAAATTATTACAATTTGAATTTCTTACTAATTTATCTTTTAACCCTCTTTTAAAAGAGACAAGGGAGGGTGCCTGTTTTACGTCATATTCGAGCTGGCTCCATGGTTTAGATCCACGATGATATACTGATCAAAAATTGCCCATTGCTTGTTTTCCTTAAAGATCAGTTTCTTGAAATCTTGTTGGATTGAGAGAAATCTCTTATAATTTGAAGAATAATTACCAACTTTCGCATGTAAAATGAGCTATTTAGCTATTCAACATTTTATCGTCGCAAGAGCAAACCATAGGATGTGCAATTGTGTATGACTATTGTGTATATTAATTAATTTGTCATATCTCCCCAAAAAGATACCAATTTGCTCCATCCACATTCTTTTGCAGCATTTCTAAAAGGTTTATCGGCATATATGAGCTTTCAGGCCAATTGATTTCCTGATTTCGAAGAGATAAATGATCTCTAGTTTAGGTAAGGGTACAAGACAATGGACCATCTTGGCTTCCTGCAAGACCCTGGACCGAATGCATTCAATTTCTTTCGAATCAAATTCGAATTCCTGATTCTGAATACTAAACGATCATTGTCTACAGGGAAATCAACAGACAATCACTCCTCTTTGTGGTCTAAGCCTGTGTGTCGTTCTAAAAATAACTATACCTTATCTCTGTCAAAATTCGTTCAATAGTTTCCTTCCAGGGGTTTCTGGTATGAGGATGAAAGTTCTTGGAAAATGGTCCGAAATTCTGTATAATAAATGCATTGTTACATCAATGAATTCCGAACTTCCGCTGTTAGTCCCGTTAAGATACAATGCGGTGTATGGTTGAGGCAATTCTTTCAAGGAATGCCTTAAAATTTGGTCTCTGCAAGACACTTGTGACGCTCCCACGGTATAACTCAATTAAAAGTAAATTCTAATCCTATTTGACACAAAAACTGAAAACAATCTTTTCTATCAGGAAAAATGATCTTTCAAATATTTCATAAATTCATATATGAAAACGAAGAACCCGAAAAGGCATAGGTGGCCTAAATTCCATGATAAATTGCGGTTCGTCAACAAAGATAAAATTCTTATGAGAATAAAGTTACTTATTACACATTATTTTTCCGCCTATTTTCTTGGTCCCTGAAATTAAATTTTCCATAAATTCTTTCTCCTGTTTTCATTCTCCGAGGATTGTTTCATTGTATCCAATATAAACATTGCTACAGAATATATCTTTCACTCCAAAAATACTCATTGAAAGAGTAGTATCGAAGATCTGCTAGTATTTGATAAAAACATAAATAAATCTGAAAAGGAGTTGTTTGCATTTTGGTCGTGGAAAGTTGTGGAAAGTTGTAGCAGGTCAGTAGATAATAACAAAACCACAATAAACGAACTAAATATTTGTGGTTTTCACTACACCAGAGTGAAACATAACATTTTCTTCTGCCAACTGAATTCTGAAGTTAGCCTAAATCGAGTGTTCATTGTCTCATTGAATTCAAATTTGTAAACTGATGATTTCTTGAAACTTCAAAAATCTGTATCTTGGCTCTCATAGGTCCGATTTCAATAATTCTTCTTTTATTTTGATTGCCAATCATTACTCTTTTAAATGAGCTACAGCGTGATTGATTTTGAGAACTTTCATTTTTCGGCATTTATTAAATTATTTTGCCATTCTGGATCACTGTGAGCTTGTAAGAAAAATACACAAATTTTCTCTCACCTTGAGAATAGCTCCATCAACGCAACATTCTGATTTGCCTCCGCAATATCAATTGGACTCTGTCCATTTTCATCTTGTACAAGGGTTGCATCCACAGCTCCTTGTCTGCTGAATAGGAACTCAGCTAATTTAAATAAATCATATTTTGCACAAAGATGCAGCAGATTGAAACTGCCTGAAAATTAGAAAATGAGAGAGTGATGGCAAGTTTTGTTTACTACTGAGATGTAGGATGACCAAGATTATGGTTACACAGAAAAGGATTCTATATTGAATGATAATAAGTTTTGTATTCATTGATTTCATTAAACAAATTAAACAGTTTTGTATTCATTTGATTTCATTACATAATACCTTTCAGCTTTATATTTAGGTTTATGAAAGAAAATATTGAAAGATGTCTGTCAACAATTTTCAAGACCAAAAAGAAGTGTGATGTACGAAGAATCATCCTTCTACTTTGCTTATTTTGCAGTGAAATATGTCACATTTTTTCCACAATATGGCCTTACCCTACCTGCAAGTATCTCAGAGTAAAAGCCAGATAAGAGCCAGAGTAAAAGCCAGAGTCAGGTAATCCAGTGATACTGATTTCTCTTAAACAGTATAGGTCTTGCGCAAATTAACATGGTTTCCCTAATTCTTGTTTAGAAACATATAAGTCATTCATGTGGCTCAAGAATTTTTATCACATGTCAAGGATTCTTGTCTGTTAAAGTGAACAAAGTGTATGTTGCAACTTTATCTTTGGCTTTGGAGTTAATAATCGAATATTCAATAGCAAGTATGATAAAAGACATACCACCAGTAGTAATCAAACCCCATGAGTCTGGTAGTTGTTGTTGCTTGAAGGCTGAAAGTAATCTTTGGTCTAGGCCTTTATGCTCTTCAGCTGTCACAACAAACACTGAAGTATACATCATTTCAATTTGTTTCAAAGCTGCTGAATTGGTAGAATTCATTGCAAGGGATTGTGCCAGAAGCACAGTCATATCTAACGTATATGTAAAATTGCATTTTGATTGAGTTATTGTTTCTCCATTCTTGATACAAATGACCAACAGCTCCGTTGCCTCTGCCACATCATGATCTAGTGATGCAAAAACAAGTCCCTTTAACATCAGGATGAAATCACAACATCTCCTTCACCTAAATCAGTTTTGTATCAAAAGCAATTACCTACCTCAAACAAGCCAGTTGGTAGAGCAACTGCCTTGGTCCCAAGTTCAAAACTTGGTCTCATTACACTTTTTCCACTTCTCCATTTGTCAATGCTGAAAGCTTCAATGTTTCTTATGTAAATTCACCTTCCAGTTGACCATAATAAAACACCTCACTCCATTACAATTCTGATGGAGTGCAAGTGCATGCAAATTTGGTCTACTGTATTTCCAAATCCTTCATCATATGTATACAGCTACATGAGGTTCAGCTACACAAGTATCATTTATGATTTATCATAATTCCAGTATTCATTGTCTTAGAAGAAAGGTAAGATGTTTGATGTTGTAATGACGTTTTGAGTCCATTGACCTACTGTATTCATATCATCGAATTTAAATCATGGAATTGCTTCGTTGATAGAATACCTACCTACTCCTCAACAACTACAATAATTTCTTCAAAAAGAAAGACATCTTACCAGGTATGACAGCTTGAAGCGTGAATGGATTGACAAATTTTGTTGCAGTAACATGTCTCAAATTTGAGCCTTTGAATAATAAGTAATACACTTCATCTCTTTGTAGTGGTGAAGAATTTCCTCCACATGAAATAGTCTTAGAAGAAAGGTAAGATGTTTGATGTTGTAAGGACGTTTTGAGTCCATTGACCTACTGTATTCATATCATCGAATTTAAATCATGGAATTGCTTCGTTGATAGAATACCTACCTACTCCTCAACAACTACAATAATTTCTTCAAAAAGAAAGACATCTTACCAGGTATGACAGCTTGAAGCGTGAATGGATTGACAAATTTTGTTGCAGTAACATGTCTCAAATTTGAGCCTTTGAATAATAAGTAATACACTTCATCTCTTTGTAGTGGTGAAGAATTTCCTCCACATGAAATAAAGATGCTTTGGCCACCCTGAAAATGACAATATGAAAATAACAATGAGTTTGATAAACATTTCAAATGATTGAGATCTGAGAAACTGGTGTGGAATAACTAACAAAAAGTTGCTTTTGAGATTTGAAGACTAACTTCATGATAGGTTTGAGATATTTTTCCACCAGGTTCAAAGTTTGGTTTAAAAATATTTTAACCATCGATATTTGTTGACTATTGATTTGCAATCAGAGAAAGCTGAAAATTGAAGGGCAGAATAAGAAAATAACAAAATTAGGCCATTTTTTATGGTAAATAGCAGATGCTTCACAAAATCTTTTAATGTTGCTTTTATATGCAGCTGGAACATCTGTCATTTGAAAAAACCTTACATGAATTCTTTATTGTTACAATTTTTCACTGACATAAAATGAGTTGAAATCACTTACATAAACAGGTGCTTCTGTGGGTGTGAAAATCAAATCTTTCCAGCCATCTGTCAAGAAAGAATCACCTTTTTTATCATCATCAATGCAAAATAAGTGCAAAAATATCACTATTCAAAGAGTTAGGCAATTCCTTTTAATTGCTTATGTTCCTTTATTATAAGACCTTCTACATCCACTTGTTAAATCTGTCCCTCCTTAGCAGTCTCCATATTTCAAACTGCCTGGAGGACAGTAAATTTTAAATCGCTATTGTTCACCTTGAAACTAATAAGAGAGTCATTGACAATGCCTCACTTGTTGTTTGGCCCCTGGTACTCGAATAGACCTTTTAGCTATTCTAAAAAAGAACCTGGATCAAGTGTTATTTTTATACATTTTGATACGCGACATTCAATCGAGTGGCTTTAGGGCTTCTATCACTATTGTACACATTCGAAAATTCTACAAAATGTAGCAAAATGATGTGCGATTCTGATTCCTTTCAGAATAGCTAAAAGGTCTATTCAGGTCATCTTACCCTGCAAACTGCAACATAAATTTTGTGCAGTTCTTCAGTAAAATTTAAGGGAATAGGGTGCATAATGAATATTGCTTTGAATGCAAGTATGTGAATTTTTGGAGAATATAAAAACATCTGAAATAATAATATCTTTAACACCACGATAGCATGACTAAGAATTTCTAAAAATTGATGATAATCTCTTTAAACATTTGAACTTAGCTGAAGGAAATTATTGTATAAAAACGTAAAAAAAATGTAATTTGAAAACACCCCCAGTTTAAAGTGGCAGTGATAGCATTAAAAGGTCAGTGCGATCTTGATTCCATAATGGTCCCTTCAGAGGTGTGATTAAAAGGAAAATGTTCACAAAAGAAAAACGATATTTATGTCTCAACATTTGAGAGTAATGCTGCATTTTCAAGATTGTTGATAGACAGTTCTGTTGCAGCTTTTAGAATTTTAATAATATATAAAGGGGCTGTTTTCTTGACTTTGGAGGTCTTTGAAGAATTTGTCTTTGATCTTATGCTCAAAGCTGTTGACATTCTTAGCAGATTTTAGGTCTGAGTGAAGACTGTTCCAGATTTTTAGGTCCTAGGTAGGAGAGACCACTTTGCCCTGTGTTACTCTTTTGAAAAGGTTGATTCAACTTGTTTTAGATCTTCGAGTGATCTCGCTCTGGCCAACTGGTGAGAACATCCCTGACATATATGCAGGGATTGAATTATAAAAAAAAGTGACAACAATTGTAGCAGTGCATTGTTCGAATTTCTCATTTGTGGGGAGCCAATTTATATCTTTAAATTCTTTGATTCCTATATGTGCTCTATTATTCAGATTCAAACAAAACCTGATACACTTATTTTGAGCTGATTGAATTTTTTTGGATAATCTTTCATTAAGCAATGGAAACCAAGCACTGCATGCATAGTCAAAGTGGGGCTGGATCAATGCATTTGCTAGTAACCTACAAAAAGAAAAGTCAAGAACATGTTGCTTTCTATAGAGGAATCTATAGCCTGCCATTGATTTTAGGCAAGGTCCTGGTAGCCATCTATTCACCAGACAGGTTTTCATCAAGAATACAGCCCAGATACCTCACTGAATGCTTTGTTTGCATACCACAATATTGTACAGAAAAGAAAGTCAACTTTGCGAATGAAACATTGGTCATATAATATAAAGATTAAATAGGTTTCACAGAAACATAAAGCAATATTTCTTTTGCTTTCTTTCAGCCAAGCATATTATATTTGAGAAATGAAAGGGAGGAGCACAAATAAGGAGGAGCCTGGCCAGTTCTTGGAATGTCAAGCTTTGACATAGCTCTTTCAAATGGCAGATTGGAAAATTTGCCTTGCAAAGAGGATTTTTCCACCATGCACTGAAATTCAGCTGTAATTCTAGCTGCAAAATTATATAAAAGGAAACAACAAGCCCTATTGTAAATAATGATACAAATATAGCAATGGGATGGAGTGATTTTGATGAAGAAGAAATCCTCAATGTATTCTGCAAACTTTCTACTCCTACAATGAAGTGCATGTGTAGCCTTAAACCTGAACATTACAGAGTCTTCAATTATTCGTTTTAGGAGCATTTCTGCCAAAGGGGGAGGGGGCGGGGTTTTGCTGATGGGTGGTTGAATGCTGCTAACAAACTTACAATAACTAAAGGTCAAAGGCCCCGAAATCGCAAGTTTATTTCTGGTCATATAGGGTACTTACACCTTCTGGATCCCCTGCCCCCTACCTTGATTTCCTTATCAGATCAACTAAGAACTATTAGAATGGAATGATAAATTTATCAAATATCTCATCATACATTGAGATGTGTTGTCCCAACTTCAAAAGAACCTTTCTTTGCTTTTTTGTAGCATTAAATCTCATCCTGTATTCCAGTAAAGAAATTGAGACAAAAAGTATTTGCATGTGATGATCTGAGTTGAGCTCCCAAGTGCAATCCATTTTCAGACAGCATTATTCCATGGTATTATTCCCAGCCCCAGGGAGGCTTTATGATGGGAAATAAAACTCAAATAAACCACCTTGTGTTCCTTTGTTTGAAAGTATAAACTTTGCTTTACACAAGGTTTACAGTTACAATTGACAAATGCTTTTCACTTTAACTGGTTC
This sequence comes from Aurelia aurita complex sp. Pacific, assembly GCA_004194395.1. NCBI lineage: Eukaryota > Metazoa > Cnidaria > Scyphozoa > Semaeostomeae > Ulmaridae > Aurelia > Aurelia aurita complex sp. Pacific. The sequence goes on from REGL01000051.1 coordinate 374,508, forward strand.
AGAAAGTGACTGTGAAATGTCAGAAAATTTCAATGAATCCAGCTGTGAATGATGAAAACATTCATAGACAAGGTTCCAATTCATCTCAAAAGAAAGCTTGACAATCCAGTTTTACCAAACATTTAATAAATGTTGGAATAAGGTTATAAACTGAAGGCGAAATTGATAAATATCTTCAACTATGGGTATCATTGCCGACAAAGAAAAACGCCCAAAAAGTAGCAGGCTTTTAGGTGCAAAGCACAGAGAATATCTGTGACGCTGCAAAAAAATTGATTGATATCAAAAGATAGTTTTGAGATTTAGGGCAGGAGTTACTACCGTCTTCACCAGCATTCTTCCCTTGAAAACTTTCTGCATCTTGGCCAGTTTCAACCATCTTTGATTTCAATGAATTTGCGCCTTCCGCTTCGCAAGCCAAGGGTGTAGGATTTCTGCTCAGCGTGAATTAGGAACGTTCATTTTGTTTTCAGTGGAACGATGATGAAGCTCTGGCAAGGAGAAACGAAAGATTAAAAGTGTTCTAATCAAGAAAATCACTGAACTAAATCTTGACTATTGATACAAGGTATCGATGTACGTCAGATAAACATTTGTGGGAAGTTTCCCAACCAAAACGCCTCTTTCAAATTGAATTCAAATTTTGCAGCGCCCTCCTGAGATATCTCGACACGCCATCATTTCGTTAATAAGAGATAGATAGGCCATGCGTTATGTACACAATCCGCCAAAAACTCCATCGACAAGTTAATAAGTCAAAGATGAAATTCGTGGATAAATAAACATCGCTTTCCCGGTGCCATAAGTATTGGTAACTTGATCGCTTAGGCCAGGAATTCTTTTGAATCAATCTCAAAGTGTTCGTTTAGAAAATCATGTCTGCATCCGTTCGGTTTGGTATTCTCGGTTAACCTTGCTGAATACAATTTTTGTTGATGACCAAAACAGTTCTTTCAGCTTCAAGAGATATTTGCTAAATACTCCATGCAATCATGAGCCATCAGATATCCTCTTAAAATCCTTTATAAACAAAAATTTGACAATTTTGCTAAGAAACGAGCGCGATCGAATCTCCAACGAAACCTGTGATCGAGCGAAGCAATCATAAATTCAAGATTTACAGACTTACCTTATTTCTTATGGCCTTGATCAGCAACCGTAATCTATAATGAAATATTCCAGGTGTTTATGAACGTGTATTGATCGTCTTTTTATGACTTTTAAATTAGAAAAGATGTACGTTTCTTTTTCACTCTCGCTGCAATCTTTCTTCACGGCCGCGATCAAACATCATCAAACTGTTTGCGGTGTTTTGCTTACAACAACAACAACTGCATTCGCCACAGGGGACCCAAATGTCAAAATGAATGTCCTTTTGCAGCAACTCCTCCGCAGTAATCAAATGTCATCAGTCATCATCGTCGTCAATATGGTCGTGAATACAAGAACAATAAAATCAGGAATACATCTATCAGAGCTCAGCATACATCTATCAGAAATTAGCAAGTTAAAAAAAAAGGAGTGGCAAAAAATTATAAATGAGAAGATGACTGGAAAAAAATTAAATCTCTATATAAACAGAACTAATCAAAGAACGAAACTACGTCCTGTAAAAAAAACCTTCTTATTCAAAAACTATCTGAAAGATAACAAACTCCTATCCCTGAAAAAAATATAATAGATCTGAACACAAACACAAATCATAAAGGCAAAGACCCCAACACCAAATGTAGAAGGTGTGGGATAGAAAACGAGAACACCTCTAGGGCTGTGTAAAGTTTGAAAAACAGGAAAAAATTGCTGCAAGCAATAAAAACAAAAGAATTCAAAAAAATATGGGCATGGCACTGCTCTTTCATTGAATCCTAATTCAAAGAGAGAGAAAATTTATAATATATTAAGAAAAACCCAAACCAGTCCTATTTTTATGTAGCTGCTCGGAATTATTATTATTATTGTATAATGTTATTATTATAACAACACGATGAAAGTATGCGATGAAAACTGTAGAAAAGATTGCGACAAGATATTGCAAGGTTCATGTTTCAGCGTTTATAGTTACCCTGAAAGATGCTTCTCATTATATGACGTCATCTATTTTACAACCTCGCTTCAGAGTATTGCGCAACAACGTGAAACTTGAACTTGCAATGTTGCTAAAAGGCAAGGCAATAACAGATTTTCGCAAACAGTGCATTGTAATGACTGAAACTTAAACATACTTGTATAAAGGTTTTCATTGACTTAAAAGGTGAAACACAAAAAAATAAAATGACTGAAGGACTTCGGCTTGATAAGGAGTTTAAAACTGTTGAAGATTACATAAAATGGACGTTTCATCCAAACCCTCAAGAAAGAAGGAAAGCCTTGAAAGAACTTTGTCCATGTCACGTAAGAGCTGATTTGGATCAAGTCTGGGAAAGAATTCTGGAGTGTACGAATGATGCTGATCCATTGGTTCGTGATCAAGCACTGCATGCACTGGGGGATGGTTCCCCAAATCATTTGGAAATGAAAATTGTGGAAATTGTTGAAGAAAAATACAATGACCCAGACCCAAAAGTGAAAAAGAAAGCAAGAAGAATGCTCAATTCATATCGTAGAACTGGAAAATGGAATGTGCTGTAGATTTCGGTTAATCATGCAGATGGCAAACGACACAGACGGCAGATGACACTTGAAAGAACAGTTTCAACAACTCTTTAAAGATTGTTCATGTAAAATATGAAAAATTGTGTAAAATATGAAATTCGTGTAAAATACGAAAGAACACAATGTTGAAATAAATGTACATACATACTTCTGTAGTCTACAAGTTCATATTTGTAGTATATCAAGCTTCAAAATTCTCATACATCAGGCTACTGAAAAATACTATAATGACAGTAAACCACCATGAAACTGAAATTGCTAAGTGCTTGTCAAAATGATTTTCTTCATTCGGTTCATTCCTTTCATTACATGGTTTCTTCTAAGTGCAACCATCAGTCATAACTGTGTACAGTAATTCTGTTCAGAAATAACTTAGGTCCGGAGTTGATAGTTTTTTAAATTTTAAGGATATTTTGGCTACCAAGAGTTTCTAATGGATTTCTTACATCCTTAATGCCTGAAGGTAGAGTTAATCTATTTTTGTTGGTCTCCACCAACTTTTTCCATGAGTCCAAGGTTTCATTCATATTGCTCTGCTTTGATCATTAAATAGTCTTGGAATAATGTTGACAATGTTAGTCAGTTTTTCTGTAAAATAAGGAATATTTGCAGCATCAACAGCTTTATAGTGTGGTTCAATCTCATTTAGAACATGACAAGTAAAATTATTTGGTGTGGAAACGAAAAACTTTATTCATTGCAGAAAAGCTGAAGCATGCAAAGAGCATCAATCTGTATCTGTTTGGAAGTGACATTTAACACTACATCTAAGCTGCTAACTTTGCTTATTCAATAAATTTCAAAATCAAGACTTACCACACACTTTATTGGAGCATCATCTGACTAAGATAAAACTTAAAAACTCTCAATCAAATTGCTGTCAAGCCAAATGTGAAAAAATGACTAAATCTAATTTAATAGTGGCACTACTGCATAAAATTAGTTGCTGCAGTCACTGTAGTCATTTCAGTCAAAATTTGTGATTTTGTTTGTTTGACAAATTATGTGATTGGCTTGCGCTTGTAGGGTAATGAGTTATAGCACAGTTACTTAAACAACCTGTATTTTCCGTTCCCTTCCTGTTATGACTTCATTGGGCTACTCTGGGCATTTTATCAGTTTTGAATGGATCAACACAAGGGTAGGGGGGTCCAAAAGTAAAACGGACAAAATCAATAGATTGCCTAGATTGCATTCTTTGATTTTGGTGCGGGGAAGCTCATTTTGAAGTAAAATTCTGGTGCATCTGAATGTTGGGGTAACTAGTTAATTGTATAAACAAACTGCCATGCGTGGCGCTATTAAAGAGTTATGTTGTGGGTGCGGCTGGAAGCAGTCAAAGTGGCGAGGGGAAGATCTTCCCTGCGGCACTACAAGAATGCAAACTGGTAGATGGCTGACCCTTAACATAAATTAATATTAACTATCAGTCAGATTCAGTACTGCTGTCTTTGGTCATTTCAAACATAGTCATAAAGTCATCATTTTGCACCTTAAACTTTGTCATAGACTCGTTGACAGTTGTTGCTTCACAAAACGATTTGATTTGTGATTCTGTTTCTGATAGTTTTTCTCTTTTGCTCAAAACAACTTCATGCAAATTTCTTTCCTCTGTTTGAGATTTCTGGAGCTCTGCTTCAAGTTCTTGTAATTTCCTTTTCTTCAAAGCCATAAAATACGCCCTTGAGTCAGCTTCGGGATTTCCAGTAGGCCGCCATGCTGTTTTATCACTTTCAGCTTTCTTTGATGCTTCTAACAACCCCTCCATCACATTCAACAAATTTGGTAAATCTTCATTTTGAATAGCAGTTTCTAATTCATCTTTCAACTTGCCTCTTGCTTGTTCGCTAACTTGCTGGACTAATGCCTCCAAAATGTCCTTGTTCTTTTTCCAGACAGAGGGATAACATTTTGCAATAATCTTCATATCTGTCTTCAAGCATTTATTAATGCATTCGTGTACAGCACCTCTGAAATTGCTTAATAGCCGGCTAGTTTGTTCAGGCTTCTCTTCGGCCATGTTTACGTCGTCATTACCACCCATGATCGCTTGTACTTCGCTTGAAGTTGCTTNAGTCATAAAGTCATCATTTTGCACCTTAAACTTTGTCATAGACTCGTTGACAGTTGTTGCTTCACAAAACGATTTGATTTGTGATTCTGTTTCTGATAGTTTTTCTCTTTTGCTCAAAACAACTTCATGCAAATTTCTTTCCTCTGTTTGAGATTTCTGGAGCTCTGCTTCAAGTTCTTGTAATTTCCTTTTCTTCAAAGCCATAAAATACGCCCTTGAGTCAGCTTCGGGATTTCCAGTAGGCCGCCATGCTGTTTTATCACTTTCAGCTTTCTTTGATGCTTCTAACAACCCTTCCATCACATTCAACAAATTTGGTAAATCTTCATTTTGAATAGCAGTTTCTAATTCATCTTTCAACTTGCCTCTTGCTTGTTCGCTAACTTGCTGAACTAATGCCTCCAAAATGTCCTTGTTCTTTTTCCAGACAGAGGGGTAACATTTCGCAATAATCTTCATATCTGTCTTCAAGCATTTATTAATGCATTCGTGTACAGCACCTCTGAAATTGCTTAATAACCGGCTAGTTTGTTCAGGCTTCTCTTCGGCCATGTTTACGTCGTCATTACCACCCATGATCGCTTGTACTTCGCTTGAAGTTGCTTCCATTTGCGCACATGTTTTTTCATCCGCCATTTTGCAGTCTACAAATCGAGCAATTGATTTCCCGCCAAAACTTCCAATGCACAAAACGTCAGACAACCAGGGGGTAGATACATTGTTTCACTCATTCGCAGCTACGATGCAGTGAAGTATGAATTTTCAACTTTCTGAAAGGAGAAAACACATACACGAATACATTTTATAAGTAAAAGGCGGGGACGTAAAGGCTTGTAAGAAACTCAATTCTCAAATCACTAAAAAATAAAGAAACTCTAATATTGGAAAACTATAACTTTAGAAATTATTGATTTTGATGAAGGCAATCCTAAGCATACTTTCACTACTCGGAAGGGCCCGGAAAGTACTTAGCAAATTTCAACTTTTAGTTTCCTTTCAAAAGTTCGATAGAGGACAGGTAGTGAAAATGAGGAATGTTATGGAACCTTTAAGACACTCGTAAAAAACTCTGATTTAATTCAGTGCTGGTTACGCAGGCTATGCTTGTTCAATTTCTTCATTTCTTATAAAAAATTATAAATTCTGTCTCAAAAAATTAGATATCATGTGAAAAACTCGCATGATTGATTGCAACTGAATTTTAATTGCACGCTTGCATAATTGCAAAATTTACTTTATATAAACTTTTAGAATATATGAATTATGAATCCATCGAATTATGTTTTCCCATAATTGGAGTTTCTTAGTTTTCGGCGATCGGTTTTTCAAAAGATTAGTGGATGGAAATGGCATGGAACAGCATGGAACCACAACCTAATGTAATGAACTTGGCGTAACCATCTCAAGTCGAGTGATCAATCTCTTGCTAAAAGATCCTTTGATTCCCAAACATATTTCTGGCCATGAAAACCATGAAAACTTATGCCATGAATGCAGAGAGTAGTCAAACGCCAACTTCCAAGAGTATATGGTCACATGACTTGAAACCTGAGCCGATTTTGTCTATGAGCTGACCTCCGTCTTTATTCTCAATTTTCGCGCCAAAAGTTTCGGTTGGAAAAGATCCAAGATGGCGCCACCTGTGAAGGAAGACGAAAGTTCACACAGCGGTATATTTATATTTATTTCTCTTTAATCTTAAGATATGATATTTCGTTGGATTGATTCAACGAAGAATTCACTTCAGAGTGCTAAAATACAATGAATCTAGAACTCATTTTTGGAGCAGCATGAAGTTGTTGCTCTATGGCTGTGGCTGCTTTAATTTTAGGCCCCTTTTTGACAGACAGAAAGAGACGACAACCCAAAGCAACAGACCCATTTTTCACAGGCTGTTCATTCCAAATACATATTCGAGGTCAGAATTTTTTGAAGCACTAATGCAATTTGGATTTTACACCCTGAAAAATGCGCGCAGAAGCCTGTTTGTGTTCATAACAAATGAATGTTTTTCTATTGATATCCCTCTGACTGAAATTTTTTGACACCTGACTGACTGAAGTTTTTTGGTACGAAAAGCAAACTTTCGCTCCTTTTTACTTTGTTATTTTTAATTTTTGTTGGCTCTGGTACCCAGGGTAGCTTATCTATAAATAAATAAATTATCATAAGCAATTCAGAGACAATTTTTAAAAACTCAAATGATCAACCATACAATTTTTACCATCAGTCTTATTTTTTTAAATAAGAGAAACTTAATTATGAAGTAATTCTTCTGCAGCAGGTAGAAGATCAAGGAGGGAAAAGAAGGGATCTACTGGTGCTAAGAAAGCCTTGGAAAAAATTAGGTATGTTCAAATAGATGACACCAACATCTTTGTCTCATGAGACCTTTTTCAAATTATGGCGCAATGCATTTAATCCATCCTTCGTATTTTGATCCTTTATCCCACTTCTTTTTGTAAAATATTCAAAATGCTTTCAGGAAATACAGAGAAACTGGTGAAAAAGCTGAATATGAGGTACTGATTTTTGTTCTACTTTTAGATCAAGACCACAAGAGGAGGGTCCCAAGTCCACGGAAATGTCCGTGTCTTGTCCGTGGACACTTCCGTGACCGTCCGTGGAAATTTTGAATTAAATTTGGTCACAGACAATTTCTAGCCACGGACGTGGTCCGTGGTGAAATTTAGAGTGTTATATCCACGGACATAAATGCTCTTGCCTTTAAAATGAGCGTAGAATACTTCATAAAGCAACAGTATGTTTGCAACTTCCTTTTCAAACATATTATTAAACAAATTCGTAGCAAATATTGCGATCTGTTGATGTTCTGCTTCCGAACTTTGCGTCTACTTTATGTCATATCTTTCAAGCTGGTTTCTTGACTGAAAACGACGCAAGCTACTTCAGAACCATGACGCACACATTGGACAACAACGTGGTTCATGCGTTCGGTTTTTACGCAGATTTGTTTTGGAAATACGCAAAGGAAAACTAACGAAACCAACAAAAGTCACATGCAACCTTTACATTCACAGGATAAGATGCAAAATATACCAATAACCCAATATCTGTGACTTGCATTATAAGTCCACGGACATGGCAGTGTGTCCTTGGACTATCGGTTTTCCGTGGAATTTTCTGAATTAATTTTGCCACGGAAAAGTACACGGACATCCACGGACAAGACACGGACATTTCCGTGGACTCGGGACCCTCCTACCACAAGTTAAGATTCTATTTTTCATTTTCCCTTTTTCGGACCTCAGCATAAAAAATATACCAAAAAGTACCATTCTAACTGATTTTTTAACCGAATACTCTTTGAACGTTTTCACACAAATACACATTTTTGATAGGAAACTAAGAATTTTAGGCAGTACTGAGAGTTTCTTAAGATTATCAGATTTTGAGTACTCAAAGTTTCTTATGAGTTTCTTAGAGGCTCCATAACAATCTTCATGCTCACTACCTGTGCAGTCGTGAACATTTCAAAACAAGGTTTTCAAGCCTTTCCCATGCTTAGACATTACTCAAGTACCTTATGAGTAATATGATACAGGAAACAAGTGAAAACAAACTAAAATCATGTCAAGGATTTCCTTTATCAAAAATAAGTAATTTCTTAAGTTATGTTTTCCCATTACTGGAGTCTCTTAATTTTTTGGCGATCTAAAAGTTGAGTTTCTTATGGGCAATTTCTTGCAAAAAGAAATATGTGTATCTTCATTTCAAGTTTTAGCCTAACATCCTAAAATTATCTCAACTTTCCAAAAATGACATCAAAATTCTTTTCACAGACAACATGTTGTATTGTTCAGAAAATTCTATACTCATTTTTGATCATAAAGGAATACAGAAATTAAACTATCACTAATGTGGTTTGGAAGCATTTTTGATTGAATTTTTTTGCGGACAATTTGATGCCAATTTTTTCAATTAATTGTTTGTTAACTTAGATAGAAGATCCAGCTGATTTGTATGATGTTGTTGATGAAAAAGAATATGCAAAAATTGTCAGAAAAAGACAAGAAGAAGATTGGATTGTGGATGATGGTATGGAAGTTTATTTTTTAGTACAGTTGAATCCTGGTGTAAAAGGAATGGAACTAGAAAAAATTTTGGACCAGAAAAAGTCTGTTACACCAGGAGTTGGTTACACCAAATGAAGTTGATAAATAATTTCTTATTTAAAACATCACACAGTTTGCTGTAAAAGAAACATTTTAATTCTGAAGTTCATTCTCCTTCTCATTCTCCTCGAAAAGATTTCATTTCATCATTGTACTTGTGGTACTGTATATACACAACAAAGACGTTTCAGGATGATAATATTGTTCCTATTTTTTCCCAGATGGCAACGGATATGTTGATGATGGTAGAGAAATCTTTGATGATGATCTTAATGAAGATCCTGAAGGTATTTTTGCATTTTATCCACTTTAAAGCATTGCATTAAGTCGTTCCAACAAGTATTTGTAAGCACCATCATTTTTTTTGAATTCAAGAGTGTCTTTCTTCTTTTGTATACTTTACCTTGACATCAATGAGCTGTTCCAGCATTATACGACATTTAGAACATTGATACATGTCCTAAACAATGAAAAAATACTTTTTCAGATTGCTCACCATCTCATACTTAAACTTTCAAGGTGTAAAAACGGCAGCACACCTCTAAATTTAATATTGCAAAGACTGTTTTAAGTTGTTGATGATAAAAAATCCTTTGATATCAAATGATTTTTGTTATTATTTACAGATGCACCAAAGAAGAAAAAAGATCAAAAACAAGTATTTGTTACTTCTTGTTCTTTCACCATTTATTTTTAAACTCATCACTTGAAACTGTCAATGGGATGCCCTTTTGTACTTAATTCCATTCTAGTTTTTCACACATCGTGATATTTGCTACAAGGTTTTTGTGTTGTTTTGATGTGCAAGATATAAAGAACACAAATGGCATTATCAGGACACAAGTTTCCAAATATCTAATCTGAGTGCAGCTGTCTGAATCTGCTAGCTTTGCAAAAACTTGGTGGTATATGGAAAATCGTAGGAGCAAAATGAAATGTGGTATTTTCACAAAGTCATGNATTTGCTACAAGGTTTTTGTGTTGTTTTGATGTGCAAGATATAAAGAACACAAATGGCATTATCAGGACACAAGTTTCCAAATATCTAATCTGAGTGCAGCTGTCTGAATCTGCTAGCTTTGCAAAAACTTGGTGGTATATGGAAAATCGTAGGAGCAAAAAAATGAAATGTGGTATTTTCACAAAGTCATGGTCTCTTTAAAATTTTAGAACTTTGTTTCATTTGTCCTTTTCAATTTTGTTTTTGTAGGAGAAAGCAAAACCAAAGATTAATTCATCAAAAATCACAGATTTGTTCATGGCTAAGAGCAAGAAGAAGAAAGAGGTAATTTTCCACCTCTATGGCAATTATACAAACATTTTTGATAATTAATTTTGAAGACTAAGGTCATCCATTATAAGTACTTTTCATCACATACACTGATTTGATAGTTTTTCAATGGCTTTTAATACTTTTTTAAATCAATGGCACTATAAGGTACATGGTCTCTACAACCTAGAACCTAGATCTACGAACTATACGATAAAGAAGCTAAATCTATGAACATGAGTAATAACTAATAAATCTAATACTTCTTTTTGTTTTTAACAGGAGGATGTATCAGTCAGTAACGATGATGTCTTGGATAATATTCTGCAAAGCATCACGGTAATTATATCTCATTTCGATTCACCACCGTAAGAAGTATGTAGCAAAACAAATGTTATGGAATGATCAAGAGAAAACTCTCACTAAAACTTTGCAGTTCTCAGTTCTGGGAAAATGAATTGAAAAAGGAATTAAACCAGATGAATAATCATACAAGGAGATTTATTAAGCCCTTTAAACATAACAATAAGCTGGCGTGATTTCCTAAGCCTGCTTCTGATAAATGAATTTGTTTCTGATACATTGATATGTTAGCATTTTAAGTAAGCTGGTTCTTTATTAAGCCCTTTGAACAGATCAATAAGCTGGCATGATTTCCTAAGCCTGGCTTCTGATAAATAAATTTATTTCTGATACATTGTTATGTTAGCATTTTAAGTAAGCTGGCTCCAACTTCATGATGAACTACAGTATCATTGCTTTCCTCACTACCAATTTTTCAAATGCAAGTTCACTTTGCACTCAAAACAAACTTTGACTGTAAATCCCAAATTTTAAAACCCCAGCCTTTGCAATCAAACATCGTTCCCAATGTTAGATGATCTTTTTTTATCACATTTGAAAAGTTGGTGATGATAATAATTGATAACCATATTGATTAATCGCACAGTGGGAGCCAGTCTTTAATTCCTTTCATAACTCTTGGTTGTCCTTTTGTAGACATCAAAGCCACTGAGTAAACCAACTGAGCGGAAGAGAAGTTTCCAAAAGTAAGTATTCAGTTTTTTAAACAAAATATTAGAAAAGATAAAGCCATATAAACAATTTTTTGTGTCAAAATCATTTTATTTTCTCAAGGTTACCCTTCTTTCATGATTGACAACATTTGCTTGACACTTACTTGATTGAATTGATTTTTTTTTCTCCTAAGAACTCCAAAGAGACCAAATTTTGAAAGGAAACCACCTGCAAGACGATTACAGGTAAGCTTTTTGATAAGAATGAATTTCCTTCCATAAAAAGGAATGAAAAGTGTGAAATGATTACACAGATATGAAATCTACATGCAAAATAAATATTTCCTTTCCATCAAGGGACATGATCACTAAATGTTTGCTGCAAAACCTCTGAAGCCTCATTTTCACGGACCAATCAGACGGTGAACAAGCGAAGAAGGCAAAAGAACCCATGAAGATTTTTCTAAGTTTTACCTTCCTCCATATAATGCAGCCAGGACAAGAAACTGCTTGCAATTTCCCGAAGTTTTTTGAAGAAATCTATTCTCCAGATGTTTGGAAAAACAAATTTTGATACCTGTTAAAACATCTCCAGGTTTGGCGGAGTCATGGCCTCTCCAATTCACAAACAAACCACTGAGACACTGAATCTGGAACAATAGAAATTCTGGCCGAGAGACGATAGTAATAACAATAATGATTGTTATAAGAACGACCCAAAAACGCCAAAAATCTGCGTTTTCAATCATTCTTGCTAGTGTCTTTCTGCCACTGTTTTCTTCGCTTAATCACCATCTGATTGGTCCGTGAAAATGAGGTTTTGGACGTTTTCAGCCATTCGGCAAAATCATTTGATCCCCTGCCTTCTTCTAGTGTTCTTAGCTATGCATAAGCATTCTTTCCTGCAAGTTGTAGATAAAATGATTAATTCTAGTGTATATGACGTCTTTTCATATTTGTTATCTTTAAAACTTTATAGGAAATTGAACCAGAAATTGTCCCAAGAAGACACATAACGAAATTAAGGGTCCCTAAAGAAACTTCACCAATGAGACAAAGGCAAAAGACGAATGTTGTAAATGAAGAATATCTGGAACAAGAAGATTTTAATGCTAACCATGATTTTGGAGCTCCAGGTAATTTTTTATCTTAATTTTAAGTTAAAAGTGATTGCTTTGTCCTCTTCATATGCATTTTAGCTATCCAGTCGAACAAATACCACTGTAAAAATTGAAATGATTGATTACCTGCATGAATGTACATACTTCTCACAATGTTTGTTTTTTATTTAGACATTGAAATGGCACCAGAAGAGACAACTAAGAATGAACCATCGAAGAATGGAGCAGAAGTTGATGATTTGAATAATAGTTTTGATTTGGGAGATGATATTGACATTGCAGAGGTGATTGATCCTGTACATCATGAAAATTTAGAGCATTATACCTCATTTTATTCAATTTTATGTTTACAATATGCACTAGATCGCTGCCTTGTTTTGTAGAGGAGGTTTACTGGCTAGAGTTGTTAGGATTTGAAAGATATTTAATTAAATTGAAGTTGGAAATCTGCTACTTTTGTCTCTGTGTCTTAAGACTTTAACGATTGCATGCTCATGAAAGGTAAATTATTTTATGGCCGGCAAATTATGATTTTTAGATTGAAGAAGAGACCAAGAAACCCAAGAAAGAAATCGCAGAAGATGCCAGGTATAACATCTAACTCTCTTTTCAATGCGAACCAAAAACTTTGTAGGTTCGTATGTCATTTCAGTTTATTCAGTTCAAAGAGTGAAACTGTAGTACAGTGCTGAGCAAGGAATGTAAGGAAAGGCGAGTAAGGCGTATTAAGGCCATTGACAGGCTATGCTCAAAACGTCATGCTTAGTTCAAATCATATCAAAGTGCTTATATTTTACTTTATTTACTTGTTTATCTCAAGCCATTTATGCCCCATTTACGCCCCATTTATGTAGAATGAGAGTAAAAAATGGGCAAGATGAAAGAAAAGTAATCAAAGAAAGAGATTGAATATAAAAAATAGCTATCCCTGTGAAATTCATGGTAAGGACAAAGATACAATGACAGTTAAATTAGTGACGAAATCTGAAGGCAAGAACGTAGTTCTCGGGTATTTCGATAGAACATCAAAATATTTTGTTTTCTGCGAGTCAGAAAAAGACTTTATTCATGAATATAATTTATTTCGTGTTTCATGAAAATATTTTTAATTTTTAGTCAAGATTCTGGAGTTCACGTCAGTTGGGAAGAAATTTTAGAGAAGAATAATGCTGAGAGTCAAAATGAGGTTGGTTTCACTTTGGCTTTCTTTTTCTATCAGTAAATTTTATCAGAAAATATTGTTTTTTGTTGGGCATTTTAGGCATAGAGTTTATTTCGAATTTTTGACATATCCAAGAAAAATTTATGTGATTTGTAAGAATAGAGAGATTTGAGAATGGTTGGTGCTACTGAATGAGTAGGGCAGTGATTCATTTTATTGATAATGATATGTAATATTTTGTTTGAAAGTTGTCTTCAAAATTTTTACTCACAAAGCTATCTTTAGAAGGCTTGTTTCATTATTTCCTGACAAAAAATTATAGTACTTCGATTGGTTCTTGAAGCTGCCTTTTTCGAAATATATTCAAAGATACAATTTTCAAATATCAATTTTTTTTCCATCTTAGACCTTCACAAATGTCACAGTTGATTCTTCGGATCTTCCCTTAACAGAGAGCGATGGTTAGTATTAGTCTTATTGTTGCTGAAATAAAAATATTTTTATTTATGAAATAGCAACAGTATCCCTACGATCTTTTACGTAAAAGCCTGAAGCTTGTATATGTACCTTTATGCTAAGAACTTGATAAATAATACCATTGCTTTCCGATTCTTCACTTTCACTTTATCATTGGTTCTCTATTTGAAATCTTAGGGCGAGTACGACGACAAAAAACATCATGTTGACTGACTCATATTTCAATCATAATCAATAAGTTAGAAAGTTAGCAAGTCCATGTTATAATTAAAGTGACATAAATCAGATAACGTAAATCGAGTGGCTAAGCCATATTAAATTAGTACGTTTCGAACCTTCCTAGGTCCATCCTCAGCAAGTTGACTGGGTGGAGTTACGATAAATACCAAATGAGATATACGCTAGTGAGAATTGGGAGTGGTCCAAAAAAAGGGCGAAATTGCCATATAAAGATGTAGCTATGTGCAAAAGGGGGGAAAAACAACTATAGAAATCGGTAAAGCCAGTAATACTGGTAGAAAAACGGAGACAAACAACTCAGAACAGTACCAGGGGGATAGAGGATTGCTGAGAATTAAGGGAAGGGTGGTTCTCTATTTAACGCAAACAGTAATTTAGGGCCCAAATCAAGGGCTAACTTGATAACAAGTCCATGCTCAAAACGTCGTGTTTTTTCACATCTTGGCTACTCTGATCATTTATTTATTATATTGTCGTCTAAATAAATGGGGCTATGATATATCGTTCACATAGTTGTTTGTATTAATGGTCTTTTTCTTCATTTTTTCTATCTTTTCTTAGGTGAAAAGGTTTTGAGATTTTTCTTGCTGGATGCATATGAAGATAGTTATCACCAGCCTGGTAAGTCAGAGATCTTTATTTTTAGGACTCTTGTACTTTTGGGGATCTGCTGCTGTTTTAGGAATTCACCAATTTAGAAATAATTTTAAAAAGTAGATTTTGAAAGGCAAATAGAGAGGAAGAAGAGTAATAGAGAGGAACAAGGTACCTCTGCTTTCCTTTCCGGTGAATTTCGAGATGCCGTTTCGCAAAACCACTCTCCTTAGAAAACAGTTAATTTCTCCAACATCATTCGGTATATCGAAATCGGTAAAAAGGATGTTGTTCTGCATGGTCTGGGCAATCGAAAGATGTATAAATTGTAATGCTTCCTTCAGCGTTGACTTCGAAAATTCTAGTTCAAATCTTTTTATTGATTTCAGAAAAGTGGATTTATCTCCAAAGCTACTCGAACAATTTTTTTTTCGCTCCATCTTTAGCTTGGTAGCTGATCTACAACTTTTCCAAGTCTGATTGAAAAAGCTCGGCTAAATATCTTGCATTCGAATTTTATGTTTCTGTTTACTATTCGAGGGAGAAACCTTTGTCAACTTAATCATCAGCTTGACAGCTCTTTATCTGACAGCTTGTTACGATATCTTAAAGGAATGCTGTCTTGTACTTTGATTAATCTTACCTGTACAAAAATACAAGGCTAAACTTGGCCTTGTACAGGCCAAGTTTTAGCCTTGTAGAGGGGATTATGACCTTGTTATGACCTTGTACTAACCTTGGAAGAAAATTACAAGGCTGTCAGTAAGATTCCAAGTTGCAACCAGTCTAACACAAGGTTTCCACAAGGCTTCTACAAGGCTAATTAGCATTTTTCAAGCCATTTACAGGTTACAGCAAGGCTATTTCAGGCTAAAACGAGGTTAAAAGGCCGTAACTACAAGGCTTGTACATGGCTATTACATGGCCTTGTATTTTCGTACAGGTACCAATGAATAAGGGATGATGGAATAGAAGTATTTTATTCTACATGACAAATGATGATGATAGTAATGATTCATGAAAAAGCATGGTTTGAACTAACTTAATACTATTTCATAAGCCCCTGAGAAGAACATTTTAGGCTTATCGAATCTTGGACGCTTACAAATGCATTCTTGCTCTTCGTTGATTTGCTGTTTTTCCTTTTAGGAACTGTTTACTTGTTTGGAAAAGTGTTTGTGGAATCTGCTACGGCCCATGTTAGGTAAGAAGCTATTTTTATCGTGTTCTGACCTCATATCATTGTCTTTAATCGAACAATAAGCAATAGAGCATGATTTGATGGATCGTGAAGAAGTACATTTATATACCGAATCAATCCAAAAGAAAGTTTAGGCGTTTGGTGGGCTGTGGAATAAAGATTATGCAACCAATCTTCAGAACTGAAATGTTAATCTGTCAGTCAAAGGCTAACTTAGATATGAAAATTGTTTTTTTGTAAAATCACTCACCATTTCATCATTTAGACCTAGAAATTAGGAAGATGCTGACAAGTGGTTAGTATGGGAACGAGAATTCCATTCTGGTCCATGATTTACTGGCTATTGAAATTTAAATTCTATTTCTGAAACTGACAATTGTATTGATTTAAATTTCAGTAGTAAGTAAATTATGGTCCAGAATGGAAGGTGGAATTCTCGTTCCCATGCAAAACCCCTTGCCATCATTTTCCTAATTTCTGGATGTATAAGAGGATTGATTTTACTAACATAATTGTCACATCTATGTTTGCCTTGGACTGATGAATTAACATCTCAGTTTTGAATATCGGCCGCGTACTTTTGATTCCACAGCCCTCCAAACGTGTTAACTTTTTTTTTACTCACCCGGGATATTTCGATGAGACTTGTAATTTTTAATTAAGTAGAACTTACCATCGCCTTTGATGTGAAGATCCTTCTTCGATTTGATGTTCATCGACATCGTCTTTCATTCTTATGTTTTCTTCTATGACTAGCTGCTGTGTGACAGTAAAGAATATCGAGAGAAAGTTATTAGTTCTTCCAAGAAAATATGTGAGTATTTTTATGTTTATTATTCTACAAGTTATCTTCCTGTAATACAGTACTTTTCTAGCAGGAATTTTTTACGTTCATCCATCTGAAGTAATCTCTTGCAAACGAGTTCTTTCGAAAATATTTTTTTTCAGTAATTTATTTTAAGTGGGCTGAAAGGATTTTTAGCCATTTAAAGCCAATTTAGGCCCGCTATGCATGCCGCATCCAGGCATGGGACCCCTAGTTTAGCGTCCCTTCTGAAGGACGGCGCAGTGAGTTATGAGGTCAGGCCTCTGAGACGTTGCCCATCCGGTATTTGACCTCACTCGATCGAGCTTAACTTCAATCACCTGACAGAAACTATGTAAGCCACTCGGCCACTCACCCCTCATTTTTTGTTCTTATCATGCAAGGAAATATTACCGGGAAGAAATGACCACGTTTTAACAACGCAGTTTACATCTAGGATAGGGAAGAATTTATGAGGTTATCAAGAAAAAGTTACTTGAATTTGGAAATAGAAACAACAAGTCCTATCTATGTACTGATTGCATCTTATATTCATAATTTCTAAACTTAACATTTGATATTTTTTGTAGAGACTTGATCAAAATGGTGATGATACAGAACAGGAGATAACAATGAAGGATGTTTACGAGGTGAATGATTAGAGCGCGTAGTTTTTTATTAGTTAGGCAGGAATTTTTGTCCAACTTGATGCAAATAATCCAAATTCTTAGGGATATGAGCTAGTAACGGTTGCCTAAATCGTTTGAAGTATTAATTAGTTAATACAAACTCGAATTCAGAATAAGAATTGTTCTACTTATTGTCAAGCAAATAACCAATCATGTCGTTTATTGTAACTGTTTTCCTATATCTATTCTTTCTTATTTTTAAATTTCATAGGAATTCAACCAAATTGCAACAAAGTTGAAAATAATGAACTTTAAATGCAAGGTAAGAAATGTGAAATTCTTGTGTTTTGAGTTTTCAACCTTTAGCTCTTGTGGTTGTATCTCCCATCGAGCTTTAAATATATTCTCTCTTTCTCTTTGTCAGCAACGTTTTATACCTTCATTGTTTTCCATCCTAGCCATCAAAAATGAAATACGCATTCGAGCTTCCAAACATTCCTTCTGAATCAGATTACTTAGAAATCATTTATCCGGTAAGCCATCATTTCTTTTTAGTTTTTTATCAAGACTGTTCATGATCTATTATTCAAATCANGAGAAAGTTATTAGTTCTTCCAAGAAAATATGTGAGTATTTTTATGTTTATTATTCTACAAGTTATCTTCCTGTAATACAGTACTTTTCTAGCAGGAATTTTTTACGTTCATCCATCTGAAGTAATCTCTTGCAAACGAGTTCTTTCGAAAATATTTTTTTTCAGTAATTTATTTTAAGTGGGCTGAAAGGATTTTTAGCCATTTAAAGCCAATTTAGGCCCGCTATGCATGCCGCATCCAGGCATGGGACCCCTAGTTTAGCGTCCCTTCTGAAGGACGGCGCAGTGAGTTATGAGGTCAGGCCTCTGAGACGTTGCCCATCCGGTATTTGACCTCACTCGATCGAGCTTAACTTCAATCACCTGACAGAAACTATGTAAGCCACTCGGCCACTCACCCCTCATTTTTTGTTCTTATCATGCAAGGAAATATTACCGGGAAGAAATGACCACGTTTTAACAACGCAGTTTACATCTAGGATAGGGAAGAATTTATGAGGTTATCAAGAAAAAGTTACTTGAATTTGGAAATAGAAACAACAAGTCCTATCTATGTACTGATTGCATCTTATATTCATAATTTCTAAACTTAACATTTGATATTTTTTGTAGAGACTTGATCAAAATGGTGATGATACAGAACAGGAGATAACAATGAAGGATGTTTACGAGGTGAATGATTTGAGCTCATAATTTTTTGTCAGTTAGGCAGGAATTTTTGTTTGCCAACTTGATGCAAATAATCCAAATTCTTAGGGATATGAGCTAGTAACGGTTGCCTAAATCGTTTGAAGTATTAATTAGTTAATACAAACTCGAATTCAGAATAAGAATTGTTCTACTTATTGTCAAGCAAATAACCAATCATGTCGTTTATTGTAACTGTTTTCCTATATCTATTCTTTCTTATTTTTAAATTTCATAGGAATTCAACCAAATTGCAACAAAGTTGAAAATAATGAACTTTAAATGCAAGGTAAGAAATGTGAAATTCTTGTGTTTTGAGTTTTCAACCTTTAGCTCTTGTGGTTGTATCTCCCATCGAGCTTTAAATATATTCTCTCTTTCTCTTTGTCAGCAACGTTTTATACCTTCATTGTTTTCCATCCTAGCCATCAAAAATGAAATACGCATTCGAGCTTCCAAACATTCCTTCTGAATCAGATTACTTAGAAATCATTTATCCGGTAAGCCATCATTTCTTTTTAGTTTTTTATCAAGACTGTTCATGATCTATTATTCAAATCAACAATAGGCTTACAAAGCTATTTATGCATTTTCTTCTGACATTGACTGCAAGAAAATCACCAAATACCATCAGAAGTGAGATCCTATTGTACACGTAATTAAAATGATGTATTGTTAAAGCATCCATCTTTTTGCCTCATTCTCTAGACCGCATTGCTTTAACTTGTGTCAGATTGAAATATTATGGAACACATTTTCCTAGCATATGTTCCAAATCTTTAAAAAGGCTGGTGTAAGATTCTACGACACAACGGCGACTTATTTGCTCCCGGGCTGTCCTTTTCTTGTCACTATCATACTATCATTAGAACAGTTTAAATTTAATTGTAAGTGCTATACATATTGGGAACTTGCTGACTAATAAGTCCTTTCCCACTATGGATGGCACCTAGTTAATTAGCATCGTTGTTTTGATTTGATTTGAGTCATCAAATTTATAAATCGTAAACCATAAGGGTCAAAGATCTGTGCTTGATACCATATTGTGGAAATTATTCATGAACTATCATTTTCCTGAAAATTATTTCATGCTTATTCAAAACGTTTAGAAGTTACGGTGGTTTTGATTTTTCCAAATATTTACTTGAATTCTTAAAATAGAAGAAAAGCCTTCCAATTCTAAAAATATTGGAGATTTCTGAAAAGCCCAATGGTAGAATAATCGCAAAGTAGCTAAAGTTTGCCCAAAGTTATTCCTTTCAAAGAAACAGAGCAAAGAATTTGACAGCAACCTTTTTAAAGATATTGAACGTATGTTCATTTTGCCTTCAATTAAGATTCTGAAAAAGGCCTTTCAGGAGCTCTCTTTAGTCTCCGGACTGATTCAATTGCAACATTTTGAAGGTCTTAACTGCAGAAACCGTTTACTTCATTCTTTCCGTTTACCTAAGTATTGTTTTATCCTTTCAGGCGGATCAACCTCAAGTCCCAAAAGATACAAGTGGGAAAACTTTTAGTCACATCTTTGGAACAAACACTTCCAGGTTAGTATTGCTTTTTTTAAATTATTTCAAACGCGTCACGATTATTCAGCAATTCCTTTCAAATTTAATGAAGCTTTCCAGATGCTCTGTTGGTCCGAGTTTTCCTTTTGCTGACTTTTGAACTGTTTCTTTATAGTCTAGAGCTGTTTCTGGTTGGCAGAAAAGTGAAAGGACCTTCTTGGATCGACATAAAATATCCACGTAAGTTTTCTTCTTATTCGTATCGACATTAAACATAATACAAAGCAATTGTTGGAGATGAGGAGGGGGGCGTCAGTGCCTAACACACATTAAGCCCTAAGTGAAATGTTACATAAGAAGGCTTTTTCTTTCATTGTTTCGAAAACTCTTAATAATTTATTGCGTTAATCGTAAATGAAATTTACTTGGAAATTATAAACAGCCTTCTAGTTTACTCGTTTGCCAAAATCTGACATGGTGAAATAATTTAATGGTGCTCCACCTAGAGACCTTCAGGTCTACAACAATTCTTGTGACAATCCACTGCTCCACTTTTGAGACGTGTTTTCTTTCAATGCAGAAGTCCCAAAGCAATTAGTGAGTTGGTGCAAAATTGAGGTATGTTACCCAAAACTTTGATCACCATAGATTACTCTATTCGACTGCTCTCTTTATGTTTTCATAACCCATTTAACAGTTTCTGTGGACGTAAATGCTTTTGCTTTTTGAAGAATAACATCTTTCTACATTCTCACATGAGCCCTTGATGATAACCCTTTCTAACATTAGTCTCTACGATGATTAATAAAGCATTTTTATGTTTTATGAGAGACCTCGGTCATGAAAAGTACATTCATGTTTTGAAGATAACCAAGAAGTTGAACAAGATATAGGGAAGAATCGAATAACGGAAAAGAAAGGAAGGGAACTAAAGGAAAGGGAAAGGGATCCAAATTCAGATAACGTTGTTTTTTCATACTTGACCTAAATGACCAGAGGACTGTCACGTGATCAGAAGTGGTTGTAAGCAACATCAGTTGAATTTGTCTATTCGAAGCAACTGAGGAAGAGCCCAAACGAGAGCTCGATTGAGTGGCGTTAGATCTTCTATCATTATTTTTGCACATTCAAAATCCTTCAAAATATATAAAAATATCGTTTGATTCAGTTCAGATATTCACGTTCTCTCTCTTGTAGGCGCTTGTTAGCAAACCAGATTTGATTGATGTTGTCAGTGAACAAGAAGCACCTCCACCTTTGGTAATTTCATTTGTTTATCTTCCTTTATTTTCAGACCAACTTTTTATCATTTTGTTAGACTTTAAATGACTGCCTTTGCAACATGGCTCAGTTTTGCTGCAAGCTACCACTTTTTTTAAATTCATTTCCTTTTAGACTGTGTTGAGTCTGGCCATCAGAACTTTGAAGAATTCGAAAAGCCATGCTCATGAGGTATGGAAACTTTCTTCCCAATTTTCAACGTATTCATCTTTCCGTAGGTCCGTAGCAACAATTTTAGGAAAGGCCCATAGCAACAATTTGAGATGAAGTGGTTTGAAAATATAAAGGATCTCGTTGGAGACTGTATGGAAAAATCTCTGTTTCAATTCCTGCTCAAGTCAATTTATTATTCTGACAGCATTGTCCAATCTTTTATAACTGATGAATACCAAACTGCTTTCAAAATAGATCATACGAAAAAGTTAATCTGATATTTTCTTTGACTCTAGATTCTTGGCATCACTGGCTTGATTCATAATGATTTCCATATGGATAAAGCAGCACCAAAGAATGTTTTTAATCATTGCTTTTGTCGTGAGTATCTTTAAGTAATTCTCATACCCCGTAATGTTCCTCTCTGCTTAATACGTGTTGATTAATCCCCGTCAGCATATTAGATATTTGTCTTTATATTTGTCTCAAATTAGATATCACATGAGATTTGCGATACTGCAAAATTACTATACAAAACTCTTCAGTTGTCTTTATTCGCAGACATTTTCACTTGACATCTAATTTGAGATAGACTCTAGCAACTTTTGAATAAAGCAATCTACGATACACGACATGTTGTTCAATAATAGCCCATACAATAAATAATACTGCTCCTGTTTGACTGTTTGTGCGGTATTTCGAAGATGAAGGTGAAGGTGCTGTTTTATTGCTCGTTGGATCGCAGAAGTAGAGAAGACCTTATCGAGTCTGCAACCCCTTGTCATGACGCTCAAGTGGTTGGGCTCTAACCATAGAAGCTCTAACTTGGCTCGAAACCTGTCTGCCTGACTCTTCTGGCTGCAAGGTCAAAGGATTATGCCACTGCGCCACAACACCTTCGATTGGGAAAATATTGCTCCAAGGTACGAACAGCCTATCTTGATTCTGTGATTTGTTTGTATTTTTATATTATTGCTTAATCAATTATTTTATTTCTTTTTAGTTGTGACAAAGCCAACAGAGTATTTACTTCCATACGACTTTGCAAAAGTTATTCAAAACGAGGTATTGAAATTTTTCAGTCCATTCGATAAATCTTCTATACATTACTTTTCTCTCTTCCGTTGGGTTGAAGGCAGTTCGTTACCCATATGTTATTGTAGTTGTATTCGCTATTACTTGATAGAAAACTCATTATTGCAAATTGCGATCTATATTTACTGATTTTCCTTTGATTACTGTTAGAGTTATGACAATCCTTTTTGTTTTTCAGAAACGACCAATCCAAACTGTCACATCCGAAAGATCTCTGCTTGGTTTATTCCTTGCAAGAATACAAATGATTGATCCTGACGTAATTGTTGTAAGTTTTTTTCATATTGATAATACATTACATCGCAGCATGTGTGATATGTATAAAAAATATCATTTATTTGAGGCATAACTTGCTTGGAGTTAGAAGCATTCTTGGGGAGTCTTATAAATATCAGAGCTGCTGATTCTCCGTCTAATTTTCCCGGAACATGACCTTCCTATTAATTGAGAATTATTAGCAATACACATACTCTTTGAATTTATTCATATTTGCTGTCATTTCTTTGTCGTGTTGCGGTGTTCCTACCAACAAATCTGTTGATTTATTCATGAATGCAAGCATCTTCGGATCTGGCAATCGACGTTGGTATCTTGGCCTTTCCGTTTTCGATTTGATTTGATTTGATGTGACTGGTTTGATTTGATTTATCATTCTATTAGTTGTTAAAATTTGAGACATACTGTTCAAATTTCAATTTTGGTTTCTTTCCTATTTTATCTATTTTAGAAACTCTTTTACTGAATGTTCACAAATTTTCATTCTGATTTGAATATTTGTTTATGTTTCAGGGTCACGATGTGACTGGTTTTGATTTGGATGTTTTATTACATCGAATCAATGCTAACAAAGTTCCCCATTGGTCAAAGATTGGAAGATTGAAGAGAGCAACAATGCCAAAATTATCGGTAAGGAACAAACGCATTCGATCCTACTGCAAAATAAATACAAATGAAAAATGAAATGCAAAATTGTAATAAAATACTGAAATCAACAGGCACTTCGGCAATGCTAGTAGTACTTTACAGTGACGATTTTGTGTAGAGAATCTTACAAAAAACCTGCAACGTGTGTAGCAATTTTTATAATTTTTTCTGAGTGGTCTTTTGAAGCATTTGTTCTTTTAAAGTCAGTCTTGATTATCAAATTAATTTATCGATATTTTTTTTCAAAATTTAGAAGCCCAACACTGGACCTAATTGGGCAGTAGCAGCATTTTCGAGCAATTTCTCCTCAAATTTTCGCCAGGGGATATTTGTTTAAGGACAAATCTTAAAATCTCCCAGAATTGTGGCGCATTTTGTATTTTTCGAAACCAATTTGCTTCTCAGTTGATAGATATTATTTCAAACCCTGATTGTACTGTACGTTCCTTCTTAATTCGTTGATCTTCTTGTCAGGGTTCTCAAAACAACAAAGGATTTTCAGGTGGAGACAAGAACACAACTTGCGGAAGATTAGTCTGCGATACCAAGATAAGTGCCAAAGAACTCATTCGTTGCAAAAGTTATGATCTCACAGGTTTGCAAATTCGTATTTTTGTTAACAACACAGAAATCTATAAGTATTGGACAAATTTCAAAAGTCTTTTATATTAACTATTATATTAATTATTTTATATTAAAGAGCAATTGTCACCCATGGTCCTTTGCGGGCACGCTACAATTCCAGACAGGCTGAAAATCAAATTGGCCTTAACAGAAAATATGAATCCTCACTGCATTAGGGAGCGGTTATTTTAATTCTGGGTACCGGAGCTGAGGATTTTTTACAAGGTTATGAAACCTTTTTCCGTTATTTTGTGGGGTACGAAAATATCAAGAGACATTTTCATGGGGTAGTATTTTTCTTGAAAAAGTTTTACATGAAGGCATCCATCAAAGTTTAAAAGAAAGTTTAACAGACATCTGGAAATGATGAAGCACTTGACCGGTAGTATGAAAATTGTGCGGGACAACTCTTATGTGTCCATATATTCATGTTTATACACAAAGACTTCTGGATGGGATACCAGACCATTTTGCTGAAAGATAGTGGGGTACAAAACCTTTTCCCTATTCAAGATGGGGTGTGACATTTTCTCTGATTGTGTGAAATTGTCCTCCGCCCTGGTACCCAGGATTCGAAACGACCGCCCCCTTGGCTAAGCTCCCGGGGGGGGGGTACTTAGTATATTTGTCCGACGGGGATGT
>REGL01000051.1:399573-410888 GCA_004194395.1 Aurelia aurita complex sp. Pacific
CCCCCCCCCCCCCCCGGGGCTAAGCTGGTCTAGAAAATCCTACTCAGCTCAACCCTTTCTATCAGTTTAACTTCTACAGTGTGGATCCATAGTTACTGCTTAGGCCAACAATGATTTTCAGACAGTCTGAAATCTCAGGGTGCCTACAAAGGACCCTGGGTAGCAATAGCTCTTCAAACAGGGGTGTCATGCGATTGGTTTGTGATTTGAGGACTGTGGTATGACTTTTTGCGTGTGTGCAATGAATAACATGAGTTGGTCCGTATATATGACGTATATGTATAAAACGAAGTCCTCGTTCCAAATTTGAAAATGCTTGCAAAAACAACGACTTTTAAACTAAGCACACTCAGGCCATTCGAGCTTATATTCTCATGAGAGTGAGTAACATCTAGATCTAACTGTTTCTTGGAAATTTATCGATTATTCCTAACCATTAGCTTTATTGTTAATGGGACCATTACTTTGTTCGTTTCATTCCATATTTGTTCAAACAACTTTAGATTTTTATTTCTGTTATAGAACTTGCCAAAGTTATTCTCAGCGAAGTGAGACAGCAAGTCGATGTTGAAGATGTCCCAAACAAATTAAGGTAAAATATCTCCTTTTAATGTTGCTTACAATTAATAGTGGGGCATTTGTGGTAATAGAATAGAATGAATTTTTATGACTTGTAACAGAATAAGCAAGGAAATTAACTGATATATTTTCGGTTTTGATTTATTACAGAAATTCAAGAGATGTACTGAAACTATTGGATATAACAACGGTAAGGATTTTTAACCGTGATGAGCCAAAATATAGGGCAGTTATTCTTTGTCAGAAACGATTTAAAATGTTTGAATTGTGTACAGTCAGCGAGAATTTAACATATAGAAACAAGATTCGAATTGGTGACTCTTTCTTGCAAATGATGGAATATCAAATTCGATCTCAATTGTTTGCACTTCGAATAATGAAAATTTAGCGGATTGAAGCGCTCGTTCCAAACCTCACAAATCTGCTAAAATAAAAAGGTCTATTGACAAATCGTCTGCAGGAAAAATCTTGAAAAATAGACCTTTTAGTTATTCTAAAAAGAATTTGAATTGAATTTTATCTTTTTCACATTTTGTAGAATTCTCGAATGTGTACAAAAGTGGTAGAAGCTCTAACGCCACTCGAATGTATAGAATTAATGCTCGATCCAGGCTCTTGTGCAGAATAGCTAAAAGCACTATCTGTTGACAGAAATCGTTCCCACTGAAAATGTTTATTGATTTTTATCGCTGAAACTGTAAAATTCCTTTCACATCTATCTTTAGATGGACGCTGTGCAAAACCTCCGAATCGTTTACGAGCTGAATGTGAGTAATCTTGTTGATTTTCATATTTTCAGTAAGTATTTTCATTTGAGATGATCTTATATACATCTTTTGCCGTCAGTCAGCCATTTTTGCGCGAAATCAGCAGGTATTTCTAACGCGAATAGAAAGCCATTATTGAATTCTTTCTCCTAATGGAACAAGGGGATATAGCTCAGTGGTAGAGCATTCGACTGCAGATCGAGAGGTCCCTGGTTCAATCCCGGGTGTCCCCTTACATTTTGTTTTTATTAACTTTTTTCTCTTTTCGTTTTACCCTCTTTGTTCCTATTGTCTAAATCTTTCTCCTCCTTTAATACAAACTCATGATAAAAATCTAGAATAAAAAGGTTGAATTTTTAATTTCAGAATTAAAAGTCATTTAAAAAAATGATTTTGTTTAATTCAGATCGTTTTTTCAAGCCTTTTTGATGAAAATTCAATTTTAAATTGCCAAAGAAAACAATTTGTGATAAATATACGTGCTTAGAAAATTTCTCGCTCTGTTTACAGTTTTTTAATTTTGTTTTAGGCTTTACCATTAGCATATCAAATTACTGGAATTTGTGGAAATGTGATGGTAAGAAAACATTTTTAGTTATTTTTGTTAATTCATTTGGCAAATTATTAATCGAATTGTAAAGAATCTCTCACACAGAAGAGGGTCAGAACAGTACATTAGGGTATTTGATCTCTCTCAAGAATTATAGAAAGTAATTTTTTGATAAATATGAAAGGTTTCGATCTCATGGCAATAAATATGCAGAAGCCATAAATAGTTTTTTTTTGTGCAAAAAGTTTATTTGCGATTTGATCAAGTGTTTCAGGGCGTTTTCAATCAAGAATTTCGTAAGCGAGTGATTTTCGTAACTCAAATAAACACGATAAAAATCTTAAAAATTCTTTGGTCTTTTGGCTATCAGACAAAATTATTTCATTCGAATCCATGTGGTACTTTGAGTACTATGAACTTCAAAAACCTGAACTTTCTCGAACTTTCTTTGGAGCACCCGGTGCAAATAAAGAAAAGTGTCGGTTAACGAAAATATTAGACGTTGTCAGTTCACTTATTATGAAGCAATTGACAAGTTTTTAATGTGCATATATTTGATGGATGAAATTGTTGAGTAATCCAATTTATATTTTTAAATTCTCTTAATTTCTAAAATTGTTTTTTCAGTCTCGAACATTACAAGGTGGAAGATCAGAAAGAAATGAATTTCTTCTGCTTCATGCTTTTGCAAAAGAGTGAGTTGACTTTGTCATTTCCTTTCAAGAAGAACACTTGTTTTAATCAGATCTTTGCCTAACTAGAAATAGATTGGATTCATGAAATTATATTCAGTTATAGATTTAAATTCTTAGAACAAAGTTTCCTTGAATTGTTTTAGCGTTTAAATACTCAAAGGAATTTCTTTGGTCCATAATTTGTAATTTTAAAAGGTATAAATGCTTTGATTTTATTTCAAAAAACTTCAGGAATCACATTTGTCCAGACAAGACATATTCAAAGAAAGCAGAGGTACGTTTTTGTTTATTTGTTTGTTTGTTTGTTTCTTCTGCGTATTTACTAATAGACAGAATAAGACGTCAGAGAAAAAGAGCTGATAAAAAGTGTTTCTAAAAACAACTGATTGAATAAATCAATGAATGAATGGATGAATGGTAGAAAGAATCACCTGTGTTTTAGCTGTTGCATTTTTGACAGCGAAGAAGTGAAAAAGTTATAGAACATGTACAGAACATATTATATCTGTGAATCTGTCCGTGTTGCAGATTGAGTTTTTGAAACGAAATTCACATCATCATCTCTTAAATTTTATAAAATATGCATCTCTGTCTTCATGTCACTGAATTTTGCTGAAAAAAGATCTGTTATTATTCAGGTGCACCACGAGGAAGATGGTGAGCTTCAGGATGGAAAGAAAAAAGGAAAAGGCAGAAAGAAGCCTCAATATGCTGGAGGATTGGTCTTAGAACCAAAGAAAGGTTTGTCATATGCTTTTATCATCGTTTGCTAAAAATCAACACGAAGCTTGAAGTTAGTGCTGAAGAAAATCGTTATCCTACCCTGTCGACGTTTTCAACAAATGATGTTAGACCAATGGCGTTGATTTGTGACATGATAAAAGGCTGAAGTCAACAATCATAAAAGAGACAAAGATAAAAAGAAAAAATGAAGGAAGAACAAAAGTTGGAATTTTCTCCTTTCTTCCTTCTCTCTTTTCCTTTTCCCAATGTTCCGTTCCTAAATTTTTGAGGATGTGGTTCGTTCCCAGAATTGGCGTAGGTAGCCAAACAAATTTGCCAGTATTCCAAGCAATTAAGAATTTTGTTTCAAATTTTTTGAGAATCAAGAAAATTTAGTCGTGATTTTAGGCCTATTTTGAAGGTTTCCTTGAAGGAACTGATTTTTTTACTCATACAGTACAAGAAACGCTAATAAACGACCCTAACTTTGTTAACGTACAGCTATACTAGCACCATGTTGAGACACTTCAAAAATCATTTCACACCTGTTACCATTTCAGGGTTCTACGATAAGTTCATCCTTCTACTCGACTTCAACAGTCTTTATCCATCGATTATCCAAGAATACAACATTTGCTTCACCACTGTAAACAGACAATCCCACCAAGAAGGCGAAGATGATATCCCTGATGTCCCCGATTCAAGTTTGCCCCCAGGGATCCTCCCAACAGAAATCAGAAAACTTGTCGAAAGGAGGAGACAAGTGAAAAAAATGATGAAGGAAGTTGCAAGAGATTCAGATTTATATTTGCAATATGACATCAGACAAAAAGCTTTGAAATTAACAGCTAATAGTATGTATGGATGTCTTGGATTTACACACTCACGATTTCATGCTAAACCACTTGCTGCTATGGTAACGATGAAAGGAAGAGAGGCAAGTACAACATGGCAGCATACTTTACTTTTCTTCATTTCATTCTATCGTATAATGAGCTCCCATGCCTAAATAGCCAAAAACTACTTTGCTCCAAGTTTTCAATTTGCTTAGGGAATTCAAATCTTCCACAAACCTCTTGGATTTTTCGACATTTTTAGAAAGCTGATGTTGTTTTCTTCACGTAAACGAAAGCTTTGCAAGGACATCTTCTAACAAAAATATGATGTGCTTCGTTGGATGCTTCTATAATTATTCTTTTTTCAAATGTAATCAGTTATGTCATGTTTAACAAACAGTTATTTGATTTATTTCTTTTACTATTAAAAACGTTTCCGATACAATAATGTCTTACCTTTTAAAAACTACTTTATAAGAAACTCAGACCCTGAATTTTCGGCGGAAAAATAGGAGAACAATAGGCTGATAAAGGAGGAGCAAAGCGGGACTTTACTACTGTGCTTTTCGCTGAGACAGCTCGTCATTTGCAGGTCAATTCCGGGGTTGGTATGATTGATGATAAAATCTAACATGAAACTAGCTGTTAATGAAGTTAAGTAAATGCTGCTCAAAGATTAAACTATAATGAATGGTGTATCGTCCTTTTCCCACCATTTTTCCTCTTTTCCTTGCGAAATTAGGTATCGAAAAAGCGACTTGTGCGTTGTGGCGTCATCACACTCAAAGATCGGCGCTCTCTGATTGTCCTTTAAGAAATTCCCTGCATAGAAATTCCCTCATAAAGTTGCTATTTTGTCAGGTTGTATTTCAGTATTGTAATTTGTTGTTTTGATGTTGTATATTGTCGTTCTTTAATGGCAGTTGAATGTAGTAGAATTTTAAGATGAAATGAATTGCTTGAAAAATTGTTACTTGATGATAAAGTAAGGTAGCTAAAATTCCGTGTTTGTTTCAGATCCTGATGAAGACCAAAGATTTAGTTCAGGCCTNGTTGTATATTGTCGTTCTTTAATGGCAGTTGAATGTAGTAGAATTTTAAGATGAAATGAATTGCTTGAAAAATTGTTACTTGATGATAAAGTAAGGTAGCTAAAATTCCGTGTTTGTTTCAGATCCTGATGAAGACCAAAGATTTAGTTCAGGCCTTAAACCTTGATGTAATTTATGGAGATACAGATTCGATCATGATCAATACAAATTCAACTGACTTCGATGAGGTTTTTAAAATTGGAAACAAGGTATTAATTATTTATTTATGTCACCCTGTGTCAGGCCCAGATAGATTGTTTCAGACAACTTTCGGCACAGTGAAATCTCTTAGGCCTGGTTTAAACATCGTTTTTACCTTATCGAATTTGATAGATGCTGTTATAAACTTGTGAGTGTCAATTAAATTTGACATAAAAACGATGTTTAAATCACAGAGGAGCTCAGAGGAGTTCACCAGCTCTGTCGTATCAAACGGCAGAAAAACGACTTAATTTAGATATCGTATTTCTGCCGTGTTTAATTAATCAATTATAGGCCATGGTCCGCAGTTTCTACGTGTGATCAGCCACTGCGCTTGTGCGTTTTGAAAAATGGTCTTTTTAACCATTTTAATTTCAATCCGACACGGCAAAAACGATGTTTAAACTAGGCCTAAAAGAACTTAAATAACAGGACCATGATATTTCAAGCAAAAAGATCGCTTATATTTTAGCTTCAATTGATGACAAATCGATGCCATTTCTTTATATTAAAAACGTATCTTAAGTCGTCTGTTTGTTTCGTGCGTGGCTTGATACACATCTTTTTTCTTATTTATAGGTGAAAAATGAAGTCAATAAACTTTATAAGTTGCTGGAGATTGATATTGATGGAATTTACAAATCAATGTTACTGCTAAAGAAGAAAAAGTGAGTTTATTCTACTACACTATTTTCACCTTTGATTGTTTAAGCATTTGTTGTAGCTACAATATCATAAATTAATTGACTGCATCGCCTGAGAAAGATTCTTGGAATAAGTTGGCGAAGAAATATTACCAACAACGAGCTGTACACCATAACGAAATGCGAACGGTGGAGTGAAATGATAAGAGTGAGAAGACTAACATGGCTAGGACATCTGATCCAGTCACTGCATTCAGAAACCCCAGCAAAAAAGGCCCTCGAAGAGTATCTCAGAAAAGCGAAAAGGCCACAGGGAAGATAAAAAACGACCTGGATGCAAACCATACGACAAGATTTGAACAGCATCGGAATTTAACTAAATCTTTCTTACGCAACAACCAAACATTAAATAGGTTGTTGGAGCTGATGCATGACAGAAAAAACTGATGTAGCATTGTAAAACGCATTGTGCAGTACTAACTGCGTGTGACGTCATAGTAGCAGTAGTATCGCCCAATCCAGGCATCTTTTCTCCAAAGGTAAAGATCTTTTGATCGAAACTCTGTCTCAAATTAGATGTCACATGAGATTTGCTATAACGTACAATTTCTCATGCAGAACATTTCAATGGTTGTTATTCGAGAGCATTTACATGTGACATCTAATCTAAGACAGATTTTCGTCTGGTTTGAGTCACATAGATTTTGACAAAAATATTTTATGTTGTTTTCTTACGATCCATTTCATTATGAAGTTTCGAAATATTCTCATCAATGCATCTTTAAACTTACTTAAACATTTTCATCCAAAAGGTATGCAGCTGTCTCTGTTCAGAAACTCGATAATGGTGAGTTTTCAAAAAATATATTTCCTACTTTAAAGCGAATCTATCCTACATCATTTTGTCAGACGTGTTGTCCGTGGTCAAACAACAAAGAACCTTTTGCTTGCGATGTTGTTTCGAGCGGTCGCAAGATAAACCTGACCTGGCATCTACAGCTACACAAACTCTTATGCAGTACAGTACTTGTTTCTTGGTTTTAATCGTGGGTAGTATTTTTTTTTTTTTTTTGCTTCATGTTTTCATGTAATGGCTTAGGGGTGGTTATCGTCTTTTGCTCCCCATGGTATCGTCCTTGTAGTATTGTAAAGTAGTTTGTTGGTAGAGTAATCTCTATTGTGTCTTGTAAAATTTTCAATGTATTATGAAAATATTATTAGCGAAGCACTTTCGAAATGCAAGTCTGACAAAATACGAACTTGAAAGTATTTTCGTTGTAAATTTATTTTGACATTATTTTACGTTTCAGGTGAAACAATTGAGAATAGAGAAATGAAGGGACTTGATGTTATTCGAAGGGATTGGTGTGATCTTGCTAAAGAAGCTGGAATGTAAGTTTTAATGTCAGTTTTGGTTTCTGGTACTAAATGCGTGTTTTAATTTAAACTTCATTATTGCTACTTCCATCAGTAATTTGTCTATTTATCCAAACTTGTTCAAACAAACATTAATGCTATTGGTCTTATTTTGTTATAATGTCAAATGTTGATAATGAAAAAAATGGACCTTTTAGCTATTCTAAAAAAGAATCTGAATCGAACGATAGTTTGCTACATTTTGTAGAATTTTCGAATGTGCACAATAGTGATAGAAGCTCAAACGCCACTCGATCGACTCGCGTATAAAGATGTATGAAAATAACGCTCGATCCAGGCTCTTTTGTAGAATAGCTAAAAGAGATTATTTACAAGAATGTATCGAATTGTATCTAAATGACTGTATCTACGACCGCATTTACACTGTTCTGGTATGGTTTATCCATTACAAAGGAACAAAAGTGTTACGGCTTAGCAGGTGCAGTGTAAACGGGAGGCTGGTCCGTTGCACTGTTGTTGCGGATCCAAAGTTGTACTAATAGTGTAAACGGGGCCTACAAAGCACATAAGTAAACAAGTTACAAAGGGCTAAATCTGTCTGAATAAGGTTCATGTTCTGTCTTGTAAATCAGCCTAGATGTTGACAATTTGTTCTCCCCTTGACTGATACATCTTCTGGAAGGTTAATTGTATCTTTGTTGTGCTATAGGTACGCTATCAATCAGATTCTGTCATGTCAATCTTGTGACGTCATCGTTGAAAATATTCATGACTATTTACTTACTGGTAAGTTCTTGAAAGATTGCATTGTAAACATATGAGACAAGTCGTTTGTGATTGCTTTTGGAAAAGGATATTTTTCAGTTTCTTCTCATAAGTAACAAGGGCTGCATATGTGACTAACTATTCATTGTTACTTTCTTTTTAAGATTTTCAGACTTTCAATTTTTTTTTTAAATTATGTTTGTTCTTAAACAAGACTCTCGCTGTTAATTTTTATCATTTTATTTTGAATTGCAGTCAAAGAGGATCTTGATGGAAACAAAATCAAAGCCCAGAAATTTGAAATATCCAAGGTAATTCTAAACTTATTTTTTACTATTATGATGGTAGAAAGTTGTATGACTAAAGTTACACTAAAGAAATTCGTGTACAAAAAAGACAAAATATTTAGCACACTGAGACTTGTTTTGACGAGAGTTGCGACTTACAAAACTACTAAAATTGTTAGTAACTGTATCAGTAATATATAAACTCAATTTTAAAGATTTCATAGCTCCCTCTGTTTGATTCTGTTTCACATATCCCCCCCTTATTTTTCGTTATTAGGCGTTGGCAAAAGCCCCAGATGAGTACCCCGATAAAAAGTCATTGCCACATGTTACCGTTGCACAGCGGTTGATGAGCCAAGGAAAAAGAGTTGCAGTTGGAGATACGATTTCTTATATTGTCTGTGACGTAAGTTCATTAGATTCTCTTTTCACAATCTCCTTGAAGGCTAAAAAGGCACCCTTAAACGTTTTTGCACTATGCATTTGTATGAAGTATATTTTGACTAGTTTGGTATGCGTAATTTTGGTAGTAACTTAAAATTTTCGATCCCATTTTAGGATGGATCAACACTTCCAGCCACTCAACGAGCTTACCACCCAGATGAATTTAATAAAAGTTCAAATCTCAAGATTGGTATCCTTCACAAAATATAAATCTTTCATCTAACATAAGAAGAGTTATTCTCCTTTTTTTTATTTTTTTTTGGTCGAGCATTGCCCTTGCTAAAATCTGTCTTCAATTAGATGTCAGCTCAGATTCGCGTTCTCGCAAAATTACTCATGCAAAACCCTTGAATTGTTTTCATTCGCGGGCATCTTCATCTGACATCTATGAAAATAAAATTCTCTGATATGAGAATCGTCCGAGGTGCAACCACTGGCAGCCTTAGGTCAGTAATAGACCTTTTAGCTGTTCTAAAAAAGAATCAGGATCGAACGATATTTACTTTATTTTGTAGAATTTTCGAATGTGCACAATGGTGATAGAAGCTCTAACGCAACTCGATCAAACCTCACGCATGAAAAAGTTTTAAAAATAACGCTCGATCCAGGCTCTTTTGTAGAATAGCTAAAAGGTCTATTCGTGGAATACATGTAGAATTTTACTTTGTCACCCAGGGTCCTTTGCGGGAACGCTGCAATTTCGGACTGTCTGAAAATCAATTTTGGCCTAAGCAGCAAATATGCATCCACATTACAGCAGTTTAACTGACAGAAAAGCTTGGCTTCAGTTTGTTTTTTTGTCCGTTAAACTACTGTGGTTTCTGCTCAGGCCACATTTCATTTTGAGACAGTCTGAAATTGCAGCATACCCGCAAAGGACCCTGGGTGACAATGGCTCTTTAAATGTTGTTATTATTCCTTAATTCATGTTAGATCATCATTATTATTTGGCCAATCAAATCCATCCAGTTGTTTCTCGATTATGTGATCCTATTGAAGGGACAACGTCTGCTCAAATTGCTGAATGCTTAGGTGAGTGGTGTGGTAGTAAATGACGAATGGGCCAATAACAGTAACTTCTAAGATTGAACATTTCTGAAAATCTTTCTGANATGGCTCTTTAAATGTTGTTATTATTCCTTAATTCATGTTAGATCATCATTATTATTTGGCCAATCAAATCCATCCAGTTGTTTCTCGATTATGTGATCCTATTGAAGGGACAACGTCTGCTCAAATTGCTGAATGCTTAGGTGAGTGGTGTGGTAGTAAATGACGAATGGGCCAATAACAGTAACTTCTAAGATTGAACATTTCTGAAAATCTTTCTGAACTTGCAGAGAAACGAGGTTTTGAAAAAGCTGGTCACCAAAGCCACCAGTCACCAAAAGTACAAGTTCACTCAAGAAAGTTTCCTTGACGAGGGATTTTTCTCGGCAGTCTTACTCTTTAGGCCCAACCGTAGTCATAAGCAATATCTATTGATATTAGGACCTCGTGTTTTGGAACATGTTATATGGTTATTTTTAGGGTACACTAGTTGCTTGGCAATACCAAAGATTACTAAAATCAAGAAAACATTACATGAGGCTGTCAGGTCTTGGTACGGCGTATAAACTTCATATACCTCAAACAAAAAATGTCTAAACCTATCAGTGCTTTCTGACACATTATGGCGGGTATATTGTCAGAAAAACAAATATCATAGGGTCTACTAAAAGTCAAAATTATGGCAGTAGAAAGTCTTGGGTCTAAAAACTGTAATTTACCACTCGAGACTGACTACAATTTCATTTTAAACTGTACATTTTACAAACGCCCATTATAACTCCAAGGCCCTCCGTTAACAGCAAAGTTTTGTATACAGGTTTGGATCCATCTGGCTATAATTCAGGACCATCGCATTCCAATGACGACGATAACCTTGGCAGTAAAGCATTGATGTCGGAAGAAGAAAGATTTAAGGTAAGGTCGAAAGGGAGAACTAAATCACAGGTAAAACGTATGTAAAATGTACCATACACCATATGTATGAAACATTGCAATAAGCGAAACATTTCATATTTCTACGCCGATAAGGTTGATTGTTTGTGCCCCGCCCCAAGGAGTCCAATATTCACTGACAGGTATGTGCCCCCCAGGATGGACATTAGACTTGCCCCAAGTCTATCTCTTCCGTCCGTCTACCGTTCCCTTTTTGATTACAAAGTCCAACTTTGTAATCTAAGAGGGGGCTCCAGGTCAGTCAGAAAGAAAGTCAGTAAGAAAGAAAGAAAGAAAGAAAGAAAGAAAGAAAGAAAGTCCGTCACGCTCGTTAAAGCAATTGATTAACGTTTTATCTCTGCTAATTGGCACT
>REGL01000051.1:411545-437385 GCA_004194395.1 Aurelia aurita complex sp. Pacific
TCTCTTCCGTCCGCCTACCGTTCCCTTTTTACGGTAGTTCCTGGATCCGCTATTTCATGGATCTACCATTCCAACACTGAAAGGCGGATCCAGGAAATGGCGGATCCAGGAACTACTGTACAGGGAACTGTAGACGGACGGAAGAGATAGACTTGGGGCAAGTCTAGATGGACATGGAAAGGGAAATTTCTCTCAAACAGGTTACAGTTTTGGCAGAGAAGGCCCCTTAGAATGGGTCTGAACAATTATTACGAAGATTAAAATAGGTCAAACTGAATGTTATGCCACCAAGTTGTTTTGTGGCATTTAAGTTTTGCTTTACATGTAAATATAAAAAAACACAGAACCCTTGGAAGAATGAGTTATTAAGTTGCGTCACTTACCAAATCTATTTGAGCTCAGTTGCGGCTTGTTCGTATCAACTCGTTCCTCCTCTCCCAACAAAATGTGCTCTTTTTTGTGCAGGATGTGGCCAAGTTTGAAGTCCATTGCAAAAGCGAAACTTGTAAGAAGTACAAAGAGGATGTTATCTTTGAAGGAGCTCTTGCAAAGGGAAAGGTAACGAGATTCCATCCTTCGTCTTCCTCGTAACATCATCGTTCGGTTTTCATAAGCTTCGGTTTCAATCCATGTCCTTGCTTTTTCAGACTTTTCAAACACAAACTGTGTTTCTTCTGTCTTCAACTTGATGTGTCAAGCCATGTTACTCGCATTTTTGAAGCGAGAATTCCAGTTTTACGCTTCCATTTTCGCTGCCAGATTGATAAACCAGCCTAGCTCAAAATTTGCAACGTGTGTTTCTTGTACTCCCTTCACCGACACGTGGTGTATTGCTTCGAAAATCTAAAACTAGATACAATTCAGAAAATTTGTCAATTTGCTATGCACGCTTTACGCGTCACGCTTTTTGTTCTTTCGTCAGTTTTGAATAAATGTGGAATACCATTTCTGGTCCTTTGGGACTCAAATTTATTCTTTTTCCTCTCTAGTGCATTTCATACCTTCGTCACTCATGACTTCTGTTTGATTTACAAAGAAGATGTGAAACTGTTCATAAAAGTTTCTTTTCATTGAAACAACCTCGTTTTTCAAACTGATAATTTCTGAAGGCTGGTATGCAAAGCGCTATATTCTTTCATCGCCTTCCTCATTGCCAACTTTTCACTGTAAAGCCTGATTTTACGACCAGCTTGAATCAGGCTTTACAGTCAAAGGTCGTGCCCAGTGCAAGATTCGCATTTGAAAAATTGGCGATGAGGAAAGCGATGCTAGTTTATCACGCAGTGCGAATCAGCCTTGACGAGACATTTATAACTTGGAACTACCTACTCAAAAACTAGCTTGTAAATTTCTTCATTTTTCAGAATCCATGGAATTGTTTAGAATGTGGCATTCAATATAACATCAGTTACATTATGAATAAACTCACAGTGTTCGTGAGAAATCACATCAATCACTATTATAAGGTAAACTTTTTAATCAAATTTGTCCTCTTAACTTTTTTTTGCTATATCCCATTTCTCTTTTCTTTAATTTTCTTTGCTTATTTATAGCACCCAAAAGAGTCGCAAAGCAAGTTTATGCAAGGTTAAAAGCTTGTACACTCATCTTTTTTTAAAAGAAACTAAGCTCCGGGGCTGGTAGGCAGTTTCTTAAATTTTTGGGCCATTTTGCTACCACAAGTTTCTTACGTGTTTCTGATGTTTTTATTGCCGGAAGTTTAGAGTTGATTTTGTCTTGTCTAAAGGGCTCCCAAATTACTTAGTAAAATCTCAAAACGAGTAAATAACGTGATTCGCACTCAAAATAATGTCCAAACAGTTGCTTTAACTGCACAATGTCAAAATATTGTTGAGTGTGATAAGAAAATTAAAACTGAAAATTGCAGAAGTTTCTTAGCTTTTTCAATTCAGGTAGGGTTGTTTCTTAGCTTTCGAAAAATTGAGCCTACCGTTTCTTATAAGCGGTTTCTTATAAAAAAAATGAATGTATCTGCAAAGAGCAAGATTCATTCAAATCGAAATTGTACACGCGCCGTGAGCAATAGACAGCCAATGAAACAATGCTGCCTGAGTGTTTTCTTTGTTCTATTTATAGAGAGCCCATTGCATATTTCCTTTCAATGTTATGGGTTGACTTGCAACAAGTCTCAGTATAAATCTCAGAGAGTGCAGTGCCTCGGATGAGAGGGTGCTAAATGAAGGAGTCAGAAGGAAGGAAGAGAAACTGCTCTTCTCAGAGAGTGCAGTGCCTCAGATGAGAGGGTTCTAAATTTAGGAGTCAGAAGGAAGGAAGAGAAACTGTTCTTCCCCTCCTCCGCCGCCCTCGCGCTGCGCACTCGTTCGCCTCCGGCGCGGTATGAACTATGACAATACGAATAGAAGGCAACGAAGACTTGTAGCAAGTCAATGTTATGGGTAACTATTTCGACTTTCCTTGAAGAGCAATGTTAACTTTGTTGGTAATTTAATTGAGATGCCATTTTCATTCCCAGGGCTGGTTGTTGTGTGATGAACCAACTTGTGCAGATCAGACAAAATTGGTTCGACTCAAGCGAGATTTCGATGCGCAGATTTGTAATAGCTGTCAACAGGGTCATCTCCGACAAATCGTGAGTAATCAGTCTATCTAATAATCTATCTATCGACCAATCAACTAACAATTCATTCATCAATAGCTATTTTATTAGAAATTGCTAAAAATAAAATTATCTCATCAAAAGTGCAAAATCAGCATTAAAATCTGAATATATTTAGCGATTGGGAAATAGATGGCGTTATTTTGCTCTTGATAAAACTAGCGGTACTTTTCCCGAGCTTTCACAGCGGTACTTAAATATTTTATGAACAGTATATTTGATCTTTTATCGGTCAATCAGCATATCTATCACAATCCAACAACCTTTAAAAAGTTTATCGATGGAAAAGGTTTGATAGCAAGACAAATTTTAGTGTGCTCAATTTGTGATAAATTGTCGATAGATAAAGGTAGACATATCAGGTTATCCATTTTTCGATTTGTTGGGTCACAAAACCTTTGCAGGTTATTGCCACTTGGTGGTCTGATAAAGGAAAGAAAATTCCTACATTGGTAGATAAGACCCTGTTTTTACCCAATTATTTCATTCGTTCAATTCCTAAGCTGAAATTAAACTTTAGGCCCATTACAAAAATCTGTTTTATTTCCCATTTCTAGTATTCTGAAGGCAAACTCTACAATCAAATGTATTATCTTGTCAAGGTGTTCGAAAAACAGAAGAAAATCGGTGAGACCACTTCATATTTTCTTCTCCATTTTATCAATATCATATTCACCACTCATCAATGACCATCCATATGATTCCTCAGTTTATCGCTCTTATCGAAAGACTTTTGGGTTACAGACAGATAAATGTTTCTATGACAAATTCTATTTATCTAACTATGTTAGAAAGGTTGATCATTCATGGTACCATAACTGCTTCCTATAAAAACTGTGAAATGCTTGTCTAAACAATTTTTATTTTCAAAAAGTTTTCCTATGTATTGGCTCATCTTTGAAACTCGGTTATGATCTCATTCCAGCTGATAAACTCAACAAACTGATGGAGATGAATGGATTCTCGACAGTCAACCTCAGAGATTTGTTTAAGTTGGAATTTTGAGGGTAAGGTGATTACTATGGTCGCAAATCTCTGCTTGGACATTCATACGAGACAGTGACGATTATCATGTGAAGATATTACTTGATACTTAGAGGAAATTTCTTCACGTTTTATCACGAAAAGCAGATGCTTGCTATTATGGAAGTTTCATTTGTCAAAAAAGACAAAAATATTTTGCTGCAATGGCGCAAATATTTCGCTGATGTTGAATTTACTCCCTTGAAGCTTTTACGATCCTGAACAGCCCCTTAAAACTGTCAGCAATTTCCAAAGAAACTACAAAATGGAAATCTAGGAGAGATCTCGCGAAATTTTAATGTCTTGTGCAATCTCCAAAAAAACTCGTCAAAATTTAGCTTTGAACTTCCCCTCCTTTAGTTTTCCCCTCTGACATTTTATACCAGATTGGGAAAAATATTCACCCTGATACAGAAATCATGAAGTTTATGTCTTTTTAACTAAATTTAGAATTGTGTCTATTTAAGCCTCAGGAAACAGTTTTCAATTAAGAAATGAGGCTTGGAACTAGCGTTTCGATTTCGTGCGTTTTGAGCGTTTGGAACGACAGCTATCGCAATTAACAAGTAAGAGTCCGAATTTGATTTTTTGGAAATTTGTTAATCTTTTGAAAAATTACGAAAAACGAATGTTTCGCCTGAATTGCAAATTCTGCAGTGTAGACGGTAATTAAATTGCAGTTCGATGTAACTTGAAGCATTTACGTTTAATGATCTTATCTTATAATTAACTATGTTACTTTTATTATACATAACTAACTTTTTCTGAAGAAAATTTGTGAAAAAATTTTAGATCTTGCCTGTAAAATTATTTTAGAAATGAAAGGAATGTAAAATACGTTATAACTTTCTTGATCAAAGGAATTTCTTTACTAAAATTGTTCTTTTCTTGTTGAGAGATCTTTCCGTTGATTGGTAGGAAAAATTTATATCCACAACCAATCTAAATTCGCGATGCTACATTATACAGGGTGTCGCAAAAAAATTGTGCCCCGTTTGCCTGAAGATTGCGCACAAGATTCTCGTCAAACTTTTATATGATGTTGCTCTCCAGATGTTCATATAAAGTTTGCTGCCATCCCCGTAAAAATCCGTTGAAAAATGATGGAGCTATGACCTTTAAAAGACCAAATTTACCTGATGACTGAAACCAGCGGTCGGCCATTTGTCTTACTATTTTAGTGATAAATAGCTTTATGTGAGGTAAGAAATAGTTTCTGTGAGGTAAGAAATAATTGAGCTCTCTGATGATTATTGGAATTTTCACGAAAGCTATGACATTGGAGGCTGGTTTTTCATTTCATCCATGAAGGTACTTATAACTTTAACTGACTATCTGAAGAGCAATAACTTGCAAAAGTTTGGCAAGAATCCTTTGCCGTTTTGTTGCCATCTTCAGGTAAACGGAGCACGATATTTTGGGACACCCTGTATTTTTTGCATGTATGGTGTTTCCGTGTCAACATTTTTCAGAGTGCAAACATTAAATCCTTTATGAATACTGATTGGCCGAACTGAAATAATATCTATTTTCGAGTCTCTTTATTTTGTTTCACTTGTGCGGATGCCAGTTCAAACGTACTTCTCCATTAGAATTGTATCTGCAAGTTTTTGTCTCTACATTCCTACCTAGCAATCCGCAGGTAATTTTCAGGACGCTGAGAAGCAAAGCTTATCGAAGTAGCGTCCTGGTCCTTCCTCTCGATGTGACCACACCTCGTGATATTCCTTACAATCTACGCAGCCGATTGGCAGTTAAGCATGCTACCACTTAGCCATCTGCAAGTTGTATTCTGGGCTCGCAAAAATTGACATGGGCTGCGTTGACGAAATATTTAGGAAAAGTATGAACAATTTCTGTCACAAATTTTTGGACCATGGCTGGTATCTGGCAGCGAGTGAGTCATAAAAAAAAAGTATTTCCTGTATTACCCCCTACATTACTGGCTTTCTGCATAAATATACATGGTAGTTATGAGAATACATGGCGATGATAACATACTGTAAAAATACCAGTAAAATTCAGTCTGACATTAACCAAATCAAAACCAACTATTTTACATATATGTTGACGAATAATAATCAATCAGCATAATAGATACAATAAGATGATTTTCATCCTTCTTACAGCTACTACTACCTTAACTCCAGGGCGCTCCCTGATTAACTCCTACCTCCCTACCGCTCAAACTAGGAATCCTTGGGTAGGGTGTGTTCAATAGGAACCAATGTTGAAAACGGTCAACTTGGTACACTCGGAACTTGTGTTTCATTGTCTCCGAAATTCTCACAATGGTAGGTTTAGTAGGCTTTCTGCTCCTGAAGGTGGACGGTTTGGCAGACTGTAGAGAAATTCTCATTTTCATCAGAGAACAATCATGACGAATCCAAAACCAACCATTTTTAAGATTTTATTGTTTGAATGGGAAATCTGTTTCCATCTCTGCTAAGTCTACTGTTTTCAGAATTTGGTAGGTTCAGAATTGCCAATCCAACACACCGATATTACAACTCAAAAACATGATTTGATCACGATCGTTTTAGTACATCGACAGAAACGAGGATGTTGAACGTCCGACTGATTAAGCGACATTTCTCTACGTTTTAGAAAAGACCCTTTCACAATGGCGTCAGTTGTTTTGAGGTATATCCTTCGCCTCGATGTGATGTAGACTGTAGAGATAAATCCAAGAAGCTCTCAGCAACGCATGGAATAACTGTGTACGTGTATTTGCATCCAAAATAAAAATAGACATGGAGTAACTTGCTGTGCTGGAAATTTTCGTCATCGTTCGCCTCGAATTTAATTTCATCCTGATAAAGGTCTATTACTTTTTCGACGCCTCTTCGACCACGTTCGACAGCTGGTTCAACTCACTGACATAAAAACAAGATCGAGGCAGAAAAAAATTCATGCCCTACTCCTAAGAGGTAATGTGTTGAGTCTTACTTTGAGCGGTTAAGGAGGTAGTGGTTAAGGTAGTAGCAGCGATATCTAGAATGAAAATCACGTGTCTTGAGTAACAATTATGAGACGATAATAATGCAAATGTTCTAAATAAAGCTTTTTTAACAAGCCGTAACTAAACACGCAGTCATTCAAATTTCTTTCTCCTGCGCAGGATGTACCATATGAAGTGTTACAGTGCATCGTTAGATAAAAACCTTTGATAAAAAGATCACTTTCAAATAACAGGGCTGACGAAAAATTCAACGTGTCCCCTTTTCACTGTTTTATCTGACTAAAAAGGTGCTCCTTTTCAATAGACCTTCAGATCGTCGTAATTGGAACGTAATGCATCTTGNGACAGCTGGTTCAACTCACTGACATAAAAACAAGATCGAGGCAGAAAATATTCACGCCCTACTCCTAAGAGGTAATGTGCTGAGTCTTACTTTGAGCGGTTAAGGAGGTAGTGGTTAAGGTAGTAGCAGCGATATCTAGAATGAAAATCACATGTCCTGAGTAACAATTATGAGACGATAATGATGCAAATGTTCTAAATAAAGCTTTTTTAACAAGCCGTAACTAAACACGCAGTCATTCAAATTTCTTTCTCCTGCGAAGGATGTACCATATGAAGTGTTACAGTGCATCGTTAGATAAAAACCTTTGATAAAAAGATCACTTTCAAATAACAGGGCTGACGAAAAATTCAACGTGTCCCCTTTTCACTGTTTTATCTGACTAAAAAGGTGCTCCTTTTTTTCAATAGACCTTCAGATCGTCGTAATTGGAACGTAATGCATCTTTGTAACCAATTCCTCGCCGACATCTTTAGGGTTATCGTCTATTCAGACCAGTCGTCTATTCAGACCAGTGAAAAAGATGATCAAATTTAGCCTACTTTTGAAACAATCTAAAAAGAAAGGTCCACCAATGCACAATGTTTGTATGCGTAGGGATTCATTTCTTTAAAATTAAAAATATTACCTTGAAAAAACTATTGTAAATAAGTTCTTAACCCCCCCCCCCCTCCCCCCCATTTTCGCGTAGGAAAGCACAATTTGAAACGACTCCTATATTTTCAACTTCCTCACTTCATCTTTTCTTCGTTATCGTGATTCTAGTCTAGCTAGAACAGTCCAATTCCCTTCCTTTCCAAAAGGCAGTCTCTCATGAAGCTCAATGGCTGATCAAGACAAGTCAGGTCACCTGTAATAAGTCTTCATACAAGTCTTTATTTTAGACAATTTTTTATTCGTGGTTGCTTCATAACCTGGCGAGGACAACCTGCTTTTTGCACCAGATATTTCTCTTAAATAATAGGTTCATAACTTTGCCTTAACAGCACCATCAGATAGCTCGGGTCATTCACTTTGAAGGGGCTCCTGTCTCTACAATTTGTGTCACAACTGTGATTTTGCGGTTTTTTTGAAGATCCTTTTTTCAAAATGAAAGCATTATTTTGAACTTAAATCTCTGTACTTCACAGAGGAATAAACCAAACATTCAGATCTTTTACGATTGCTCAGATGCAAGTGGATTTTGACAGTTACTTTTTGGTGGCTTGGGTGAAGACATCAAACAAACTGCAGAAAACACGTGCCTAAAACAATGATGTTTACAGATTTGTTTACAATTTCAAGACGGAAACCCTTTAAACTCTAAGCAGTTCTAATTATCAGTTGTAAGAAGCAATCGCATCTCTTGAGACAAACGCGTCGAACGAAAATCGAAAGGATTTATCGAAATCAATATTGTCTTATCTGGTTTGCCTGTTATTCAAAATGCTTGGGTTAGGAAACATAGATGCACTCTTTTGAAGTCTCGAGTATCGACTTGAAGTATTGACAACGCTAAAAATGT
Organism: Aurelia aurita complex sp. Pacific; assembly: GCA_004194395.1. Lineage (NCBI taxonomy): Eukaryota > Metazoa > Cnidaria > Scyphozoa > Semaeostomeae > Ulmaridae > Aurelia > Aurelia aurita complex sp. Pacific. The sequence goes on from REGL01000051.1 coordinate 420,016, forward strand.
AAAGAGCAAATTTGACTAAATTAATTGTCACTTTTCCAAAAGACCCCGTAGAAAGTTCTAAAGACCGACCTGAGCTCATTCGTAGTAGCTTCACCACGTTATAAAACATCTTTTTCTGCCTTCGTGAGACAAGTGACAAACTGCCTTTAATAAGGAGAATGGAACAGCACAACTGGGGAAGGGGGGAAGCATCTTAACCTTATTTAAAAAGTGGTATATGCCTAATATGGTGGAAATATATACTAAAATCGAAGATGAAAATTCGTACTAATTAGATATCTACTATCTTAGCGTTAAACAGACACAAGAAAAACAAAAACAAACATATAATCTTATGTATGAGCGTTAAAAAGTAAACATTAAAAACAAAACTTAATACATTCAGCTTAAAAAATACTGCAGCACATTCCAACACCCCTTCCCCCTCATGTTTTCCACCCTACCCAAGTTCACCCAAGTTCCAAACTGACTCCGATTATCTTTTAAAGTACTCGGTAGTAATTTTCATTCATGGTCATAGGTCTCAATTAATACCGCAGAATCTCACAAATTCATTTCAATATTCATGCCACAACAGACAAATGAAATCGTTTTCAAACTTTGATAAAATGGGAATCCCAGCCTTTTTATTTCTGCAAAAAGCGATTACCTTGGTTGACAAAATCAGGAAAGGCTCCTCAACTGATTCAAGACACTGCAGATAATTTCTAGTTTGACAGCTTTTGAGTTCCAAAGTATCGACAGTTTCAAGAGTTATTTTGCACACAAAAAACCAACAAATGATAATTTAGTAAATTCATGAAACTTTTTTGGGTGGGTTCAGTTTCTATATGTAATGAATCTAAAAACTTACGACCAATAAATCTCCCTATCTTACGCGCTAGCAATTGCCCATTCGCAAAATAACCCTTCTGGGCCGACTTACCTCCTTTCCCGACCATAAAACGGGTATTAATGGGTTTGATATGACCACGCTACAATCCAAAAACCCAGAGCTAACAAAACCACATGCAAAACTTTACAATACCCTCAGTGCCGTGGCATGTTGTGTTGCCATGACCACCAAGCCAGCGAATGAGCGTTAGTACTTTATGTTAGACGTGACGGAGAATTGAACAAGTCTCTATTTTTTTAACAAATACGTCATGGTGTATGCATCAGGGGAAATTGATCCGATCTTGCCGGAATTGCTCTTCCACATTTTGATCGGCAACTTCAAGATTGGAATTAGCTAACAACTGGTAATCTTCAAAGTTCAAAGGATCCAAACCAACTCGGATATTGTTCAAGATATCATCTGATAGATCGTCTCTTTGTTCTGGATTCCCTGTGATCCCCATCCTAAACTGAGAAGCGAATTCGTCATTGTTTTGATTCACATTCATCTGCCTATTCTGCATCATTTTGTTCTGCATATTAGCCTGCATCATACCCACCTGTTGTTGTTGTTGTTGTTGCTGCTGATGGTGCTGCGTTTGCTGCTGCTGCGGTTGCTGCTGCTGCGGCATTTGTTGTTGTTGTCGTTGCTGAGATTCGTCATACCTCGGCATTTGCTTGTTGGCTTGTTCATACATAAGCTCATTCATCCTTAACATATTCAAATATTGTTCTTGTTCAAAACTGCTCGGACTAATGTTCGGCATAGAATTCTGTGTATACATAGCCTCGTATGCAAGTGGAGATATAGAACCAAAAGGGGGCGCCATCGATGAAGCAGGGGATGTCGGTGAATGAAGGGGATTACCCTGCATCTCTTGCGCGAGTTGGTTAATTAAAAATCGCTGCTGTTGCTCTTTTGCCATTTCTTTACTGTCGGGATTTGAGAACTGCCTAGGGAATACTTGTTTGCCGGTGTTAAGATTACGTCGTGGTGGGATCGAAGATGGAACAGTGAATTTAATGTTATTGTTTGCATGAGGACTTTTCATTAAAGCTTCTTCTACTTCCACGGGACTTCTTGGGATCTCTAAAGACAAGCTTGCAACATCAGGCAAGGAGCCACTGTTATTTAAGATTTTCATGTGATGCGTTTTCCTTTCTTGTCCCATTGAGTTCCTGGTGAATTAAACGCTATATATCAATTGGGATCACGTGTAAAACGTATCTGTAGGGGAAGGCCATGGGATTGCAGCTTACTCCGCTTGAAAAGGACTGCTATATCTTCCGACCCCTTTGTAAAACAATAGTTACCTGATGCTCTGAGATATTTCTCGCGCTGATGACGTATCTTAAATAGAACGCTGTACGACGCGCTGGCAGAACGGTTTAATCAGGGCCGTAGGAAGTATCTGAAATTTGGGGGCACGATACTTCAAGGGCACTTTTCGTTAAGTTAAAGTGGCACTTCCTGAAACAAAAAGGGCATTTTTCGTTATAATTGTAAAAACTTGGGGGAGCACGTGCCCCCAGTGCAACCCCGGTTTTTTACGCCTGTGCTTAATTACCCTTATGTCATCTCATGTCATGTCATCGCAAGGCCAAACGAAGGGCGTCTAGCGAAAATCATTTGTTTTCAAGAAAAATCCGTAAAGAATCCCTAAAAATTCTATTGTTTAAAAAAATCTCGTACACCTTTTGAGAAGAGTGATGCACCCCTTGGGGCCAAAGATCTCCACACTACGCACAGGTAACAGGAGAACAACCATTCTGCTGTACTACCCAGCTCTCACATAGTGAGTAAAGAAAGTTATAATTACCACACGACTCGTAACGTCAGTATTCGACAAAAACTTACCCGTAAACTTGAGTCGTATCAGGACCTTTTCCAATTGACTGAGGAGAACGTGGTTCCTTTGGACTGACTTTAGGGCTTGGGCTTCCTGCAATGAAAACAAAAATCATATGATCATATCATAGATAATGGTCCAGTGAACCAGTCGTGAGTCGTTGCTTCGCATATTTGACTTTACTGTAAAAGCTCTATTAAGCCCCCCGGGGGATTATTTAATTTCGGACACTCCAGAGGGGAGCTTAAAAGAAAGAGGAGGGCTTATTAGAGAGGGGGGTCTCATTCACGAAATCAATTGACAAGGATTATATGACAGCTTTTTAGTTCTTTTACGCCATATTTTACGGATTCAACATAAACTTTTGTGAGTCAAATACATAAATTCGCCACAGTTTTATCTCAAACCATATCAAAATTAACATGCAAACTTATTTGGCTCAATAAATGGAAAATCTTTGGTAATCTCTGGAATTTGATATAAATGGGGGGCTTGATAGAGAGTGGGGCTTATTTAAATTTTTGGCTCAGAGGGGAGGAGCTTACTAGAGAGGGGTCTTAATAGAGACGGGGGCTTAATAGAGTTTTTACAGTAATCTTATCAATGCTATTTCAAGATCTCAACTTTATGAGTTTAATGACCCAAAATGTGACAAACAGTGCTTTTCCGACATCAAAGTCTGCAGTATTGAGGTGCTCTGTCCGTCAGTGCGAAAGTACTATGTATACGCGTGATAAGTGAAAGTATTATGAATACAAATTCTTGGTTCAACGAACTCCCTGTTTAACGAGCTCTGGACTTTTTCATGGTTTCCGTGAGGGTTCGTTGTATAAAGCGTTCACGGTACAGTGAACCAGTCGTTCCTTCATGAGATAGGTTCTTTCTTCATGTAATTCCTCGTTACTCTAAAAACTGTATTTTTTAGTATCTATGTTAAAGGGGCTCAATCGTCAAACAGTAAACGAATCCGTAAACTCGCACATGTCGGGGATTATCCATTGTTCATCCATTGTTCTCTGCAGTTTGTTTGGTGGCTTCACCCAAGCCACAAAAGGTGACCGTTAAAAATCCACTTATATCCGAGCAATCGTGGAAGATATGAATGTTTGGTTTGTTCCTTAGTGAAGTACAAAGATTANCCAGTGAACCAGTCGTTCCTTCATGAGATCGGTTCTTTTTTTGTGTAATTCCTTGTTACTCTAAAAACTGTATTTTTTTAGTATCTATGTTAAGCGTAACAGCCGCAGGGTTGCAATGTATTTTCATACTCTCTGTGGTATCGTTTTGTAATGTTATTGTTTGTCAGTAAATTTTACATTGTGGGAGAATTTATAAAAAAAGAATCAAGTGAAGTCATTGATAACATCGCTCTTTAAATCTGCAGCCACAATGCCTACCAGGAAATAATACACAAAAAGTTGGTAGCTCTATACGAAACAGTAAAAAAATTACCTCGTGGTGGTCCCATCGCAGGATCCGAAAATGTCCTGTAAAAGAGCAGAGCATGTAAATAGCCAGTTCATTTATTTAAAAATATTCATTTAAAACTACCAGTTTATACGAAGACTAAGATAGTACAGTAAAAACCCGCACATAAGAACGTTCATCTATTAAGAACCTACAGCCTGAAGTAATATATTTTGTACCCAATAAATAAGAACCACTTCAGGCTGATATCTTAACTAGGTTCTTAATAAAGCGTTTCATTCATCCATTGGGAAATAAATGAAATATGTTTACCAATCAACCTCTTTCGTGAACTCCAAAACATTCCTTACAGAACTGTGATAGGGAGGGCCTGCAGGGGTAACTGGGTAAGCTTGAGTTGAAGTGGATAGGCCAAGAATGTAAATAGATTTGGTTAAGATTTAGATTCACACATTTTCCTATGTTAAGAACCTACACCCTGATTACTGGATGTGCCTCATAGCACAAGAACCTAAACAGGCTGAGTTCAAAATCTTAGGTTCTTATGTTCGGGTTTTTACTGTAATCTTAGTCTTCGTACTATTTTAGTCTTCGTACAAGTCGTATTTTTAAATGAATTACTGTTTTCATTGATACAAACGACGTATAACGCACACAGTAACGTTTTCTCATGTAAATAGACCCATTCACAATTCACAATAGACCTTTTAGCTATTCTGAAAAGAATCAGAATCGAATGCTATTTTGCTACATTTTGTAGAATTTTCGAATGTGCACAATACTGATAGAAGCCCTATCGCCACTCGATCGAACGTCGCATATAAAAATGTATAAAAATAACGTTCGATCCAGGCTCTTTTGTAGAATAGCTAAAAGGTCTTGAATTCACTTGAATTCACAGTAAATGATACAAATCCCAGCACAGCAAGAAATCTAGATCATGCCTATTTCGATGTAAAGATACGTTCAAAAAATATTCGATGCGTTGCTGAGAGCAATGCGTACGCTTTTGAGATTTAGCTTCACCTCATATCGATGCCAATGATGTATTTCAAAAGAACTGACGTCATTGTGAAGTGAAAAGGGTCTGTTGAAAGAGCCTTGTGGCCTCAAACAGTTGGTGAACTGAACAGTTGAACTGTAATGTCTTATTCATCAAAAACCGATTGTCACCAGGGGCGGGGGGTGGCAACTTAAGTTTTCCATTGGATAGGAGTGTGCCACTAGAAATTTGGGAAATTATCTGAAAAGTATAAATTCAAGGAAAAGTAGAAAATGTATCCCCATAAATCGGGGAGAAGAGTACGGAACATTACGGCTGAAGATTGGAATCAAGAAATATATCATAAATTCTGCAGGCTCGTGAATAGATCGATAAGCTATCCAGGAATAGTCTGAAAAAAGCAACATTTTCTTGGCAAATGACGTATTTTTTAGTAACCAATGAAAATTGAAGCTCGCGAGAACATCAAATTTTCGAGATCGAAATTTCTATATCTCTGATAAGGTAAAGAATCCTTGTTTAATAACAGCAAAATGGTCTTACTGGCAACTTTGAAATAATGAGTAAACATACGATTGCAGTGTTAATTATGCGAAATAATTATGCGAAATAATTTTAATACATTGTCTCACGTGTTTTAGTTTCTTAGCTGCGGACGGGACAAGCTCGTCTCGAAATATCCTATAACAATATGACTTAGTTTGGTCCTGATCATGATTTTCGTCGCTTTCCTTCTACGCTTCCCAAAAGGTTCTTCAATCTTAACTTTGATATAAAAACGAAATTATTTCTAATTCTTAAATATAAAAATTACCTTCTCCATGATCCACTGTCCCTAAGTGTTTCATATTGAGGTAAATGATAAGGGGAGCTATCTACGAAAAAGAAGAAGAGAATTTCGTTAGAGTGAATCTAAACAAATCTGTAATAAAACATAGTAGATTTCTGTTGAAGGAAAGGGATAGTATTAGAAGTTGCCTTATTAGAAGTTATCTATGAGAAAAAGAGGTTAAATTCGTGCTAATCTAAATTGAAGAATGCAAGAAGTATTTATTGATTTCTAGAAAGAATGAAAACTTTCCCAGCAAGAGAATTTCCACACAATACCAATAAAAGTGACTAAAGTCTTGTTTCAAATTAGATGGCACGTGAGATCCGCGATAACGCAAAATTGCTCATATGCAAACTCTTCGTGTGTTTTATTCGTGCGCATTTTCACGTGACATCTAATTCGAGACTGAATATAAATATCTATGTATGTGATGTGATGTGCAAAGAAATTTTCACATAAAAAGCATGTCCCTCACCACCTAACTATTATTGAATGATTTTAGAATGCTTGATAGAAAAAATCCTAAAAGATCGTTATTGAAAAGGCATAAAACGTCTGAAGAGAGTTTTCACCTTTGAACATCTTTATTTAAAAATAACGCTTTCATTCACCGTAAAAGCTCTATTAGGTCCCCTCTCTAATAAGCCCCCCTCTCTCTAATAAACCCCCCTCTCTAATAAGCCCCTCCCCTCTGAGCCCAAACCCCCCTCTCCATTAAGCCCCCCCCCATTTCTATCAAACTCCAGAGGTTACCAAAAATTTTCCATTTATTGAGCTGAATAAGTTTGCATGTTAATTTTGATATGGTTTACGATAAAACTGTGTTGAATTCATGCACTTGACTAGTAAAGTTGTATTTTGAATCCGCAAAATATGGTGTAAAAGAACTGAAAATCTATCATATGTATCCTCCCCCTCTCTTTTAAGCCCCTCTCTTTAAGAACCCTCCTCTGGAGTGTCCAAGATTAAATAAACCCCACGGAGGCTTAATAGAGCTTTTACGGCAAAAAACAACTTGATCTTGACCTTGCTTAACAAAACACATTCAGTCACAAAATCATCGCAGAGAGAAGTTTCTTTTGTCGTTACTAGCAACACAAACATGCTGATTATTCACGCTTTTCAAACTCACATCTCAACCGCTGTTCATTGAAATTTTACCCACAAAATGAAATACACGACAGATTGTAAATACAAAATGATGACGTCAATGAAGTTAAAACTACAATAGACCATGCGCCTTTTTCTTTCGTTTTGCTGTGATGCTGCAAATAGGCACGTTTGCTATTTTTTGTCACGATTTTTCCTCATGTTTTGGTTAAATGACCCGCAGTAAAACCCAGAAGAGTGTATTAATGAATTAAATTTTCACAGCTAGGCTATAATNAGTATTCTAATTTTTCTTCGAAGCTGTTATGGTTTCAGGGGAACATAGGTAGTTAAAAGAAATGTCATGTCATTACGAGGAAATGGTCAAACGTTCTTAGCTATCATAAAGTTTTAAACATGCTTTTTGAAAAAATGAGATACGTCAGTCATGCGATTCTCTGTTATGAACATTGCTAAACAGGCAACTGCCGAAAAATGAAACACAAATATGGCGAGCTGAGCCTGAGCAATATTCTTGTGATATTCTTGGAATTTGCATTGTTCTGAGCCTGAATATTCTTATAAACAATATTCTTATAAAAAAAAAAGAGTGTAACCAATGAAAATTGAAGCTCGCAAGAACATCAAATTTCCGAGATCGAAATTTCTATATCTCTGATAAGGTAAAGAATCCTTGTTTGATAAAAGCAAAATGGCCTGACTGGCAGTCTGTACAGCTTTGAAATAATGAGTCAATATAATGCGAAATAATTTTAATACATTGTCTCGCGTGTTTTAGTTTCTTGGCTGCGGACGGGGGGACAAGCTCGTCTCGAAATATCCTATAACAATATGACTTAGTTAACTGGTCCTAATCATGTTTTTCGTCGCTTTCCTTCTGCGCTTTCCAAACGATGCTTCAATGTTAACTTTGATATTAAAAAAACTATTTCTAATTCTTAAATATAAAAATTACCTTCTCCATGATCCACTGTCCCTAAGTGTTTCATATTGAGGTAAATGATAAGGGGAGCTATCTACGAAATAGAAGAAGAGAATTTCGTCAGAGTGAATCTAAACAAATCTGTAATAAAACACAGTAGATTTCTGTTGAAGGAAAGGGATAGTATTAGAAGTTGCCTTATTAGAAGTTATCTATGAGGAAAAGAGGTTAAATTCGTGCTAATCTAAAATGAAGAATGCAAGAAGTATTTATTGATTTCTAGAAAGAATGAAAACTTTCCCAGCAAGAGAATTTCCACACAATACCAATAAAAGTGACTAAAGTCTTGTTTCAAATTAGATGGCACGTGAGATCCGCGATAACGCAAAATTGCTCATATGCAAACTCTTCATGTGTTTTATTCGCGGGCATTTTCACGTGACATCTAATTCGAGACTGAATATAAATATATATGTATGTGATGTGATGTGCAAAGAAATTTTCACATAAAAAGCATGTCCCTCACCGCCTAACTATTATTGAATGATTTTAGAATGCTTGATAGAAAAATCCTAAAAGATCGTTATTGAAAATACATAAAACGTCAGAAGAGAGTTTTCACCTTTAAACACCTTCATCTAAAAATAATGATTTCATTAACCGTAAAAACTCTATTAGGCCCCTCTCTATTAAGCCCCCTTTCTATTAAGCCCCCTCTCTAATAAGCCCCTCCCCTCTGAGCCCAAATCCTAAATAAGCCCCCCTCTCCATTAAGCCCCCCCACTTCTATCAAATTCCAGAGGTTAGCAAAGATTTTCCATTTATTGAGCTAAATAAGTTTGCATGTTAATATGGTTTGAGATAAAACTGTGTTGAATTCATGCACTTGACTAGTAAAGTTGTATTTTGAATCCGCAAAATATGGTGTAAAAGAACTGAAAATCTATCATATGTACCCTCCCCCTCTCTTTTAAGCCCCTCTCTTTAAGAACCCCCCTCTGGAGTGTCTAAGATTAAATAAACCCCATGGAGGCCTAATAGAGCTTTTACGGCAAAAAACAACTTGATTTTGACCTTGATTAACAAAACACACTCAGTCACAAAATCATCGAAGAAAGAAGCTTCGTTTGTCGTTACCAGCAACACAAAGATGCTGATTATTCACGCTTTTCAAACTCACATCTCAACCGCTGTTCATTGAAATTTTACCCACAAAATGAAATACACGACAGATTGTAAATACAAAATGATGACGTCAATGAAGTTAAAACTACAATAGACCATGCGCCTTTTTCTTTCGTTTTGCTGTGATGCTGCAAATAGGCACGTTTGCTATTTTTTGTCACGATTTTTCCTCATGTTTTGGTTAAATGACCCGCAGTAAAACCCAGAAGAGTGTATTAATGAATTAAATTTTCACAGCTAGGCTATAATAAATGACAAAGAATCTTCTACCCGCCGAGTCAATAAGAACAATTCTCGCTTGAAAGGCTACTGCCCCTTGGATATCAATGCGATGATATTGGGAAATATACCATTTAACAAAGGACATGTTCAAATCTACTTTCAATTTTACCGGACTGAAAAAGGTCACTCCATCTGATCAGATTTTACAAGGGATTTGCATTTGAAAGGCTACTGCCCCTTGGATATCAATGCGATGATATTGGCAAATATACCATTTAACAATAGACATGCTCAAATATACCTTCACTTTTACCTAACTGAAAAAGGTCTTTCCGATCAGATTTTACAAGGGATTTGCTCGAGAAAGTCCCTTCGAGAAACCTCTCAAAACATGCTAAAATCACGGGGTTAAGAACACCTAGTAGCATCCATCATCAAAAGATTCGAAGGAAACAGTCTTGCATTTGAACCTTTTTCCGGTAACTTTGACCAAATAACGCACGTTTTAGCATGTGAATTCAAGTATCTTGAACCGGGCTCAGGTAAACAAAGATGTCACAGCGTACGTACCTGTTCTTTGTCTTGGTTTATGAAGCACTCTGCTTGGATGTTGCTTATTCCTGTATGCTTGATCATCATATAAAACTCTACTGGGGAATGTTGCTGATAAATCTTGGATGATATCACCAACGTGGTTCTGAAGAAGAGAGAAAGCTTTCAATGAAGAGGTGCGATCTAATATGTGCAAACTATTCATTGTTACGTTAATAGACCATTTACCTATTCTACTAACTAGTCTGGATTGACTGATCTTTTCATATGTATGTATGTATGTATGTAAAATTTCGCCATCAAAATAAAAATGAAAAATAACAGATTCAGAAAAAAAAGATCTAATTACAATATTTACAAGTTTGAAAAAATTACAGGCAAAAGTTACATATCTAATTTAAAATATAATTTAATAAAAACACCCCATAGTTAAAGATGGCACGGATAGCATTAAAAGGTCAATGCGACCTTGTTTCCATAATGGTCCCTCCAGGAGTGCCCTTTGAAATTAAGAAAAAGAAGAATTAGCGAGATAATCATATACAGTAAATCCCCGCATATAAGAACCTACAAAAATAAGAACCTAGAGGCTGTTTTTCCTAACTTATGCACCTTGTAATTAAGAACCTGTTTCAGTTTGATGAAAAATATGTTCTTATAGCAGGGGTAGCAAAGTTGATTTTGGATTGTCATTATTAAGTTCATTTTTGTCCCAGTGGGTTTTTAAAGTTTGAATCTCCTCCCATGCAGTTTGGAAGCTTAGCATTGGTTATTAGATATATTATAACCCTGCCAAAACAAATACTAGGGCTGAAAATCGTTGGCGAAGGTTCTAAAATGGCCTACGCAAGGCACAATCCAAATGAGAACCGTTATACCTTGAAATTTGTCTTAATACCTTTAAAATAAGAACCTATTTCAGCCTAGCTCTCAAAAAAATAGGTTCTTTTATGCGTGGAATTACTGTACATTAAAAGCCAAAAAATTCACACGTTAATATTCTCGGACATCTGATACGTCCAAAAATGTAATGTCCGAAATTTTTGTGGTCCGAAATATCTAGTGTCCGAAATTGTTTGCAGCATAAAAAAATCACAGCGAAACATAAACATTTCACTGTTTGAAAACGTAATGTCTTGCTCATGAGACGCTTTGCATTGAAAAGGAATGTGGTGAGAGTATTAGTTAGTGAAAAATATTATATTTTCTTAAACTAAATCCATTTTAGCAATCATTCTCATCATCCTCAACAATAATAATTTGTGGAAATTTTTATTCACGAATCCCTAAAATGAAGCACAAGCTATAAATGTAACACATTTTAGAATGATATAAGCAAACATAGCTGATGATATGCAGTTATTCAGTTGTACGAAATTTCTGTAAAAACTTCCAAAATTCCGTGAAAAAACGTCCGAAAATTATTCGTCCGAAAATGTTGGCTTTTAATGCATTTGCATATTCGCATATGAAATGATCGATTAAGTGGCGTTATAGCTTGTCACTGTTGTGCACATTCGAGAAACATTCGAGAATACATTTGATTCATGCAAAATGTATAAACATCTCGTTCGATTTAGACTCCTTTTGTAATAAAACCGCCACATGGAATATTTTACTGAAGAGCAATTTCGTTGAATTCCAAAGGGGGCCTAAAAGCTGTTAACATTAGAGCAACCTCTCAGCAAATAATGCTTAATTTCTATCTAGCTATGTCAATACGAAAGTCGGCATATAAAATCCAGTTAAGCTGTAACCAAACCTCCAAAACCAAAGCCAGTCGGCATTTTCAATCAATTCAAGTAAATACATATAATTTAGTATCTCGTTATCAACTAACAATTTGAAAAATTTTTATGAACTAATCTTGCCTAAATCAAACTAATTTCTGGGAGGCCAACTTAACTTGTGTCTTCCTTCAAAAATATATATAACAGAATGATATGAAAAGGAATATGAATGGTTGATAGTATAAATATCTCATTTTCTAATGTAGGAAATTTCACGGGAATAAACTTTCGCGAATATTACATTTTAAGACACTTCGCGGAATAAACTTTGCGAAATTCGGACAAAAACATCTAAGTTTCTTCCAAAGAAAGTTTCCCCCTTAAAGTAGGAGAGTTAATCAAGAACAACGAGCACACTACTTAACCTGAATAGCAAAACAAGATTCCTTCGCAAAGGATTTTTGTCGGAAAAGTCATAAAGAAAACTGATGAGGATTAATGCAAAGTCGACCAAAATTTTTTATTAACGAGCAAAATATGGCAGATAAGACTTCTCAGTGGTAAGGCTTAGCTCTACTCCTCTCTGTTAACAAATGACAGCATTTTCCCTTAACTATGTACCTTACAGGATGTACACGTTCTAACATGTGTGAATACTTCTCTTCGCACAAAATTTACAGAAACTGAATTAATTTAACTCTAGATTGGAGAATAGACCTTCGGAATAACGCGTGGAATAACGATAGAACTTCTACGGGGCCTTTGATTTGTTTTATCAATAGACCTTTTAGCTGTTCTACAAAAGAGTCTGGAACGAGCGATATCTTTGCATATGTTTTTGTAAAGGGTTCGATTGAGTGGCGTTAGAACTTCTACCACCATTCTTCACATTCGAAAATTCTACAAATGTAATAAATATCGTTCGATTCAGATTCGTTTGTAGTACAGCTAAAAAGGTAGATTAGTGCCAACAACAGTCGCATAAGACATTATTAGCTTGTTCTTGTACAAGATAACGATTCTACTGGCTCTTTCTGTGTTCCTGGACTTGTCCCAATCTCGCATTATTCTTCAATGAGAAGGGAACAGATTCGCAAGAACGAAGGAGAGCAAATACTTGGTATAAATAAGTGGCCATCTTTGATGCTCAAGAAAGAAGTGTACTTCAAACTTCAAACCATGTTCAAACCAATAGATTATTTTAAGTATCCACCCTGTTCCGTAAATTAGCTCAGACAATCTTATACGACCTTTGACATTCGAAACAGGACACGTGGTGATTTCATAACATTTTCATCCCACAGTTTAATGGTGTGGTCACTTTGGTGCGGTATAAATGTTGCCAAGGGCAAAAGGTTCTCTCTGTTGTTCTTACTCATTTCTGTCAACAAGACTTTGGCTGTCACGCAATAACAACAAAATCGAGATTTAAAGACGCATTACCAACCATGATCCTTTGCAAGCCAAATGAAAAGCAAAACAAAACTTTCAGGCCTGAAAAGACTTACATAACATATGAAGGTTGACTTTGGGATAAAAAAGATGTGGTTGGCTTAGCAGTGGGCCTTTGAGAGGGATCCCCGATACTAGAAGGAGCTTCTGGTCTTTTGGTCTGGTTACCCTGAACATTGAAGTTTATTCTCTGGATCATTTGACCTGGAACTCTTGAAGCACACCCGCAGTAGGTCTAATTAAGCGTCGATGTGAACTGGTGGACAAAGATAACCAATTCAAGTAAGTTAAAAAATCTATTGACGGGACATGTAGGAATCTTCATTAAAACTGTTATACCTGAGTTGGTGTAAACACGATGAATTGTTATCGCTTGCTTATTTGCAATTAGATTTGAATTCACTTCGATAAATCATATTGTGGGATGCTTCCATAATCAAAAAAATATAATAGGCTGTTGAATAATTAATCAACTATTTTCAGCTTTCTGGGAATCTTCTCATTCAATTACGCGCTACCGTTGTTATTCAATTATCAGCATTATAACCACCAGGCGTTCCTCAGGGCTCTGTCATTGCTCCATTGCTGTTTCCTAACCCCAAAGTAACCCTTGGTAGCAGCTAATTGATTCAATCGCCCAACATTGCTTGTACAGAGAGATAAATTCAGATGAAGATATGTGCATGACGATCGTGATTCCATGGATTCCATGTTGATCTCCCACAAGATTCTAATCGTGAGTGCCAAATCACGAAATACTTCATTTTTTCATCATGACATTTCTTGTCTTCAGGGAGATAAATATGTCGAAAACACGAAATGATATAATCTATTTGTGAACGCCAGGAAATCGACGGGCTCCCAATCTCTCTGACAATATCTTTGGGAGACATAACACGCAAGAACTCTTGCTGGATAAACATTCTAATTGTGCGGGCACAATCAGAAAAGAATTCATCATGCGCCGTGAACAGTGGATAGCCAAAGAAACAATGCCGTATCTGAATGTTTCTTGGTTCTACTTATAGAGAAGCCAAAGCACACTCCCCTCAAGACAACGAATTTAACAGGCATGCAGGCGTCGAATTTTTGACTATTTCATTGTGATAAATTACAAATTTTCCAACCATGGTGGCCCACACAAGAAAAAATCCATTTTTCGAGGCAGCTTGTACCAGTTGATAAAAAATTATGAATCGAAGATATGAATACGAAGTGAGGCCTGCTTGTGGCCAGTTCGTGGACGTTTTTGATTAGAATCTCAGACACGACAGTTGTGGAGACAATAGCAAGATTGCGTGCACGATAAAGGCTGAATTCCCAAAACACCTCCGTAAATAGCCAAGCAAAAGAAATACGCCTACTTTTACATCAACATGAATAAAACTATTGAAAATCATAGCGGGTGACATTAAGTGTGTTAAAAATGGTTACTGTTCTCCAAGGAATGAAATGAAAAGCTGGAAATAGACAACAATAGCTATTGTGTAATGTGTCTACTCTGAAAATACTTGAGAAGTGCGAAACCATGAAAGCCATCCTCTTTTGTTTGGTGTGGTTAGGAAACCGAGAACGTCAGTTTGCTCTGTGAATGAAACATGTGCAATGCTCCAAACGCACAGAGGTATATGTACATGCGTAGAGGGGGCACATTTAATGAGGCAACAGAACTTTGAAATCTATTTTCATTTTGACTCACTCTGAGTCTGTCTGAGTTTACTGAGAGAGAGAGGACTTTTTGGAGCAAGTCCACTGAGAGAGGTGCAAATTGCATAAAGATTTTGTGTGGTAGAGTCGTCTAATTGGGGATTGTTTTTTAACAATGAGGATTGTTTTGAATCTAAATTCCTTAGCAATGATGCATTGCGAATTCAAAGAATTTAACGAGAAACTCTAAACAAACGCTTTTCATAATTCGAACACAGAACTATGCAGATTGCCTTTGTCCAATTGTTTGATTGATAATGATCATTGTTGATTGTTGATTGCTTTATCGGAAGCAACTTTTTGGTCATTGCTGAGGCATCAGAATCAAATGTTTGGGCTATCTGCACGCCTTCTCTAACAGAATTTGAACTCCTGATTGCCTCTGCACCAAACACGACATGGGGTCTTTAACATAATATCGTGAACTAGATTCTTGTTTTCTGTGAGTTAGTGGGGCTGCTGGTAAGCATAGGTTCCAAATCTTTAAAAAGGCTGGTGTAAAATTGAGTGACCTATTTCTTTGAACTGAATGACTTCAAGGAAACTTTAGCTAATTCTCTATAATTCTACCGCTGGAATTTTCTGAAATCTTCAAATTTTCAGAATTAGAGTGTTTTTCTTCTTTTCAAGAATTCAAGAAAAATTTTCAAAAAAACTTAAAGCCATCATAATTTCTAAACTGTTTGACGTAACATGAAGAAATAAATTTCAACGAAAACCATAGTTTATGAATGCCTACAAAATGGTATCAAGCAAAAGTCTGTCACTCATCTGGTTTATGATTTAAAAAATTGATGACGTCACATCCTCAAATGAGTTGAAATGAAAGATACACTGTAATTCCAAAAATATTCAAGATTTCTGAGAAGTCCAACGGTAGAATTATAGATAAGTATCTAAAGTTTCTTTCAAGCCATTCAATCGTAAGAAATAGGTCATTGAATTTACACCCACCTTTTTACCCATAGCCTATGCTCTGCTGGTATAGTTCTTGAAAGGTGGCACTTCATAGCCTTGCAATAAAAAGATTCTTCAGTAAGGACCCTTAGAAAAACTGGATTCTCTGTTCACATCACGCCCCTTTCCACAATCCATCCAAATTTGTATATTTTCTGTTAAAGTTGTTTTTGTAAATAGTTGGTATAAATTAGTAATTATATTACTATTGTAAATAGACCAACTTTAAAGAAGATTATTATCATTATCCTCTTCCATAAGGTTGAGCCAATACGTCTTGAAAATAACTTTTACTGCCTTGAAATTAAAACCAAGGATGTGTTGGACCACAACAATCCGATGATGGTGCTGCATAGTGGCACTTCCGTAGTGGGGGTTTCTGTAGTGGGGGTTTCCACCTATTAATCATTTGGTTCTAATATTTTATATACTTGAATTTTATCTGCACTTGTTAAAAAAGTTGCTAGTGTTGTATTCATAACACAATACTATCAACCCTTTGCAGTCCCATGCCTGGCCTGCACACAGATGTCCCACTATTCGAAAGAAAAGGTCTGCGCAATAACAACCAAACTCTTGCTACCGCACAATTCTGGGTATCAGGGAAGGGAAAATAATTCATGCAATCATGGGTAATTAATTTATGCATATCATTTTGTTGCTGTCATAATATGCTGCAACACATTTGCATTCAGTAGTCGTGTATTGTGTTGTTTGTTCTTGTCACATGGATGTTTTGGATAGGATTGTATTGTGGTTTTTGTTTTGAACGTGTTTAATTGTTTATTTGTAGAAGGACCCCAAGAGGACTGGACAAGGTGTGACTTGTAACAATGTGTTGTTTTAGCGTATTGAAAAACATGTCATTCGCTATAATCATAGTCATAAGAGAAAAATTTAGTTTTTTCTTATGACTATGCTATAATTTATTCGCAGTCAGAGTAAAATAAATGGTTTGACGGGATTTGCACTGTGTAGCAAGCTTTTGGTTGTTGTTGCGCAGATCCTTTCTTCATCAAAATGTGGGTCTGCACACAGGCTATCCCATTCCCAGATCTCCTTCACAGCAGAGCACTGAAGAGTACTGGATAAATTGGAAATGAATAAAATTTTGGATGGTAGCGGAAAGACCATTTGTGATATTTCTTATGTTTCTTGGCGCATTGGAAATATGCACAAATTAGAATTTACCAAAAATACTTCCCTTCAAATGGCATGCACAAATTAGGGACCACAACTCATTGGCAAAATAGATCCATACTATCTAAAACACAGCCAGGTCACACACCCTCTCACAAGCATGTCAGGACCCTGAGTGAGAATTATGCTATGGAAGATATGACAATAGCAAAATAGGCCCATAATATTTAAAACACAGCCAGGCCACACACCCTCTCACAAGCATGTCAGGACCCTGAGTGAGAATTATGCTATGGAAGATATGACAATAGCAAAATAGGTCCATAATATTTAAAACACAGCCAGGCCACACACCCTCTCACAAGCATGTCAGGACCCTGAGTGAGCATTATGCTATGGAAGAT
>REGL01000051.1:438890-464830 GCA_004194395.1 Aurelia aurita complex sp. Pacific
TCAGTACCCTGAGTGAGCAATATGCTATAGAAGATATGACAAAAGCAAAAGAGTGCCATAATATTGAAAACACAGCCAGGTCACACACCCTCTCACAAGCATGTCAGGACCCTGAGTGAGCATTATGCTATGGAAGATATGACAATAGCAAAATAGGTCCATAATATTTGAAACACAGCCAGGTCACACACCCTCTCACAAGCATGTCAGGACCCTGAGTGAGCATTGTGCTATAGAAGATATGACACCTGGCATCCTCACCAAACTCAATTAGGAATTTCCCAAGAGCACTCCATCAATTATTAAGCACATGACCATGCTCTGCTCACAAATCAAGTCTTCAAAACTTATACAATGAAATAAATTAGAAAAATTACCTGAACTTCAGGATGTGGTGTTGGAAATGCAGGTAGTGATCCTCCTTTATACATGATGTTTGAGGGAAGACTATTCATATGTCTTACATTCACTCCAATGCTCTGTTAAAAAATTACAAAGAATTTTAATGATATTGAGCAGGTCCAATTGGCAAATTAACAAAGAGGGGGTTTAACTTGTTTTCAGAGAATAACAACCAACAACAGAATTCTGAATTTGCAAAACATATATTTGTTTCTTTCTTGGGTAAAATGCTTAGATTAGCTTAGTTTAGTTTAGAGTGTTTATATTGCTCTAGAACAAATTTTTTCTGTAGATGGAAGGAACAAAAGCGTTCTGATTAGCATGAGCAGTGTAAATGGGAGGTGTATCTGTTACACCTTTGTTACAGATCCATAGTTGTTGGGGTACAGTGTAAGAGGTCTTTCTGGTGACAGAGCTCCTAAAATTATTATTCACAAATCAATAGAAACAATAGTATACCTATTCAATCAGAAAGAATCAAATACAAAAATAAGCCTATCCAATTAAAGTATAAAAAGTCTCTCATGAAGAACTATTCTTATGAAATTTGATGATAAAGATATATAAAACAAAGTGGCAACAACCAATGTTTCAAAAGTAAACACAATTTTAAGCTAGGACTTGTTTTCACTGCTTTAGATAACAAGATGAGATAAATGCTAAACCAGGCCAATAAGTATAGGGCCTTTACCTAAATTTAGCAGACTTTTACATGTAAATAATGCTCATCTGTTTTTAATTATTGGAGTTAGTGTGTATAAGATCACGTTTCAGTTGACAACGGTTCATATAAATATTTGTGTGTCAGGAAACGAGATAACATAGCCTATGAATGATCCAGTCTGCAGGTAAAAAAACATTTTCTCATTGGCAGTCAAAATATTTATGCTAGAACCAGACTGCTAACTTTGTCTATCACCAAAGAAATTCCACACACATTTCAAAGCTCCCATGCCCCCAAACTCTATCTTATAGAAGCATTTTCAAGAAGATTCATAATTTACCAAACACTTTCTAACGCTTGTTTGGGCATGCAGTTTTTGATTGGAAAAATCTTCTGTCACTGGAATGAAAGTGTTATAAATAACCTAACAATGGTTGTGTTTGAAGCTTTACCTTGAACATAACAGAGTGCAAATGGAAAATTATTGGTATCGGCATCCCTGATAATTATTGGAGCCCCTGCTAACTATTTGCACCCCAAATAAAGGTGCTCCATTCATATCTGGACATCAGTTTACTGTGCCTGCATCAGTCTCAAATCAGTGCTTTTAACTGGAAGGACAGCTTGAGTATCAATGATATAATTTTTTCCTAGCCTTATAATTCATCACAAAGTAGCCATTTTTACTGAGCACCTTGATAGAGCTTTTGTTTCTATTTTGAAGCATTTCCTTTGCATGTGCTTTATATGTGAGGTAACAATGTGTAACATATCAAGATGCATACTTGTACGGGATACTATCAGTGAAAGTCTTTAGGATTTTCTCAAGAAGAGCTAGACACCCGTTTAAGATCTTTGGATTCTGTGTAGTTGCGATTTCATGGTTATCGTCCTTCATTCTTCCTTTGTAAATTTGTGCATGCCCCAAGGATCTTCACCCATTCCATTGATCAGCGAGCCAATCAGAGTTAACGTCTTTTCAATTGTGATAAACAAAAGGGGGAGTTCACAGTATCCCAAACAAATAGGCTAATGGGGTGGAGGGGCATTTAACCAAGATATATATTGCATTCTAAACCGAATTGGCAATGATTCAATCAATGAGCACACTGTGCCTGAGTCAAATGACCCCCAATGAGCTCCTTTCCATGATCCTCTTTTATGAAATGTCCAAAAATTTTGCTTCATTAATGTAACATGATAAATACAAATAAAGAAATTGTATAACTTCCTACGGTTTACATTTATCAAGAAAAAAGAACCCTATTAAATTACTTGGGAATGGATTCTAAGTGTTTTGTCCTTGATTTTAATTACATTCTCTCTGATAAGATATCAAGGTAACATAATTTCAAATAAATCAAATGTTAGTTTAATTGGCCAAATAGTGGAATAAATATTAGACTCAAAATGAGTGGGATTTTTGGAAGTGGTAGGAAGAGAACTAATAAATAACCTGATGCAGGTTACTTATTGTGCAAATTATGGATGGATAAATAAATAGATATATAGACACTACACTGATGAGTGGGGACTTAGGAAGGAATAAACAAATTAGTGAATTATTATAAAAATCTAACCAGTACCCAGCCGTGCTCGTAATTGTTTGGAAGTTTAGAAACCTGGTGGTGGCGGTTTGTTTCATCAAAATGTCATAACTCTCAGGGTGTATCAAGTATCACGCGTGCTTTGCACAAAAAGCTATTTTCAACGGAATCTTATGAATATTTCTCTGTATGGAATCGAGTTACAAAAGGAGTTGTTTAATATGCAAGTTCATTCGGATCAGATTAACATTCAGGAGGTATACAAACAAAGTTGGGAGATTCTTTAAGAAATCTATATACATTATATTTCCTCTGCTTTGACAAACTAACTTTGTGATAGGATTACAATATTTTATCATCATCTACATATTGGAGCAACATTTGTAAATTTTTCATTCAGATTTAACAAAAATGGCAGATTCATAAAGTACACTACATAGCTTCTTCCTTTCAGGCTTCTGTTAAAGGTTGCTGCGTAAGGTTATAAAGGATACTAAATTTGTTTGAAATAACAATAACCCACCATAAATCCTAACATACTCCACATTCTTCTCAGGTTAATACAACTTATAAAACTGACTATCATCAACACTTAACCTCGATGTGCATTTTAAGGATATTTTCATTCACAATTCCCAATTGATAAAATTCTACAAATAATTCCCAGTGGAGTATGACACTCAATGAAACCCTTAACGCTTCGAAGATAACAAATCCACTTGGCCTAACCAAACTAGAGCGCTTTCTTGGATTCCAAACCAAATAACTGTCAACGAAAATCCTTCATAACATCAAATAACCTAATTAACTGACATGAGTTATTTTGCTTGATATACCAAGAATATCTTGCAAGCAAATGATTGCATAATTAGGGAGGGAAGTGCTAAAACAACAACAAACCAACCGGGTGTCTGGCACNGAAAAATTTCGTGAAAGAACATGATTAATGTTCGTTAAAACGTTTTTGATAGCATTTTAAGCCAATCTAAAGGGCGTGGCCACAAAAATTTTCCCGGGGGAGTACCCCCGAACCCCCCAATTTTTAGAATCGCTTCGCTCGCCTTCGGTCTCGATTGCCCTTACCCTCATAGTCGCCCCCCTTGCCCTACCATCGTTCCGGCGTCCCTGACTATCATCAACACTTAACCTCGATGTGCATTTTAAGGATATTTTCATTCACAATTCCCAATTGATAAAATTCTACAAATAATTCCCAGTGGAGTATGACACTCAATGAAACCCTTAACGCTTCGAAGATAACAAATCCACTTGGCCTAACCAAACTAGAGCGCTTTCTTGGATTCCAAACCAAATAACTGTCAACGAAAATCCTTCATAACATCAAATAACCTAATTAACTGACATGAGTTATTTTGCTTGATATACCAAGAATATCTTGCAAGCAAATGATTGCATAATTAGGGAGGGAAGTGCTAAAACAACAACAAACCAACCGGGTGTCTGGCACTGGCAACCTCTCGCATAATGGAAGCGAAGGCCTCTTCTTGCTCGGCCGCCTTCTGCCGCTGTATTGCAATCTTCTCTGAGAACTTTCTAGGAACTGACATGGCTGCTGTTGTATGCGTAAATGATTGTTGAATATGCAGAGTCAATTTCTTAAAGCATGATGCTTAGAGTTGCAAGTAATTACGAACTATTTACACTGCATATGAGACGACACCACTTCGATTCGTTGCCTTTAGATCTGACCCCAACGCGACCAACGCAAATATGGCTGCCTGACCCACCGCGCCGTATAAAACCCGGACCGCACTAATTAGAAAGGGCGGGTTCTCTTCAACAAGGGTGCGCCGAGCGGTTTACTTCCCCATTTCTAAATTGTCAAATTCGATTGTTTTCTTGCGAACTCTACCAGGAGAACTTAAACAATTCTATGAAGAAATTGGATCCACTCCTTTGCGGTCAATTTCCTAAAAATTTCCACGTTTTCTATAGAAATTCTAGATTCGTTCCTTATACTTTGGGTGTGAAAGATTACCCTGCGTGCAGCCTCAACTCCTCCTCGAAGGAAAAGTAGTTTTTCTTTGAGGAGGAGTTGAGGCTGCACGCAGGCTAGTGAAAGAGATGTATGTTTTTCATTTCACAAGTACTTTCCTTTATATACAAGGATGTATTTGGTAACAAAAGTACCTGGAGAAGATAGTTCTATTTCAGTCATGCTGGATGCACCAAAATGTGTTTGTTTTTGCCAGCATATTACTGGTTAAGTCAAGAAAGTACAGGTGTTTACCAGAAAATAAGTACAGTCATTAAAAACCCTCCAAGTTTGAGAAAATACAAACTATTTCAAGAAGAAAGGCTGAATTAAAAGTGGACATTCATTTCACCGAATTCTGTTAGATCATTCAGGGGCGGGCAAGTACTGTAAAATATTTGACCCTATGTTTGTCCAGAGGAATTGGATAAAATAACCGGTGCTTTTATCAAATAGTACGACTTTCGTGCCCAAAACAACCAGTTTTTGGGACAAAGGTGAAATTTGAATATCATTCTTCCTATTCCATCAGTTTGTCACACAAATAAAGTTTCCCGACCTCCTATCTAATCAAAATTCTGAAGTTTACCTGTAAGCTGGTTCTCCCTTTGTCCGCCAAAAAAAAAAAAAAAAAAAAAAAAAAAAGGCGAATTGTGTGCTCTTGGGCTGTCCCTCTCTTACGACTATTATTGGAACAATTTAAATTCAATTGTAAGTGCCATACATGGTGGGAACTCGCTGACTATAAGTCCTTTCCCACTATGGATGGCACGTAGTTAATTAGCCTTGTTGTTTTTGTAAATAGTTGTTGTTTTTAAATGAATAAAGAAAAAAAAAGATTTGATCAAAGTTTCTTATCCTGCATATTCAGAAACAACTCCAGGACATGTTTTACTGTAATAAATTTCAATGTCTAACTTAGCCTTTTCTTTATAAAATGGCATATAGCACGATGCAATTGGGCAATTGGGGAATCTTTCGTACGTTATTATAATGCTTGTCAAACGCAACACAGATACTCATTTGACACACCCTGCATTAGGCAGATTTTATCGACTGATGATTTAATGTTCGGTTTTTTCAGCCAAAATTCTTTTGCCAGTTTTTGCAGGCTATTCCATAAAATGATAAGTGACTTCCTGAGAAGTTTTGGCGTTGTATTTGCTTGTCTGGAGAAAGTAGAGCAAGATATGGGCAAGTTTATGGTCAAATTAGCCGAAATTCAATGTAGCTAACTATTCATTCGGATCCGACATTCTTTTGACGGTAAATATCTAGTTTATGAATTGTCTCTTTAGGCTTTGGGTTTTCAAATTTTGTTGGAACAGTTTTGGGACGAAATGGCACTGTAATTATATTTGAAGTCAGGATTATCTGATCAGGTGATTCATCACAAGGAATGATTGAACCAACATAAACTTTGGGTTTCTGCTCCTCTTAATTCTCTTTCTTAAATTTTAATTTCCATTTCGGAAAAATCCTCGTGCAAAAAGTTGTCTAGTTGAAAAAGAGAAATTTTCTTTAAATCTGAA
The DNA here is from genome assembly GCA_004194395.1 of Aurelia aurita complex sp. Pacific. Lineage (NCBI taxonomy): Eukaryota > Metazoa > Cnidaria > Scyphozoa > Semaeostomeae > Ulmaridae > Aurelia > Aurelia aurita complex sp. Pacific. The sequence continues at coordinate 445,032 of REGL01000051.1, forward strand.
TTGAATGAATTTCAATCTGTAAGCAGCCATTGTTACCCATGGTCCATTTTTTGCAGCACGCTACATTTTCAAACAGTATGATTTCAGCGTGCCCGCAAAGGACCCTGGGTGACAATTACTTGTCAGTAAAGGCCGATTTTTCCGCTTTCTCTGGCCCGCTGTTAGGAGTTTTTGAAATGACTCTAGCTCATTGAGAACTTGAAGACTGATTTTTAGAACAGAAAATTACGTCCGTTCTCTGTTTTCAATCAAAACTTCCCCTCTCCTCAGGACCATAGTCCATATCTCAAATTTTCAAAACTTTCTCCTCTCAAGGAAACAGTAAGTCCTCATTTTCTCGCAATAGAAATAACGGCCTCCTCGTCACCTATTTCTCCATGTATTTGACCCACCATGTAAAGAAATTCAAGCAGGCTCATTTCTGCCTGCCCAACGGCCTGGTTTCCTGCGTTAACTCGACTGCGTTCGCGTGCGAGTCCTGGGCACTATGGAACCGAAAATGACGTCAGGGGACCGGACTGTCCGCCCCAAGCCAGAGCCTCTTTTGTGACAGAGTTCTATGCACGTACCAGATATTCATTTGACCACTCAGCTGTAGAAGTTAATAAACATTTGTACAGTACGGCTGAAATTCGTCATGTAATGGACAATTTCAACAAATAGAAAGGAGCCTGGAAAGCACCTAGACAGAGTGAATTATTTTCGTAAATTGCGGACACAAATCTGGTAAATGGCTGCCACAGAGCTTCAATCTTGCTAGGGAGATGAGATACGGTTTGTCCGAGGAAACTTATGTGTCCCACCGTGCAGTAGATAATGCTCATGCATCCGTCAGAATTCCAGGCCTAAATGCTATACTGCGCACGAGCATTAACCTACTGCACGGGGGGACACATACGTTTCTTCGGACAAACCGTATCTTGTCTCCCCAACAATATCAGTGATAAGAAGACTTGAAATAGCCATGAAATTTTCCAGCTTTCAGCCACAGAATGATGACAATTGCATCATATTACTTCTAGAAGCAAATCAGCATTACTTTCAAATTGCAGCGTTTTTTAATGACAAGAATCAAAGTAAAGTTAAAAAAATCAAAACCATTGCTTTCAAATTATTGAAGAAAAAGGAAACCATAGTTTTATAAAAATCTACGGTATGATGGTAAGCACAAGTCTGTTGCTCTTCTGGTCTATGATTTAGAAATTTCATAACGTTACAACCCCAATTTAGTTACATGCGAGAAATGCTGCAATGTTGAAAATACTCAAGAATATGAAACATGTTCACTGTATTCTTTGCTTCATGAAATCTTGAAATCTATTCTTTGCTTCATCATGCCTCGTTCATCTATCCCGTCTTTTGAAAAGAAAAACATTCCACTAGGTGTCCCAAAAAAGTGATACCGTTTAAAAATCACCAAAAGTCGATTCTGAAACCCACCGTACGTTCATCACAAGATCAGCAATACACGAGAAAAGACTTTGGTCTTTGATCTACTTACCAAAAGAAGAAGTTTGAAGATCAGCAATGTAAACAAATGTTGCTGATTTTTCAAACAGGAGTACTTTTTGGGACACCCGGTAATTAAAAAAGGATGTCGACCAAAGGAATATTCTAAACGCAAATACTTTGATATAAATAGACTGCATACAGTTGTCTAAAGCTGCGCAGGTTAAGGACAAGTAAACAAGCCAACGATTCAACTTTATTCAGCTTTGTCTGTTCCGAGTGCTATTAAATTCTCTGAATTTAGTTGTCTCATTTTTAAGTTCTTTAAAATACTGTCTTTTTAGCAAAGCTAAGTTTTGACAAATATCAAAAGAACATTGTTAGGCAACCATTTTCTTATTTGCTGGCTACAACTGGAAATGTTAGCTACTTTAGGTTGCCTTTACGCTGTACTACGTAGTACATTTTTGATTGGGTACAAAGTTGCTACGGTCTAAAAGCACCCACACTGCTCGAGAACAGCAATCAATGCAAATGCTAATGCTCTTGTTTGCTGCTCCAAAACAAACGTTTTAATAATGGGAATTAAAAAATAATTTAACAAGAGCCAGTTTCACAGGGAATAATTTTCTCATATATGTCATTCAAAAAGTGAAGAGTTGATAATCGTCCTGTACACAGCAAGGAGTACGAAGAGAATTAAGACCATGAAATAAGATAAGCTGAGGAAGGACAGATTTTGTAAGACAATAGCACGAGTTGCTTTTGATTGACACCGCAATTCAAAGCGATTAGCGATCGCAGACAAAGGAAATTCTCTCAACCAGTAATTCAAAACAAACAAAGCCGCAAAAGTTCCTCTGANGTAAGACAATAGCACGAGTTGCTTTTGATTGACACCGCAATTCAAAGCGATTAGCGATCGCAGACAAAGGAAATTCTCTCAACCAGTAATTCAAAACAAACAAAGCCGCAAAAGTTCCTCTGAAACCCAGGTAGCTAGCGCGCTCGTGGTGCATTCCAGAAATTTTTTTAAGAGCAAACATGAGCATAAATCGAAAGAAGAAGGATATATCTACACATCTACCTCGGGCATTTTATTTCTTTGGATCAGAAACTGAGCAGTAAGTGTTTTGATTACACCCAAAGATATAAGAGAATTGAATCGCCTCCCTGCAGGCTTTTGAATTCAGGTGTCAATGAAAGCAACTCATGCTATTGTTTTACAAAATCTGTCCTTGTTGATAAACTGTTAAAGAAAATTAAAACTGCTAAAGGAACTCACTTAGAGCCTGCATTCAAGAAAAACTAGTTGTTTATCAGTCTAAGCACGGGGAATAATTTCCTTGAATATATTCTTCAAAAAATAAAGAGTTGCAAATCGTCCTATGCACAGTAAAGCGCCAAGAGGAAGACCATAACTCAAGTTAAACTGCTAAAAAATAAATCGAAACTGGTAAATGAACTGTTTGCAGAGCGAATGAAATTCAAATTCAAACGGACGAAATCATGAAAAGCACGTGTCTGTAAATAATGAAAAATCAGATGGGAGTTGAAGGTTAGAGGGGCCGAAGTACATTTGACCCGCGGTTTTTGTAGTTTTGCATTGATAACAATTCATAATTAATGAGCCAGGCGGGAAATGTTTAGTTCAATTGACGCTAGGTTAATTTACGGAACAGCTGATTGACCGAATACTTCTCAAATTGCCGTCCTAACTTCCCAAGGCCATGAATATTGAGCACCATAAAAACTTGGTCCTAGACGCCAGCTAACTCAGTTGCCAGCGATTGGACATAGGTATACCGGCTGAGTAAGAATGTTCACTGATCAATTTTTTTGTCCATTAAAGGCATGATGACTTTTGTTTTCTTTCCATTTAATTTTCAGTTTCTTTCCTTGTTTTTCAGTCTCGTCCCCAGAGAGTCACTTTGTTGATGGATACACAAGCCATTCTGCAATTTGACTGGCTATTCGAAAACAACAACAAACATCAATTATTTCTTGAAAACTTCCTAATTATTCGAATAACAACAATATAAACATGTCACTAAGCAACAGCCATTACAACTTTGCTTGGTTGTTTGGAATCGAGGTCGCATAATGAGCGTTGCCCAGCCAACTGCAAATTCATAATGGCTGCTAATCCATCCATTTTCTGAGCGGATTTGATCGAAATGTACCAGGGCGCTCATTTAGACTGATAACAGTGAGTCCCAGTTATCTCATTTGGCGGAGGAGCGAAACTCGACTTGTAATCAGTCTAGTGCTCATTCGGCTTCGTGATCAACGTGCGACGTAAGAGCACCCTGGGAACGAGGTTGCTTGTTTTTTCATTTGCTACACTTCTCCAGCTCTCCTCCTCATTTCTTGTGCCTTTCTAATCCACCCAATTTTTTTATATTTCTACCAATTATCTGAAGGTAGTTTCAGGACACATTGTCTTAGTCCTGGTTTTTCCTCTTGATGATATGACCACACCTCGCAATTCTTTACAGCCTGGAACTGCAGACAGTTGGTGACTCTCCTCACTCTACGTGGTAGGTTCGACAGGGTGTGGGGACTCGAACCACCAACCCTCAGATTGATAGTCTACTGAGCCATCCCCACTCAATGAGTCTTTTCCAGAGTCTGAATCCAGCAAACATCTCCCTTTGTCGACAGGACACGCCAAATTTATCGAATAAAAAACAAATAACGGGTTTTTGGAATCTCTAATTCAGAGCCTGCACCACATGTAAATTTGACAACGATGCACCATATTTAGGGGACCCTATCCATATTTAGGGGACTCTATGGGGGTCCATATGATACCTACCCCTGCAGGGTTCCGAAACAAAAATTAAAAGGAAGGCTAATTATATCGATCATCATATCTTGTATTTGGGCAAAGCTGTGCGGAAACGTTATTTCAGTGGTCTTCTTTTCTTATCGAAATTCTTAATCAAATGATTCATCCTAAAATCCAACTTTGAACTGTTTCTTTTTCCTCGATTTAAATCCTCTTTGATAAGACGCTTCGTTTCAAAACGAGATAAAATTCTTCTGGATAGAATACGGGAGTTTATGTTTACAAAATACTTAAGGAAGAACTGCATTCAGTCTGTGAATTATACAGAACCTGCGTAATTCACTTGAGATAAGATCTGAAAAGCATAAGTTTTCAGTATACTGAGTGACCCACGAAGAAGCGAAACTTATTTAAAATTAATATAGTTTAGTTATATTACTGATCTTGAAGTGAAAATTTCTCTTCCGGGTGAATCAGCAAACTGTGCAAGGTGTCCCAGAAAAATTGTTCGATGTTTGATTAAACATCAAAAAGTAATGATAAAATGTACAGGTTCCTGGTTAGATAAGCCTGTTCCCAAGATTTTAAATTAATTTTTGACGCCAGAATCTTGCAAATCTGCTAAGAATTCACGGAGTTACGAGCTTTTGAAGTTCAAGTTTTGTGCGACAGCTGAAACAGGACGCCCCTAAATTGCATATTTGTTGAAAGTAGAATCTCGCTTATTCAAAGGGAATCAAATGGAATTTAAAAAGCACTTTCGATAAACTAGCATTCTCTAACATTGAATCAAGTTTATGGATGCTTGGAGAAATCCTGAGAACAATTTGGAATGGCCCTGTCTCTCAACGATTAAGTTTTCATTCCATGTTTTTGCATACTTGCATTCTTTAATGCCAACAGTTACAAGAGTTAAATTAGTTTTGAAGTCCTGTTTGGTTTGCTCTGATATCAACGAGAGGCAAAACATTTGACAGTCTTCTTTTACCTCGACTTTGGACGTCTTTTTGAAAAACAAGCCAGTTAGGGGCGTCTGGTTTCAGCTTTCGCACATACTTGAACTTCAAAAGCTTGTTACTCCGTGAATTCTTAGCGGATTCGCAAGATTCTGGCGTCAAAAATTAATTTGAAATCTTAGGAACAGGCTTATCTAACCAGGAACCTGTACATTTTATCATTACTTTTTAATATTTAATCAAACGTCGAAAAAAATTTCTGGGACACCCTGTACAACACAAACTACTGCATTGAAAAAATTTTGACTTGAAAAAATTACAAAGCTGTGTTTGATTGAGGGTCTAAATTAATTTCGACGATTTATTCATAATCTAAAACGCACAATCTTAATCTCAAATTAAGAATTATCAAAAACTAGCTTGCATGGGCTTTGGCAAAAACTATGAGTGCATTGCTCAATTTAATCCATTTTTCAACCACTAAAGTGGAAGAATAATGTTTTTCTTAGCTCAGTCATTGCCTTTTGATGATACAGAAATTGTTGACAAAAAGTTATGCTCTCTCATCAATGCTAAGCATCAAGAATTCAAAACTTCATGATAATGAACAGCCAATTTTTCACAGCTTTTCGGCAATTGAGAAATATGACTTTTGGCTAGGTCCTGATTTCAGAATGAAACAATGCTCAGAAAATGGCGAGAAACGTCTCACAAATTAAATTGAAGCCTCGGTAAGATCATGGAATAGAAACATTAGGAATTAGCCTTATAGATTTTCCTGTAAAATTTTTCAAACAGTGCCCCCAAGAATTTGACGCGAAAGAAATGTACCTACCCCTTAAGAATCGTTCAGCCTCATTTTGAGAGCGTCGAAAAATCTTCCATTTTAATCATTTTCGAGTGTTCACACTATGATGCCGGTATCCTGTAAACGCAGTCTAAGGCATATTTTCAGGTATATGAATAAAAAAGCATCGACATTCTGCAAATCGTATTATTTTATTTCTGGAATACAAAATTATTTCTACATATTTGGGTATCTATATTTGGTAAAGGTGGTACGATAAAATATGGTATTAAAATGGCAGATGCAACGAACGAAACAAGTCTAAATAATTGGCACACTAATTGGGTATCTAAATGTTTTGCAATCTTAAAACCACGTTTTGTAAATATGATGCCTTAAGTTTCGTTCACATAATAATAAAAACGCGTTAGAATTGGGAGAGGCCATTTTCTAAGCTCCTTTTAAACGCATTTTTAACAAGTGTTCGCTTCCAAATGGAATCGGAACGCTTTGATTCGATCCATATGCGCCTGGACATCTTCAAAGGCACTGACAAAATCTCAAATTGAAGTTTTCTGCAGCATTTCTGACGCGTTCTTACTCCCGTGTGAACGAGGCTTTGCTAGCATAGGAATCAAATTTTTAAAATGCATCGCACGATTGGTAGATGCATCTTTCGTTTCATCTAATGGCTTGAAAGGAACTTCAGGTACTTGTTGTGAATCCTTAATTAAAGGAGGAAAAGTAGTACAGTCTTCAAGAAAACCATAGTTTCTGAACGTCTCTAAGTTGGCGGTAAGCAGAAATCTGCAGCTTTTGTGGTTTACGATTTAGCAATTTGATGACGTCACAACCAGAAAACTGTTAAAAACCAAGAGGATGCTGTATCTAATTCGGAAAATAATAAAGACACGAAATATTGCCAATGAACAGTGATAACTAAATACCCGAAGTTACTTTTAAACCATTAAAGCAAACGAAAGATGGATTAACCAATCGTGCAATGCTTTTTCAAAACATTAGATTCCTATGCTGGCTCTCATGGAAGTAATGGACAGACTTTAAAAATGCTTTTAAAAGAAACAACACGAGGAATTCTTTCTAAACAAAAGCTTGAGATCAAATTATTATCACGAAAAATTTGTTTCCGAACTCTCTGCACTGCAAGATTTATTGCAGTGGCATTGAGGTGAATGGTACCGGGGAAGAGCAAGGAAATTCTTGTGTTTATAACGTCATAACATTTTTTTTGAATGACAGGCCATACAATATTCAGTTTGGTGTTCAGTTTAGGCAAAGATCAACAAAGTTCAAAGCAAAAAATACGGTTCGAATCCATAACACATTGTCGTCATGATCGAGGGTACGGTTCGATCCCATTAATGCTTTCAAAAATCTGCAAAAAGTTTTGGTTCATTTGCAAACCAGTGATACATTTTTTCGGAGTTGTTGATATTGATTTTAGAAATGTAGCATTATCCATGCCTTGTTTCTTCGCATGTTTGAAATTTAAGTGCCATAGATCGTGATTCTGCCATGCAGGAAAGTGACAGTGTCAACCAGGGCAGCGTAACTATAACTGTTTGTTTGTTTACCTTTATATTGCAAGTTTCACCGAAAACACAGTCAAACATGCCAGCAACTTAATGGAAGATGCTTTTAAAAATCTGCAAAAGGTTTTACTCTAAACAGTGTAAGGGTCTTTTGTACAGGCTAGCCAGTGCAAGGGGGGGGGGCAAAAGGGGAATTCTATTCCAAGCAACAATGTATAAAAACCCGGCTAAGTGCACGTTAAGCGTTACCATTATATTCTACATTTCAAAATGAAGTCAACTTCTTGACTTTTCAAATGATGATTCCTTACGCTACTGCTTTCTTTTTTGCTGCGAGTCGTTCTCTGGCAGCCTCAAGAGGAACAAGTGGTTCTTTTGTTACAGTAGCTTTGTATTTTTTGCCAACAAGTTCAACCTCGACCTCCGTCCCGATGTCCTGGAAGATTGTTGGTAGGTATGCATAAGCAATGCTTTTTCCCACTTGATATCCATAAGAACCGGAGGTAGTGTTACCGACAACCTGAAATGAATATTAAAATTATGAATGACTGGAAGGAATTTGATAGCTGATGATTAAAAGTCATTTGCAAAACCAGCAGCAAAGTGTCGAGTAGCTCTGAGCAACTATAAAAAGTCGTATCGAAAGGGAGTCCTCGAAAACAGTTTGGGGACAGGCTAGGACATCTTCTGTTTAGCCAGCAGGAACGAACCTTTAGCCAGCAGGAACGAACCTTGTTGAAAAACAATAGACCATTCAGCTATTCTGAAAAGAATCAGAATCGAACGATATTTTGCTACATTTTTTAGAATTTTCAAATGTGCACAATAGTGATAGAAGCTCTACCGCCAATCGAACCTCACGTATAAAGATGTATAAGAATATCGCTCGATTCAGGCTCTTTTGCAGAATAGCTAAAAGGTCTATTCAAGGCAGGATTTTGATGTCAAGGTAATTTCAAAAGGAGGTTGATATGGTTCGAAAAGAGGTTGATTTGGTGTGTCTAGAAATAGTTCTTCGTGTGATTCTCATGCTATCATTTGAAGCCTACCATAATTAGGAATTTATCAGAATTCCTATGCTTGCGATCAATTCATATTTGGAAATGGAATGATAAAAATTATGCACTTTGTTGTGATCAATGGAGATATTTTTAACTTTATTGTCATATGCATAGGTTTTTATTAATTTGCAGTTGGCAAAATCTAATCATTTCAATAGGTTTTGAAAATTCTGAATATAGATCCTGAATATCAATCAGATAAACTTTCCTTTCGGAATTGCGTTACCAAAAATATAGATGGATTAAAAATACATTTTTTCTAATTAATACGAACTGTAATACAGGTACATTTAGGCCAATTTTCGTACGGCATTGCTGATTCATGCTAGACTTGTTTTTCCTTCATTCATATCGTTTAAAGTGAAAATGAATCGAAATTTTTGTTAGTAATATTTGTTAGTTTTGAATCTTGGTACCATTTTACAGAACCATCCTGNGTGATTCTCATGCTATCATTTGAAGCCTACCATAATTAGGAATTTATCAGAATTCCTATGCTTGCGATCAATTCATATTTGGAAATGGAATGATAAAAATTATGCACTTTGTTGTGATCAATGGAGATATTTTTAACTTTATTGTCATATGCATAGGTTTTTATTAATTTGCAGTTGGCAAAATCTAATCATTTCAATAGGTTTTGAAAATTCTGAATATAGATCCTGAATATCAATCAGATAAACTTTCCTTTCGGAATTGCGTTACCAAAAATATAGATGGATTAAAAATACATTTTTTCTAATTAATACGAACTGTAATACAGGTACATTTAGGCCAATTTTCGTACGGCATTGCTGATTCATGCTAGACTTGTTTTTCCTTCATTCATATCGTTTAAAGTGAAAATGAATCGAAATTTTTGTTAGTAATATTTGTTAGTTTTGAATCTTGGTACCATTTTACAGAACCATCCTGGAAGTTTCGGAACTGGAAATTCTGTAAAAGCATAAATCTATGATAATCTGTGTCCTAATGCCATGACGTTTTTAATCGTATGACTCTCAAATTAGCTAATATGAAACTAATGCCTCGGCGGATGTATCTTAGTGTGTTGGTGGTACAGAGAAATGCCATTCCTTAGGGGTACTTCTTTAAATTTTGCGGACATTTCGCGGAATTATGGGTCCTGTTTTGGAGAAGATTTGCAAAATTATAGAAATTACAGGAAATGCTTCGTAAGTTCCAGAATTATGACCCACATTTTCATTAAATTTCAAGAATGATGACCCTGAAATTCTAAAAATATTGCTGAATTATGGGGAAATTTTTTGGGCACGTTCCCGTCAGGTGAAGATACCCCCTCCCCAGAGACTAGCACAGTCTTGTTCTTTCTCTTGCCGTGACAAGTTGTACATGAAATATTCAACGAATTGATCAATGCCATTTTCAAGTTCTGTCGAACATGAAGACTTTTCCAAAATACTTTCCCGTGCACCTCAGCCTTAAAATCTATAATCAAACTCTTAATTGCCGTGCTTTTCATGCAGGTGTTGACCTAACATGATCTCACAAAATTATGCAAGTTATCTCTCGGGGTGCGTACCATGGATTTAGCGATTTGTAACTGTGGGCCTTTATCATGAATTATCTTATCTCTTCAGTTTGAAATGAAAAATACGAACAGATGTTTTGATTTTGGATTTTTCTCTTAGAAACATACCAGATGACCGGGAAGAGCTTCAAAATTAGATCGACCCAAGCGTCCTGAAATCAAAACTTGCCGAAAGGCCTCATACTTCAGCGTTTAGCCTGAAGGTTTATCTAATTTCTGATATCATATTTTGTTTACTTAAGAGTGACCATTAATGATAGCTACACCCCTGTCAAAGTGCCCCGTTGAGAGGTCAGATACTCACCGGGGTCCTGGTGACCAACATACATGGCCAAATTTTCACCGGGGGGTTCCAATTATGCAACGAGGACGGCATGATTGTTGGCGGGGAACTGTTTCTACAATGAAATATGTTCTCAAAATTATCCCCGGGGCTCGCCAATTTGCAGCCGAGGTTTCACTTGTGAGGCATTTTATAGCGGGGAGATTCACGTCTTGTCCGGGGACCTATTTTGCTAAAAAAATTTCACCGAGGAAATCACCGGGGTAGAATGTACCGGGGCACTTAGACGGGGGTCTGTCATTCGTCAGCAATCGGTAAACAAATCGTACCAGTAAAATATTTTGCAGAAAATTATCACAAGGATGGCTCCTTTCTTAGCTATCAGATTAGGCGAAAAGACGGAGCATGGTGCACGATAAAAAGTCATTAATGAGGACCAAAAAAATTTGAAAAATAGACTTACTCTTCCTCCAAACCAAATTGTATCATTTCCTTCTGCATCAATATTATCAGTATCCAATGTCAAGCAAACCAATTTCTTACTCAAAAGCTCTGCTCTTTGTTTTAATAAAGCTTCCCGGCCGATGAAATTGCTTCCCTGCGTAAAGAATGAAGAATTAGCTTGGCAATAAAAGCAAATATTTTGGAATGGAAAAATTTTGGACCAAAATGAATCTTTCAAAAATTTACGTCCCAAACTTTTGAATGTTCAAAAATATTAATCGACCGGTAATCTATGAACCTAATTTCTTTGAAAGAGGGCCGTCCAGGATAGCATTTTTTATTCACAGCTTGTACTCTTAAATCATTGCTCAATGATTTTATGAAGAGACGCCTCCCCCCAAAAAAAATCTGAAAAAACTATAATGTTTCCCGAAAGTTGGAGGGAACGAAAATCAAACATTACACTACTCAGTCAGATATCATAATGATAGTTCACTCCAAAAATGTTTCTTAAATTGTCGCTTCTTTTTCTAAATCGATGAAGTATCTGGCATGAAAGTTTGTTCTTTCATGCCAGAAAGAACAAGGGAAATTTGAGGAATTTACGCTCATTTAGAATTTTCTTTCTGAGGGGACATGAATGTATCAAAAATTCAGAAAGAAGCCAAAAGGTTGAAGTAAAACGTTGAGAAACTGATTGTTACTTGTATCATTTCAATCAACTTCTTTCTTCTTTCTCAATTCTTTCTTCTTTCTCAATTCTTTCTTTAAAGGATTTGGGACGAAACTATTGTTTCATTCACAAACTACAAAAGCTTCAACGTATAAGAAAGGTGTACCTTGTTGAGTTTGATGAAGAAATCTAAACCAGCTTCGTACGGGCCAACATCGAGATTCATCTGAAAAAAATATACAAATCATGAACTAAAATCCTAGCTTTCTAATCCCCATGGAATGGAATAAAATAAATAAATGCACTCATTTGCTGTCGTTTTTTTGCCGTATTGCGGTGTTTCTGCCTTCAAATTTATTCATTCATTCGTCACCGCAAGCATCTTCGGATCCGACGATAGACGCCGGTATCGTGGCCTTTCCATTTTCAAATTATTTTCTAGTCCTAGCAGCCACAGTGAGAAAATCAGGGGCTATAAATATTTTCTGGGTGAGGTTTATACCTATACTTTCAGTGCTCATAAAGACGCGAACAAATTGCAAAAATGGTTTGGTTTTTCGGCTTTCAACTAGAAATTGAATCATTCAAATCCTTCAAACCCATCAACTGTTCTTAGTGCTATGAATTTTCAAAAGCGGGCACTGTTGGCTGGATCACCCCGCAAAAGCNTCTCCAAGCATTTCATTGATTTTCTTGCCTTTTGCGTTGAGGCTTTGGTCATCATTCCTTTTAAATATCGAGGAGTAGGCTACACGTGCTGTTGGATTACTTTTCTGGACTTTGTCGAGCGTAGTAACAATCGTTTCGGTGAGATCTTTGGGTGTTGAATCACGAAGATTATTGGTGCCCGCGTGTACTATAATTACATCAAATTCAGTGCTTGCACCGACCTTTTTATTTGTTTCCTCTATCCTCATTCCAGGTTTAAACCGAATTTCCACGTCCCTGTAATCATTTGTTAACTTAACATCTGTTAACCTTGAAATTTGGCTTAGTACCTTTAAAATAAGAACCTATTTCAGCCTAGTTCTCAAAAAAGTAGGTTCTTATATGCGGGGATTTACTGTATTCGCCAGCAATCGGTAAACAAATCGTACCAGTAAAATATTTTGCAAAAATTATGACAAGGATGGCTCCTTTCTTAGCTATCAGATTAGGCGAAAAGACGGACCATGACGCACGATAAAAGGTCATTAATGAGGACCAAAAAAATTTGAAAAATAGACTTACTCTTCCTCCAAACCAAATTGTGTCATTTCCTTCTGCATCAACATTATCAGTATCCAATGTCAAGCAAACCAATTTCTTACTCAAAAGCTCTGCTCTTTGTTTTAATAAAGCTTCCCGGCCGATGAAATTGCTTCCCTGCGTAAAGAATGAAGAAATAGCTTTGCAATATTTTGGAATGGAAAAATTTTGCGACCAATGAATCTTTCAAAATTTTACGTCCCAAACTTTTGAATATTCAAAAATATTAATCGACCGGTAATCTATGAACCTAATTTCTTTGAAAAAGGGCCGTCCAGGATAACATTTTTTATTCACAGCTTGTACTCTTAAATCATTGCTCAATGATTTTTATGAAGAGACCCCTCCCCCCAAAAAATCTGAAAAAACTATAATGTTTCCCGAAAGTTGGAGGGAACGAAAATAAAACATTACATTACTCAGTCAGACATCATAATGATAGTTCACTCCAAAAATGTTTCTTAAATTGTCGCTTCTTTTTCTAAATCGATGAAGTATCTGGCATGAAAGTTTGTTCTTTCATGCCAGAAAGAACAAGGGAAATTTGAGGAATTTACGCTCATTTAGAATTTTCTTTCTGAGGGGACATGAATGTATCAAAAATTCAGAAAGAAGCCAAAAGGTTGAAGTAAAACGTTGAGAAACTGATTGTTACTTGCATCATTTCAATCAACTACTTTCTTCTTTCTCAATTCTTTCTTTAAAGGATTTGGGACGAAACTATTGTTTCATTCACAAACTACAAAAGCTTCAACGTATAAGAAAGATGTACCTTGTTGAGTTTGATGAAGAAATCTAGACCAGCTTCGTACGGGCCAACATCGAGATTCATCTGAAAAAAAAATATACAAATCATGAACTAAAATCCTAGCTTTCTAATCCTTATGAAATATTGGTATAAAATAAAATAAATGCACTCATTTGCTGTTGTTTTTGCCGTATTGCGATGTTTCTGCCTTCAAATTTATTCATTCATTCGTCACCGCAAGCATCTTCGGATCCGACGATAGACGCCGGTATCGTGGCCTTTCCATTTTCAAATTATTTTCTAGTCCTAGCAGCCACAGTGAGAAAATCAGGGGCTATAAATATTTTCTGGGTGAGGTTTATACCTATACTTTCAGTGCTCATAAAGACGCGAACAAATTGCAAAAATGGTTTGGTTTTTCGGCTTTCAACTAGAAATTGAATCATTCAAATCCATAAACTGTTCTTAGTGCTATGAATTTTCAAAAGCGGGCACTGTTGGCTGGCTCACCCCGCAAAAGCATAGGTTCCAANTGTTTCTGCCTTCAAATTTATTCATTCATTCGTCACCGCAAGCATCTTCGGATCCGACGATAGACGCCGGTATCGTGGCCTTTCCATTTTCAAATTATTTTCTAGTCCTAGCAGCCACAGTGAGAAAATCAGGGGCTATAAATATTTTCTGGGTGAGGTTTATACCTATACTTTCAGTGCTCATAAAGACGCGAACAAATTGCAAAAATGGTTTGGTTTTTCGGCTTTCAACTAGAAATTGAATCATTCAAATCCATAAACTGTTCTTAGTGCTATGAATTTTCAAAAGCGGGCACTGTTGGCTGGCTCACCCCGCAAAAGCATAGGTTCCAAATCTTTAAAAAGGTTAGTGTAAAATTAAATGACTTATTTCTTTGAACTGAATAACTTCAAATTAACTCTAGCTATTTTGCTATAATTCTACCACTACATTTTTTCTGAAATCTTTGATATTTTCAGAATCAGAGTGTTTTTCTTCTTTTTCCAGAATTCAAGAAAAATGTTCAAAACAATTTAAAACCATCGTAATTTCTAAACTGTTTGACGGAACATGAAATAATGTCCAATAAATGCTTAGTTTATGGATATCTACTACATGGTACCAAGCGAAATTTCGTCCATTTTGTGGTTTACGATGTGGAAATTTGGTGACGTCACATCCTCAAATGAGTTGAAATATAGAGCAAGCTGTAATTTCAACAAATATTCAACACTTCTGAAAAATCCAATGGTAGAACTATAGGTAGGTAGCTAAAGTTTCTATTAAGCCATTCAGTTAGATGAAATAGGTCATAGAATTTTACACCCACCTTTTCCCACCGATTTAAAGATTTGGAACCTATGCTCATAAATTTACAATCAACAAACAAACAAAGACAACAAAACGATACCACAGAGGGCATGGCAATATATCGTAAACCTGTGGCAATTACATCTAACATAGAGACTGAAATAATACAAATAACGATTACAAATAACAGTAGACAAATAACAGTAATAAATCTTCTTATTTCCCAACAAATAATTTTGTTAAAGTAGACCTCTAGGTAGAATCGAGTACCAAGTCATTGATCTCAAAGTTTCACAATTTTTGTTCCAATGAAGAAATTTTTGTCGAATAGGTCACACGACTTACATTCTGGAGGCAGTGAGGAGAAAATGCCAAGAACTTTATTGAATTTAAATTCAAACGCGATCGTCCGTCGCTTAACTCTCAGCAATCTTCTATTCCCTTAGCTCTGTTTTAGGTATTGTCCTCCGGGCTTACCTCATTATTTTTCACGTAGGATTTGTAAACAACGAATTTTTGGTAGTTTATTGTCTCAATGGATATAAATTTAGCCTCGTGCTTTAGGAAACTTGGTATTCTGATGATGAAGCACAGCTTTGCTTCGAAACGTCAATTCAACATGGCCTAGTCTTTTAATTAATAATAACTTCTCGGATTTGTCACATGGATTTGTCATAACAATTTACTTGGATTTGTCTTGGAATGAAATAATAACACAATGAAAATGTTTATCGTCGCAATTCTTGCTCTTCGCTTCCTCATTAAACTTTATTGAAGGAAATAAACTTTTTTTGTGGTAATAGAACATAATTCGTACCTCAGCACCCCATAATCGGAATCCTTTCTCCAGCCGTAATGAATTCACTGCATACGATCCAACATGGCCAATTCCAAATTCCTGTCCAGCAGAAATTAATGCCTCATATAATTGAACAGTGCCTTCATTCTTCACGTAAAATTCCCAGCCAAGCTCACCTAAAAAACCAAAAATGATTTCTGTACTCGACCAAGTCCAGACTTATGCGTTTGGTCCTAGTTATCCATGCTACTACCTTAACAACTACTCCAATATACGAGGTAGTGGTTAAGGTAGTAGCAGCGATAATTGGGAAGAAAATAATAAGTCTACCAAGCCTCAACGAAGTGAACAATTTTGAAAGTAGAGAGCATTTTATAACAGCCAGAAAATTAAAACATTTCTCATATACGTTCGGTAATACTCGGATTTTTAAGGCCCTGGAGCTGTTACACCTATTCAAGATTTTCTTACAACTTTGATTATTTCAATGGTAATACAGTCATTGATTTTGTAAAATAAATTTCAGTTTATTTAAAATTCTAAAATCAATGCCCATATAATAAACTGAGCGAGCTTAAAACGTGAACAATACTTCCAATATTTTCAATATTTTCTGCTTAAATGACTTTATATATTTTGTAAAAAGATGTATGATTTCAAGTGTCGATATAATACTCTCTGAATTTCAGAACCCTACATGAATATTTTATACCATATGAACAACAAATATTTCCAAAAATAGGTAACTAGTTACTAGTTACTTATCAGAAATAAGTAAAAATGATAAAGAATAAACATAATTAGACTAAACTTTAAAACCCAGTTTTTTTAGAGAGCGACTGTTTCAACAAAGAATTCAACAAAATCCAGAGTTATACCACAATATTTTAATTTTGTCAAAAATATTTTGGTACATGCTGTAGAAAGTAAATATTATTGCCATACACGTATTTTTTTATAACAACCGTTCTTGTAAGAAACTCAACTTTCTGATGGCCAAAACATAAGACAATCCAGTAAAGGGAAAATATAACCAAGGAAGCTATTTATCTTAATAAAGGAAATCCTTGGCAGATTTTTAATTCATTTTCACGGTACTCGAGTAATGTCTAAAGATTGGGAAGTCTTCAACGAACTTTGTTCAGAAATGTTCACGAAGGCACAAGTACTAAACACGAACGTTGTTATGGGAACCGTCAAAAAACCCGAAAGAAACTCTGAGTACTCAAATCTGATACTTCAAGAAATTTCAGCACTGGCTAGAATTCTTATTTTCTTACAAAACAGAATACGTGTATTATAGCCAAAATCTGAGCGAAACACAAAAATGGTCAAATTTCTTTACTAAATTCTAAATATCGATACAAAGTGAACGATGAAGAAGATCGACAACATCTACAGAGAGCAGGCATCGAGTTGATCTTTTGCGCTTTTTCTCAGTTATTCAGTTATCTGCTTACTAGTTTCGGCCACAAGGCCATCATCAGAGCAACTGTCGTATCGATACAAATCTAAATATCGATACAAATAGGAATAAAATGATGATGATGATGATGATGATGATGATGATGATGACGATGATGATGATGGTGATGATGACAATATTTACCCAGAAATCGAGATAAAAAACAGATTATACCTGTGTATGAAACTCTCAAAGCCAAAACAGGAACACCGGCCACGTCCATTTCTCTGCATTTCATGAACTTAAATGACTTTGAAGAAACATCTTCGGATGTAACTTTTGATAGTAAATCCCTTGATAAAGGTCCAGCGATTGAAATGCATGCCATATCATCAGTTTTATTTGAGATCTGAACATCTTCGAAGTTACGGGCGTGATCTACAAGCCATCTGTAAAACAAGAATTGAAAAGTTTGTATGGACGAAGAGCAAATCACTGAGTAAATTTTGGTACAAATTCGTCCAAAAAGATAATCAAAACATCATAAAAATCATGAAAACCTCGAAGAAATCATAGGAAAATTGCAGGAAAATTGCAGGAAAATTGCAGGAAAATTGCAGAATCGTAAAAAAATCACAGGGGCCCACGCTCAAGGGTGCCAATTTGTATTTAACATTTTGATCTTTGTACCATGCAGTATGTAAATTCTATTGTTTACGTATAATTATTCAGTTCAATGATCAACAACAATGCACCCTGTCGTGTCTTTCCTCTCACCTTCCCAAAACATGGAATATTACAGACCATAATTTCAAAAAAGGTGCATTTTTGCATTTGATGAATCTAAACTCTTCTGAAATGATGATATTCTGATCAAAAATCGTAAAAATATAATTTGTAACGAGTAAAAGAACTTAAGAGATTAGAAAAAGGTGAGATATGAGTTCGGGAGCAGTTTCCTATTCTCCCAAACCACAGGCAATATCGAAAGATTTAGAGTAACCGACTTTTCGACGATTAAGGTACCTTGGGTACCAGTGCCAAAAAATAAATAATAATAAAAAACAAGAAAATAAAGAAGCAATCTGACACGGGACAGGGTATGCTCTTAAGGAAATGTTCCGCGATTAGGCTATGCATTTTGTTAAACAGGTCAGCGTTTAGGGTGGGTATGCTGCACCTCTGTACGAGCATGATACACGAGCGTGATACCATAGGAAAGTATAGCAATACTATGATACTGTAGGCCATGCATAACACCATGTAAAAATTGCTTGAAACAAAGTTGCAAGCGACTTTACTGGCTTTTATCCTGACCTTCATCTCGACCACAGCAAAAATAAAAAAATAAAAAACGGGAGAGACAGTCATCACCATTATAAACTCTGCTACCCTGGGCACCATGATGTCTCCGCGCCGTATCGCCTTGCACTATGAATTTTACAGTTAATTACACGGGAGCCAGTGTAAGAAAAATTACAGACCCATTACTGTACTTCCTCCTATTTCTAAGGTATTTGAGAGAATTATGTATGAGCAAATGATGACTTTTGTCATAAGTTTCTTATCAAATTTTCTTTGCGGATTTAGAAAGGGGTATAATACACAGCACGCACTTCTAAACCTGATAGAAAAATGCAAAAAGATTTTGGACAAAAAAGGTTACACTGGCGCAATTTTGATGGATCTCTCAAAAGCGTTTGATTGCCTTGACCATGAACTCTTAATTGCAAAGCTTGATGCATATGGTTTCAGTAGAAATGCGCTGCTTTTTATCCACAGCTATCTCACCAATAGAAAACAAAGGGTAAAAGTGAATGGAGCATTTAGTGAATGGCAAGAGACAAAACTAGGTGTCCCTCAAGGGTCTGTCTTAGGGCCCCTCCTCTTTAATATCTATATTAATGATCTGTTTTATTTAATAAAGGACACAAACATTTGTAATTATGCCGATGATACGACTATCTATGTGTGTGATTATCAGCTTGAAAACATTCAGAATCGGTTAGAGCAGGATGCTTCGAAACTCTCTGGATGGTTCCATGATAACTACATGAAGTTAAATGATGACAAATGTCACTTGCTAGTATTTGGTGATAAAACTAAAGATCTTTCTGTGACAGTGGGAAATTCTTTGATCAAGGAGAGCACTGAAGAAAAACTCCTAGGTGTTACGTTAGATAAAAATCTTAGTTTCAAAACCCACCTAGATTCCCTCTGTAAAAAGGCTAGTCAGAAACTTCATGCACTGGCGCGGATATCAAAGTTTATGAGTATAGACAAAATAGTATTGATGATGAATACTTTTGTTATGTCACAGTTTAGCTATTGTCCTCTGATCTGGATGTTTCATGACAGACGTATAAATAATAAAGTAAATAAGATTCATGAACGAGCTCTACGAATCGCATACAAAGATAGTCGCTCTTGTTTTGAATCCCTCTTAGAGAGGAATAAATCTGTGTCTCTTCATCAGAAGAATCTGCAGTTTTTGTTGGTTGAAATTTTTAAAACGAAGGCAAATCTAAATCCAAACTTCATGAAAGATATTTTTGTTGAAAAAACGGAAAACTATAATTTAAGAAGTGGGAGTACTCTCCAGTTACCAAAAGCCAGAACAACAACATACGGAATAGAATCTATATCGTTTCTAGGACAACGGCTTTGGCATGCATTGCCTGAAAGTTTAAAGCAATCTGAAAATCTAGCAATATTCAAAAAGAAAAT